>BLBF01000005.1:39778841-39867155 GCA_015471245.1 Laticauda colubrina | reverse complement strand
TTGTATTGTATTGTATTGTATTGTATTGTATTGTATTGTATTGTATTGTATTGTATTGTATCGTATTCTATTCTATTCTATTCTATTGTGCAGTTGCCATTTCATGTTTTTGATTCTTCATGCAGACATCCCTGATTTTTAACATTTTTAATACTGCAATGCTAATTAGAAAGTAAAGCTTTTATCCATATACCACCAGAAAATGTTTGCATGAATAGATATGGCAACCTTTTCCATCTTGATCTCTGCCACTTGCATTACAAGTGAGCAGAGGTATACTTGAATATAGAAAACACCATCAAATTGGAGATAACTGATAAATGGGAATTGTCCCCAGAATAACATCAATAACAAAGGCAATTTATTGAAACCAATGAGATTTTATCCAAACATACAGTACTCTTTCAAATTTCAGTGCTTTTACAAAGGCTCAAGGTAAGGAAAGCATTGAGGGCATGACTCCTGGAATTTTTTTTTTTTATCAAAAGGAGCCATAGAGCTACCTGTATTTTATTCTGTGTAACCAAATGTGTTATTGCGTGTATGTATATGCATTTTCTTCCCAGAAATTAAATGTGCTATGCACATGCACATTTCTTGCATGAATCTATTCAAAGTAATAGAACAGAATAGAATACTATTTGGCTAAGTGTGACTAGACCCACAAGGAATTTGTCTCTGGCACAGTCGTTCTCAGTGTACATGCAAAGCAACATCATCATCATCATCATCATCATCATCATCATCATCATCATCATCATCATCACAAGAACAAATATCATCAACAACAAGAGGGGTAGTAAAGAAGGATAATAGTGCTACAACATGAGTAAATTTACATAGATATTAGATACTGCTGTGAGAATTAGGTGTTCAGAAGAGTGATGTCACACGTCTAGTTGTCCTTGTGGCTAGTTGTTTTGGCATGCAATGCCCTATAGCAGCTTCCTGAGAAGAGGAGTTGAAATAGTTTATGTTGTAGAGCAGCAGATAAGGACTGAGGTGGACTCGGAACAACAAGGTAAGAACCTTTATTTCTTTAAAACAAAGGGGTTGCCGTGACTGCCTGAATTAGCGAGCAGTCAGCTAGCGGCAATAGCTGATGCCATTTGACAGCCCTATTTATAGCCGGCTGTCAAACGGCGTTAGCCAATTAGGGCGCTCCGCGCTCCCGCCAGGAACGCAGACCAGAGGGAAGCCTGAATGTCGACGCAACACTCCTTTCCCCTGGTAAGGAGCATGCGTAGTCCTTTAGGTAGGCCGGCCGCCTTCTCTGGCGGTCGGTTCGTCGAGGAGCAGGAGTCTTCGTTGGCTCATCAAAGTCCTTCATGCCCTGAGCCTCTTTGGAACCGGTCATCGTGAGAGTCTCACTGACTGGAACAGCTGAAGGGTCATCAGTCGTTGGAGAAGGTAGGTCCCTCCATCCGCGGTTTCCCCTGGTGTCCTCGTTTGGCGGCGGCAGGCTGTCATCGGTCGAAGGTAGGCTCTGGTCAGTGGGTGGTAGACCGGGTCCGTCAGCGGCCACTTCCCATCGTCTCCTTAGCTGGTCGATATGTCTGCGCCAAGTGCGACCATCCTCCAGCAGCACCCTATATGACCTAGGGCCTCTTATAACTGTGACTTGTCCTGGCAGTCATAAAGGGTAGCCTGCATAATTGTGGGCATAGACTAGGTCTTTTAAGTTAAATTCCATAGGTTGGTTGTCAGATCCTAGTGGAGTCAGTGGGGCGTAGTGGGGTTCAGCCTGTCCAGGGAAGTCCTCAAATGTTTTCCCATAAGGAGTTCGGCTGGGGACCTATTGGTAGTGGCACAAGGGGTTGTGTGCTGATAAAGGCTTCTTTTACTGACCTAACTGCCCTCTCAGCCATCCTGTTGCTAGCAGGGTGAAAAGGAGCTGTGAGGGCATGCCTGACTCCCAGGTTGGCCAGGTATAGCTCAAATTTGCAGGAGGTAAACTGGGGCCCATTATCTGACACTATTATGTCAGGGATGCCATGAGTCACAAATAGTCTGGTTAGGGCCCTGGTAACAGCAAGGGTGGTTGTTGTGGGCAGTAAGGCCACATCAATCCATTTTGAGAAAGAGTCTACTACTATTAGGAATGTATGCCCCTGCATTGGGCCAGCCAGGTCTATATGCAACCTTGACCAAGGGACTCCAGCATCCTCCCATTTTCCAGGGGATGCAGTTGGTGGGGCAGGTCTTGTTGACTGACAAGGCTGACAAGCCCCAACCCAGCTGGAGATTCAGGCATCCATGCCAGGCCACCAGACGTAACTACGGGCCAAGGCCTTCATCCTAACGATGCCTGGGTGGCCTTCATGCAGGAGCTTCAGAACTGAAGCTTGTAACGAGGAAGGAATGACCACCCTTGTTCCCCATAACAAACAGCCCTGAAGGGATGACAGTTCCAGCTGGCGTGCCTTGAAAGGCAGGAACTCAGGGGAATAAGGGATGTCTGGCCACCCCCTTCCCACCCAGTCAAGGACTTGGGCAAATACCTTGTCCTTTGAGGAATGGTAAGCAATATCAGAAGCAGTAATGGGTAGCTTGAGTTTGTTGAATTCGAAAACAGCATGGATTGGTGCAGGACCTTCAACTGGAACTGGCAATGGGCAGTGGCTGAGAGCATCAGCATGTGAGAGGTTTTTTCCAAGTCTATGGATCAGTTTGTAGGAATACGCAGGCAAAAACAAAGTCCATCTAGTCATCCTTGGGGTTAGAATCTGAGGTGTTTGTTTATCAGCAGACAAAAGGCCTAGCAAAGGCTTATGATCCGTGATTAGTTCAAAGTGATGGCCATAGAGGAATTCATGAAATTTTTTTAACAGAGGCAACTGCAGCTAAGGCTTCTTTATCTATCTGTCCGTAGTTGCGCTCAGCTGAAGAAAAGATTCTGGAGAAAAAGGCAATGGGTGCCTCAGAGCTATTTAGCAGTCTGTGACTAAGAACAGCCCTTATACCGAAAGGGGAAGCGTCTGCAGCAAGAACTAATGGAAGATGTTGGTTGAACTGAATTAAAACTGCATTAGAGGTTATCAAGGATTTAACAGAGTGGAAGGCATGGGCTTCCCTAGGTCCCCAGTGCCTGGGGGACTTTTTCTCAAAAAGTCTATGTAAAGGTTCTGTGATTGAAGCTTTGTGAGGGAGGAATGCAGCATAGAAATTGAGAAGTCCTAAAAAGGCCTGAAGTTTGGTTTTGTTGGTAGGAGTAGGTGCCTCGTGGATGGCTCTGACTTTAGACTCTATAGGGTGTATGCCAGAGGCATCAATTCTATAGCCCAGGAAATCAACTTGCTTAGTGGCAATGGTGCTTTTTTCTTTCTTTAGTTTGAGGCCATTTAGTCTGAATCTGTCTAGAACTGACCTAACTCTCTGTAACAACTGAGGTTTATCTGTGGTTGAAATTAAGATATCATCGAAATAAGGAACTACCCCTGGGAGATCTTGAAGTAGCCTCTCCATCAGGGACTGAAATATCCCAGGGGCTACACTCACACCAAACTGAAGGCGTTTGCACTTAAAAGCTCCCCTGTGAGTTACTATTGTCTGTAGTTCTGCTGTGTGATCATCCACTGGGAATTGCTGCTGTGCTTGGGACATATCAAGTTTTGCGAAAATAGACCCAGGTTCAAAAGAATGTAAAAGGTGCTGGATAATGGGAACTGGATAAGCGCTGATTTGGAGGTATTTATTCAGGGAAATTTTGTAATCAGCGCAAATTCTGATGTTACCATCTTTTTTAAGAGGGGTTACTATGGGGGTCTCCCATTTAGCGAACTCTACTGGTTCTAATACTCCTTGTTTGATTAGTTTGTCAAGTTCCTTATCTAACTTAGGATGGATTGTAAAAGGCACTCTGTGAGGTTTTAAGCATACAGGAGTTGCTTGAGGGTCTACACTAAATGATATGGGGGTGCCAGAATAACATCCCAAACCCTCGCTGAATACATCAGCATAGTCTTTGAATAGAGAGTCTATATCAGTGTTACAGACTGAGTGGATGCCTGTTATATTTAGACCAAGGGCAGGGAACCAATCTAAACCTAGTAAACTGGGGAGAGCACCATTCACCACAACAAGAGGTAGATGGCCTTTAAAAGTTTGGAACTGAATGAAGAACTTGCCTTTCCCGAGGACAGGAATATTCTTGCCTTGGTAATCTCGCAGAGTCAGATGGCAGTCAAGGAGCTTCTTTTTTGGAAATCCAGGTAGCAGCTTCTTAAGGGTGTTCCAAGAAATAATGGAGAGAGCAGATCCTGTATCCACCTCCATCTTGCAAGGTTTACCTTCTAAGGAGACAAAAATACTGATTTTGTAAGAGCTGTTGTTGAACTGATTGAAGTGGTAACAGGTATAGCAGTCTTCCACTTGCCTTTGAAAGATGGGGTTTGGTTGAGGTTTCTGCGTAAAGGTTTTCCCAGCTTGGCAGACCCTTGTTAGGTGGCCCTTCCTCTGGCAATTTAAACAGATGGCATCCCTGAACCTACAGGATGCTCTTAAGTGATTTCCCCCCACAGCTTAAGCAGATGGGTTGTTGCCGGGAGGGGGGGGGAAACTAGCTTTAGATTTAGTCTACTGAAGGGGGTCCCTGTTGTTTAAGACAGTTTATAACAAGTGGATCCTCAGAGTCTTCATCAGGAAAAACCTCATCAAATTGGGCTGATGAACTAATTTGTTTGATTGGGCTTCCCTGGATTTTAGCTGCAGATTGAGCAGAAAGCTCAGCAGCTTGAGACTCCTCAATGGCTGTTGCTAAGGTTAGGTCTTTTTTAGCTAATAGCCACCTTTGTAGCTTTAGGTCTTTAACCCCACACACTATTTGATCCAGGAGCATATCCTCTAAATAATCCCTGAATTCACAATGTAAGGCAGCAGACCTCAAAGCAGCCATGTATTCACTGAAGGTCTCTCCCTCACCCTGAACTCGCCTCCTAAAGGCATGCCTCCTAGCAATTTGTGAGGGCTTGGGTGAGTAGTGGTTAGAGAGGATTTCCTGCAGCTCCCCCCAAGGGACTTCTTTGACAGGTCGTGGGGCTACCAATGCTGTGGCAGTGTCAAAAACCGCAGCCCCACAAAAGCTTAAGAAATAGGACTTTTTTCTATGGGCTGAAGCTTCAGTGAGGTCTATAGCATCCAGGAAGCAGTCGAAACGGCTCCTATACGATTCCCAAGTCTCTGCCGACGGTCTAAATGGCGGGAATGCAGGGGTGAAGACATCTCTTCAACGATGATAATCTCGTCAGTATAAAAGTTTCATTTCGCATTCGCGAAATGGCATCAGCGATAGTGACAGGCAGCTCGTAGTGGCCTCGGCTCTTTTTGCTTAGTGACTCCGGCTCTTTAACAGTGACTGCACTCAGCTGTGTTCTCCGGTCACCTCAGTATCCCGCCCTCGTCGCCAGTGTTGTAGAGCGGCAGATAAGGACTGAGGCAGACTCGGAATAAGGTAAGAACCTTTATTTCTTTAAAACAAAGGGGTTGCCACGACTGCCTGAATTAGCAAGCAGTCAGCTAGCAGCAACAGCTGACGCCGTTTGACAGCCCTATTTATAGCCGGCTGTCAAACAGCATTAGCCAATCAGGGCGGTCCACGCTCCTACCAGGAACGCGGACCAGAGGGGAGCCTGAATGTTAACGGAACAGTTTATATCCAGGATGTGAAGTTTCTGTAGATATTTTCTCAGCCTTTCTTCTGACCTGCACAATATATAGGTCTTTCATGGAAGCCAGGCTGACTCTTTTTATTCTTTCTGCATTTCTAACTATCCATTGGAGTCTGTATCTGTTATGTTTGGTTGTGTATTATTTTTCTGTGTGCATATGTCTACTCAGACTATATGCGTTGTCCTGTAGAAAGTAAGGAAGATGACCGGGAAGCAAATATGCAGAAACCATTATTTAGACAAAATGGGGTAAATGCTTTTTTTTAAAAAAAAGTTCAGCAAAACGAGATATTTAGGCAGGTGTCTCCCTGAATTGCAAGGATGTTTTTAAGGTTTGTGAGATTCAGCTTTGTAAGATTCTGTTATTATAGTTATTATTCCAAAAGATAGTCCTAGTCTTTCTGGGGATTTTTTAAATTCTATCTAGTGGGGCTGAAATGCCGTGTGTGTGTGTGTGTGTGTGTGTGTGTGTGTGTGTGTGTGTGTGTGAAGAGAAAGAGTTTGTTTGATTAATATAGACACATAGGCTGTGCCCATGTATAGCTTGATGATCTCCCCTAGTTATATCTGGGTGTGAGATATACCCTTGGAAATACAGGATAGACTTATTGATTACAGACCATCAAGTTGTGTTTGACTCTTCACAACCACATAGATAGATTTTCAGTGGGATGATCTGTCCCTAAACTGGTTTTTCAGGTGTTCCAACAGTGCTCTCATCTCACCATAATAGAATCTATCTATCTTGCTGCTGGTCTCTTTTTCCTTCCATCTTTCGAGCCTTCTCCCCAAAAACCAGAGTCTTTGCATAATGGGTCTGAAAAAGGATGATTTAAGGCTGGTCATTTGTGCCTCAAGGGAGATCGCTGGGTAGAATAGGACAGACTGCACACCCTCCATTCTGGATCTCTCGGTTAGAGGGAAAAGGAGGGGGATAGACCAGTCAGGTGCCCATGGAGCTGCTAGGCTGCCTCTCAAATAGAAATGCATTGGAAGATTCTATGCTGAATTGTGTGTTGCTCTGCAGTTCCGAATCGTCTCCAGGCTATTTTCGGCTCTTCTTTTGCTGAACTTGAACGCTGGTCTGTTTTCAGAGAATTACCCTGCTCTGAATATAGGATTGGAATAAAGAGTTCCAAGTTCTTTGACGCAATTCCAATTCAAGTTCCCAATGGTTTGGAAATAATAATAAAAAAAAGAGGAAAAACACAGTACTAGTATTCCGTTCAAGTCCCGTTTTAATGTTCTTCGATCCCCATCCGCAAACTAGCCATTCAACGACGACGGAGAAAATAAAAATCTATCTTAGCTCCCCTCTGAATCCGGGTCCTGGCTAGCATTAAAAGCAGGAAAAAGAAATAAACACGCTTAAGTTTTACCGCACGGAAACCTATTAAAATCCAGAAACTAACCAAACAACAAATACATTAAGTTTTGCCCTTAATGCAAAGCCCCCGTATTGCCATTTCTTAGTTGTCAAACAAATCGCCTGTATTTTTATTCTTTTTTTTCCCCCTCCCCTAATCCGCTGTTAAATTCACCCTGCATTTTGCATTCGCGTTCGTGATCCAAAGATGGGGCGAAAAAGCCTTCAATAGAAAGCAGGCGGCCGCGCTAGTTTCCCCCCTCCCCTCCCCGCAGTCGTTTGTTGTTCAGGCACTTTCGAAGACAGACTCCAGAAGATGGGGCTTTCTGGGAAAGGAAGGAACCTCAAGCGGTATCAGCCGGGGTGGCACGTGGGTTGGAGAGGTGGTAGGTGTGCGTGGCTGGAGCTTCTGGCTTAGCCTGTGTTCTTTTCCTGGCTGTTTCTCTCCACCTGTCCTAGGATGAAAGTGGTGGCTTTAATCAGGTAAAATAATTGCTTAGCGCTGGGAAGCTGTCCGGAGCAGAATAAGAGTTGCGTTTGCCGGTGTCTTGGAAATGCTAGACTCTCTTATTGTGTCAGCAAAATGATGCAAGTGATAATTAGCCCAAGATGATGCTTCTCCCCTCCTCCCTTCTCCGCGTGCAATCAGCAGTGTGATAGATTTTATGAAATAGAGGTGCTTCCCTTTTAAATGCATTTCAGAAGTTATGGGTATTCTGTCTCATCAAACTCGGGAAGCATTGTAAAATACTAGTTGTATTACAACTAAACATTTAAAGGACAATTTATGTCCTGTTGCAGAACTAGAACTTCAGGGTGCATTCTGGAGCATGCCTGCATGGTGACATTTTGGAAGTGTTTTAAGATTTTTCTTTTTATGAGTATCCATAACAATTTTCTGTTGATGGCTGTCTGATAAACTATTAAATATTAAATACTATTAAATCTAAACTGATATACAGAGTCCTCGACTTACAACAGTTCTTTTAGTGACCATTCATAGCTACAGTGGCACTGAAAATAGTGACTTATGACCATTTTTCATACTTATGACTATTGCAGCATCTCTGGTCACACGATTTACATTTGGATGCTTGACAACTGACTCATATTTATGATGGTTGCAGAGTTCAGGAGTTATGTGCAAGTCAGTGGAGAAACCAGTTTCACTTATACTGTAACAACCAGGTTACCAATTTAACAACTGCAGTAATTCACTAACAACTGTGGCAAGAAAAGTAGTAAAATGGGGTAAAACTCACTTAACAAATTTCTTATAAATGTTGGGCTCAATTGTGGTCATAGGTTGAGAACTACCTGTAAAGTTTTCAGAATGATATTTGGGATGGCACTTAAGAATTTTATACAGTACTCAGGGTACAGTCACATAGTGCATTCCTTGGTGAATTAAAACATAATACATTGAATTAGTCCATTAAATATATACAGCATGGCATATTCAGCTGTGAATTAACTGAATGGGATGAGTTTGTGCCACATTGCAAGCTAAAACATGGCTGGCTATGAAATACAAACATAGATGTACAATTAAAGAACAGAGGGTCTTAACATACAAGCTTGGCCTAGTAATCCACATGTTAAATTATTTTGGTGATAGGAATACTCTTAATTTTACTTCAAACTTTTTCCACATTGGAAACAGATTCGATTTGCTGTAGGTAAACACATAGTTTGAAAATGTTTTGAATTTCTATGAATCATTTGGAAGTTTATTCTCTACAAATTGTAGTGAATCAAAGGCAAGCATCATAATGATTTATATAAAAAGGAAAAGGGAAAAATCAGCAACTATTCTTGAGATTAAATAAGTCTAACAACAGCCTGCTGCAATAAAATAATGTTATGGGAGGAGAGCTTGCTATAACTAGACATTTTTTTAGCATTTTCCATCTCTTGCTTCAGTTTTGATAGAATGGCTCCACCAGTTCACGTTTAAAGAATGTGAATAGTGTGTGGCATACACAGATTTATGATGTGATGAAATGGCCACTTGTAAATATGATTATGTATTATTTCCAAGTAATTGTTCTTTCTTCTCAAATTATCATATTAACAATGTGTGCGTTACTGGGTATATTCTATTACAATAACTGGTTTGAGGTTTGTAGAAAGATTTTTTGTATATTAATGAACTTATTACTATTAGTAATAATATTTTATTATAGTTTATAAATATAATACTATTTTAATAGTACTATTAAAAGTTTTACTAGCAATTTTATTTCATATGATTTTACATTTACTGAATTTTCCATGAGTATATCAATGTTTGGTGTCAAGGTTAGAGCTGTAATCTAAGGGACAGTTCTAATAAATCACTCGTGTAAAACTTGGTTGTGTCATGTGACATCACGTGACATATGGTAACATTTTTTTGCTTTTGCGAAGCTGGGGTGGACATCCAGCCCTCAAGCTGCCAGTTTGACACCCCTGTTCTAAGTATGAGTAATTCTATAAAAACAACAAATCATTCACAATGAAAGACATTAAGCTTATGGACAATTACTAAATGGTTGAATTAGAAATTTTCTAAGAACCATAGATCTTATTGTGAAGCCTTTGGAAGGACTATAGGGTTTTTTTAAGATGCAAAAAACATTACTTGAAGTCAGACTGTTCCTTAGAAAGTAGTGTTTAATTACCCTGTTATGTCCTGAATTGTGTTAAAATTATGAACAAGTGAATTATTATAATTATGATTTTTGGACAGAGCAAAGCTTGGATTGTACTCCTGTCTTGATAAAGTCACTCCCTTTCTCTGGCCTATCCAACCATTCACTTTTTAAAAGTTCTATGCATTTATTGGGCAAATGGATTTCAATTTGTAGATGGAGCAAACAGACAAAGCCACCCTGTGGAATGGTGTCCTTTTTATTGCCTAGCTTTACTCTGACTCATGGTGGTCAGTAGAAACCAGTTTGTCTCTGTTTCTAATCTGCTTGAGAGTTGAAGATGCATTTCCTTCAAAAATGGGGTAGGAGAAGTCCAATCTGTGGCGTTTTCGATAGATGCACTCGTTGTTTAAGGACACCTGCCCATTGATATTATGGCATCCACCCAATACACAAATACCTTCATATTATTTGCATCCTGCTCTTCTGCAAATATGCTTTTTGAACATATTTGAACTATTAATTTAGTGTTCTGTTCAGAACTCCCTGAGTCAATGTATGTTTGGGGTATTCTATAAAAATTTTGTGGGGAAAAATAATTTAGTTATAATTGTGTAGTCTTCTCATTTTACTTTTCAAATTTAAGTATGCTTACTTTTTTTAAAGAGCAGTCATACTTTGAGAAATGCTGAGCATTTTTCAAAATGAGGCAATTGTGAAGAATCAAACATTTGTGCCTCACAAATAGTCTAGAATATAGTGCCTTTCATTCTGTCTGATATCCTTGGTAACTAAATTGTTTCTGATGGATGTTTTGCACCCACACAACATTAATTTGCATTCTAGTTTCAGCTTGTGAAAAGTCACTGACATTGAAGGTTTAACAATAACTCTTTTAAAGCTTGATGTAGTTGTGGAAATTTTTCTGGCTGTGCATTTGTTTTTAATATTTGCATTCAAGTGGAATGGTGCTTTTTAATACAGTCAAGATGATTAAATGAATTTCAGCACTTACTGTACTTTTACTTTCTCTGATAAATTATTCGTTTTCCTAACCTGCTAGATACGGTAGATATGAAATCTGTTTTGAAGATGGAGATAGTTATGATTTGGCCTAAATAGGTATATTAGAAAATCAGGTTGTTTTTTCTACCAGCGTCCTAAATAAAATTTATTGTCCACAATAAAATTTTGCATTTAGTAATTTCATTTCTCACTTACATGTGAAAAATAATAACATAGATAAGAAACTTTGGTGACAAAGAGAATGAAGCTATTGCTTCAAATATTTGAATTTAAGGTATAGGTCATTCAGCTAAAAAATATACTGAAACATAGTGACTCACCTGAAAAAAAAAGCTGAAAATATGCTGATTATTTGAAAAGCACTGATATTTTTAAGTGTAAATAATTTCACTGCCATTTTGAGATAAATATAAACTTTACTTCAAGAGAGTTCTTATTGAAAAGTTTGTTTAATTATCAAATAACACAAACTTTTTTTTTCTTCTAGTGGTGGAAAAGACAGCACTTATAATATGATGCATTGTGTTGCTGCTGGTCATCAGATTGTTGCCTTAGCCAATTTAAGGCCTAATGAAGACAAAGGTAAGAATTCTATGTTTTCTCTTAAAAACCTTTGAACTCTTCATCTAGAGCCAATGTTTTATCATTTCATTTGTCAAACAAAAGTGGAAAATGTATGAACTTGTTAAGAGTGCTTTATAGGAGCATGGGAAATTAGTTTCCCTAAGTCAAATTATGTCTGTGTAGCTCATAATTACACTGTAAAAAGTATTCCAAATTCAATATTTTCTTTGGAGTATGTATACACAGTATTTTGAGGTAAAAAGGTAAGTTTTTGTGGAAAGAATTGCTCTGGGTAAGACTTGTGTCCCAGCTAAGTTGTTTATAGGAGATAATCTGGGATAATGTACTGCAGTTCTCTGAGTTACATTTATTTTAAATATCAATCTTCACCAGAAACACCAGTGTTGCAATTTAATCTACATTATTATTTTAAGGGTTATTGTGCATGAGATGCCACAAACTTTGATTTATTATAGCATTGGAAGTTGCAGTAAATTACATAAATACTAAATTAGGAGTTGATTTAGAGGGTTTTTTTGTGATCTTTTGAAATAAAACATTGCCAATATTTAAGATTATTTTGCATTTATACTTCATACAAATGTATGATTTTTAAGAATTTGAACATATCCCTCCAAATTGATAATGCATTTATAACAATTTAGAACCCGTTTTGTGTAATGGTTCAATTATTGAATTAGAAACTGGAGACACTGAGTTCTAGTCCTCTTGGACATTAAAGCTGGTTAGGTTACTTTGGGTTTTTGATATGTGCCATAAATCCAGCAATATTTTGATCAGAACTCTGTATCTATACAGTCCATGTTTGCTCAGAAAAACATGTTTATCTTTTGTCAAGATGTTTGTGCACCTAGAGAACAGGTGAAAAATGTGGTTAATCAAATGGAAATATTATTGTAATATAGTTTTAAGCAGGGATCTCCAAACTTGGCAACTTTAAGACTTGTGGTCTTCAGCTCCCAGAACTTCCCAGCCAGCATGGCTAGCTGAAGAATTCTGGGAGTTGAAGTCCACAGGTCTTAAAGTTGTTAGGTTTGGAGACGAGAGGTGGGATTCAGCAGGTTCTGACCAGTTCTAGAGAACCGGTAGCAGAAATTTTGAGTAGTTCGGAGAACCGGTGGTAACCTTCCCCCAGGAGTGGGGAGAGAATGGAGATTTTTCAGCATCTTTCCCCTGGAGTGGGGTAGGAATGGAGATTTTGCAGTATCCTTCCCCTGCCATGCCCACCAAGCCACACACACCAAGCCATGCCATGCCACGCCCATCAAGCCATGCCCATAGAACCGGTAGTAAAAATGTTTGAATCCTGCCACCGGAGACCCCTGTTTTAGTGGTTTTGATCCATGGTAATTTTACTAAGGATACAAGAAATTCTTCCATCTGTTGAAAACTTGTGATACTTTTACTGGTGGATCAGCTTTACAGGTTCTCCTTCCTACTGGTGAAGAAGAATAATTTATTGATTCCTGTTTCTCAATCTCCTACTGTCTTA
The DNA here is from genome assembly GCA_015471245.1 of Laticauda colubrina. NCBI lineage: Eukaryota > Metazoa > Chordata > Lepidosauria > Squamata > Elapidae > Laticauda > Laticauda colubrina. The sequence continues at coordinate 39,854,387 of BLBF01000005.1, read as the reverse complement.
CCAAAAGTCTGAAGTGGGTTGAATAACTTTTTTGCACTAGTGGTGGTATGAAGGAAACTCCTTCCAACCCATAATTTATAGAATACCATAAGGTTGTCTTCCCCCAATTTAGGATGTGGCCAGGATAACTTATTATAATAGTTTGTTTAGTATTATTTCAGTCTTAAAAACATTTATATCTTTCAGCCAGAAAGATTCAGAAAAAGCTTGTACAATAATAGAAATGATAGTTGCTGTCTTTTAGATCCATCAAGTAGACAGGCAATAAAACTTCAAGGGCAGTTCTTCATGTTTCATGATTCTTATTATGGCAAACTATAGTACAAGTGATGAACTTGCTGGTCTTTATCACAGGGTTTTGGCCTTTGTGACAGGTTGTCCCATTCAGTGGGTCAGAACAGCAGCAAGCAGAAACTATTAACTTCTAGGATTTTTTTTTAATTACAATTTTTTAAAAATCATAAGATTATTTCTGCACTTATATCATTATGGCTTTTACAAAGGTCAGTGATTCTTTTCGAAGGAAGGAAGGAACGAATGAATGAATGATGACATCCTGAGCTGACTCCTAATACAAGACTGAATTTTTGTTAGTGCATATTAAAAAAAATAATTTCCATGCACAGGAAAGCTGTGACCATAGTTGATAATGTTTATTCATTTTTAAGATGCTTGGGATGTTTTCAGTATTATTCTGTGTTTTGCATTTGGGAATAATTGAAATTGGGGGTAGAATATATTTTTATTGTATAAAGGGAGTTTTAAAAAAGGAGTGCTGTAAACCGTGTTTAAGATATATTTGGAGTAATGTTCTTAAATGTATACTTGATAATGTAAAAATACTTTGTTTGCCTTTCAGAAGGATTCGATGAACTGGACAGTTACATGTATCAAACAGTGGGCCATCAAGCTATAGAATTATATGCTGAAGCAATGGGCTTGCCTCTCTACCGTCACATGATTAAGGGTACCAGTGTTAACGTAGGCAGCATCTACACAAAATGTGAGGGTGATGAGGTGGAAGATCTTTATCAGCTTCTGAAACTTGTCAAGGTATTTTGTAAGGCAATTTCTTATTTTAAAACATTAGGATTAAACCTGTAAACATCAAGCCTATAGTATCTATTCTCAGTATCCAAAAAAGAATAAACCTGGAAGAAGAAGCCTTAATTTATAGCTTGTTCTGCTCTTTATTGTTGCTTCCTGCTTCAGGTTAAATATTATTGCTTCCCATTTCAGCTTAAATATTATACTATTTACTAATTTATACTAAGAAATACATCAGAATGGTATGGTGATCCAATATGTTCCAGATTTTACACTGCTGATTATATTTTCTTGTGCCTAACTTATATTTTGTATTTTTGTGTACTTAACTGCCCACTGTAGTTTCTATGTTAACAGCCCATGAATTTTAAAGGAAATAAAAAAGAATATAATTTACTGTTCACATTGTATTATTTGTTTAAAGCATCATCATGGATATACTGAATTCCCAGGATAGCAGGTTCTGTATTTATGGCTGATTTCTCATATAAACATCCCTCTTGGAATAGATGAGACAATCGTGACTATTGGTCTGAAAGTTGGTGGATAAATTTCAATAGGATGCTTATTGTTTTTGTTCTAATAGAGAAATTATACTTAGAAGATTTTCAACAGTAACTATGAATATAATAATTCTTATGTTGTTTCTAAACTTGGATTTCCTTTTTAGAACAATGGTGTGTTTAACAGACACCCAGCTACAGAAAGATCAGTTATGGATCTCAGCAGAATATTTTTAGCATGCATACTGATTGAAGGAAGTGGACCATTGCTTTGAACAGAAATGTAGGTGGAAAAATGAGGCCACCAGAAGGTTGTTCATTCCAAATTTAAACATTTCTGACTTGGATACCTGATATCTTATGCTCATAGATTATTTTTTTTCCCTCTGGTTTGGTAGAAGAATGACTGAGATAATGTATTGGAAATTGTGAGCCTCCTATGAATGTAGTGTAGGCATTTAACTTCTGCTGTAATAAACAGACTAAAGAAGCACTAGTTAAATATTACACGCAAAGCAAAAGATTTTATGTGATGTGTGGTATTCTATATGTACAGTTGAAGCAAACTCATAGATGAAACAAACTTAGGCATCTTTATTTTTTCCCCCTTTTATTCTGAATCTCTTTCTTGGCTGCTTGCTAAATTAAGTGTACAATCTCTCACAAAAATAGCAACACAATCTCTCACAAAAATAGCAACACAATACATAATGAGGATCAATGTACTGATCCCAGTGGTATTGGTTCTATAGAGGTTCTGAAAAATTGATTTCAGCTGAGAACAAGTTTCCTTTGCTCTAAAGCAATGGCTTCAAGATTGTTCCAGCTTTATCTTCGCATTTATCAGAGGATCCTTAATAAGCATATAAGTAATTGAGAAACTTTATGGAAAAGAAGTTAATATACAGTATATTTAATGTAACGTGCAACATATGTGCATATTCTTATCAGGTCACATAGACCAACAGTGAAACATTTGTGTAAGACAACAAATCACTTTTTCATGAAAGGAAGTAGTTGGTATAGAAATGATTACCTGAGTGTGAAAGCTTTGGAAACTGTGGCTAGAAGAATACAGACCTGAGTTCTGTTTGAAAGCATTGTCTTTTAACTTTCATGATGGAGAAAAGCTGAAAAAGTTGCAGTAATAATATGAGGTAGGGGTTGGCACCAGGTAGGACATCAGCTCACTTATTTTTAATGGAGCGACAGAATCCAAAATTAAATAAATTAATCACCCCCTCCCCCAAAGCCCTGAAATCTTGCAGGATGTCCATGCTTGTGCAGTGAAAACCTGCATTATTTTAGCTTTTTAAGAAATATTTTATTTGAAATTAGCCCCAATGCCATTGCATTGTGTCAGCCCTCTCTTGAAAAGTTTTCTTGTTGTTGTCTTAACATTTAAAGCAGTTTGCTTATTGTTTAAGGAATAGGATTTGAAAACTTGTGGTACCATTAGACTTGATTCTAATACACAATATAGTTCTTAGAGAATTGTTCCAACTTTTTCCATGCTAGAAGATTATTTTTGGCTGAGGTATGAGGGGGAGGAAAGGAAATGTATTATTGATCAATTAAATTAAATGATTAATAGTAGGACAAACTTGCTTTTCATTTTCTTCCAGACAGCAAGGACTGAATACATTGCTATTATCTGGAGAATAACAGTCAGTTATGACATAAATTAATGCTAATGTTAAATCTTGACAACTTCTGCTTTGGAAGTTTGTGTATGATATTTATAACTATAGTTGAAAGAGATGTTATCAAGTTGTCTTGGACTAAATAAGTGATGTATTTTTTCTAAGTAGATATTAATTTCACTGAAAGAAAATTCAAAGATATAAATATATGGAATCAATTGCATTTATGAAAGACATTCAATAACTATGCTTTTACAAATGAAGTCATTTAAAACACTTCTATAATTGCACTTGAAAACTTGCCTACCTCAATACATTATTGGGTACTTTATAAGAACAAGAATAGGAGTTTGGGATTAGGAAAGAGAAAGTGAAAGCGAAAGGAAAAGAAGGGAGGGAGAGAAAGAAAGAAAGGGAAAAAAAAGAAAGAAAAGAAAGACTTTAATTTTTCCCTATGGCCAGGTACTTACACTTCAGAATTGATGATCTAGATGCGAATACAGTGTATTCAAATAGCCTCCCAGACTATTCCCTTTCTCTGAGAAATAAGTCATCCAGCATTTGGTTATAAACCTTTAATAAAGATAAGCCAGCTGAGGGGTTCACACATTGTGTAAAGCTATGTTTTTAACACAGTTTGCTAAACAAACCAAAGTTGGCTGGGTTTATAATAACCTATACATTCACAAAACATCATTGCCAAACAAAACCATATTATCATGTACAACAATGTATATTCACTGTATATTCACTATATTTCACTGTCAGTCTTTAGGCTTTTCCTTCAAATGTTTAGTCATACAGATATCCTCCATGTGTTTTCCCATGTTGGAATGAGATATCAGTAGCTTTAGTAACAGTAATACAACATTAAGCTGCTAATGTAGGTGACTTCAGATGTTTAATTTTAAAAAGATAAGGTAATATTTTAAAATAGCAGTCTTTGATAATTTTTTGGGCTTGTTAACAAAATAGAAACAAATGCTAAACTTACTCTTTTTCTCGGTACACTGATCTGCGTTAGTTTTGGCTCTGCTGATTGGGGATTATGAGAACTGATGTTATACCCCTCTGGAAAATATCAACAAACTGCAGAAATTGGCCTGAAGCAATAATTTATTTGTATTCATATTTGGGAAATAATTATTGCAGTATGTTATAAATTTGCAATTGTTGCTCAAAATTTAATTCTTTTGAATTGGAAGTTGAAGGAGTTGAAACAAAATCGTTTCAGTCTTTGGATTCTTATAAAATTCTAAGAGTCATTTTGACTTATACCAGACATTTAATAATCAAATATGAAAAGTTACTAATGGAAATCCGAGTATAATTCAGAGTAAGGTGTTTTGCCATTTGACTTTTAAAAAAATTGGTAAAGGAACTTTGCAAAGTGTGAAACCTTAATTTATTTAAATAAAGTCTAAATCAGTGTTCATTAAAAGTTCCAAAGTGTTGTAAAACTATTTTAGACATAATAAAAATAATAACTTTACAGCATCTGTAAAGTCAGTAAATTTTCCAGAGCCACAAAATACTAAACTCTGTTGAAAAATACTACTGAAAAAAATGTACTTTTACTTGGTGCTGAAAAATACAGGGCTATCAAACTCCCAGCCAGTGTTCCGGATGTGTTAAGTGCTGGCCACCCCCATGCCTGGTTGGTGAAGGGGAAAAAAGTTCTGATATATCACATGACACTGCTGTGACGCTGCAAGTTTGACACCCCTGCTTAGCAGTGGATCATTTGGGAAAGGTTTGAATAGTTTGACTGCAAAAACTCCCTCTTGCTCATCCATCCATCCATAAATATTTAACAACATAGCTAGTATAGTATAATAGTTAAGGTGTTGCACTAGGACACAGGTGTCAAACCCGATCGTGACATGTGACATTGTGACGTATCATGAGGTTTTTTTGCCTTTGCAGAGCTGGGGTGGGTGTGGCCTACATGTGCCGCCAGTTTGACACCACTACACTAGGAACAGGGAAACTTTTGGCATAAAAGGCAGTTTCATGACCTTGGACCAGTCATACCTTGTCATAATACCTAATTAATATTGGGCTGTTGAGAAGCCATTACATCTTGGTAACTTTACTCCTGAACTGGAACTCAGTGCAAAATGAAGTGATCCTACAACCAAGTGGGGCAAACTCTACAAATACAAATATTTAAAAGATGGGTTAAAGTGCACTAAGATAGGATGCTGAACCAGAGGATATCTTCACAGTATGCATACATTATAAATACCAAACATACAGTTAGAAAAAAATGCACACTTGATTTTTGTGTACTTTAATCTTCCTTCCATTTTTCTCAAAACACACCACATCCATTAAATTGATCATTAATAAAAATGATTTGTTGTAATATAAGAACAACATAATAACTTAATTATATATCTAAAATACATTGCATGTATTATGATTGTTAGTCTTGTTTTAATAGCTGAGTCATTTGCTGAATTCTGTTAGATTAAATAATGCTAGAAAATATAGTAGGTACTCAGTGGTGGGATTCAATTTTTTTTACTACCAGTACTGTGGGCATGGCTTGATGGGCATCGCAGGGGAAAGATACTGTAAAATCTCCAGTCAAAAATGGTATTTGCCAGTTCTCCGAACTACTCAAAATTTCCACTACCGGTTCTCCAGAATTGGACGGAACCTGCAGAATACCACTTCTGTAGGTACTATTTGGCATAGACATCTGAGATAATATTCTGGTGCAGTGCTCCTAATGGAAAAACTGTTAATTTAAGCTCCTGATTTGTTTTAGATATAATGCTTAAAGTAGTTTGGTATTGTATTATAGGAATAACATCTTCAGTTGTGTAGTAGATCAGGAACAAATTGGTGGTTTGTGCCATTAATTCTATAGTTCCAAAAATGAGTCCAAAATGTGTAAATGTGGAAGTCTTATGAAACATGTTTCTTAATAATGTATTAATTGTTGTGTGGTGATATGTTTTGAAGAGGAACATAGTTTATAAGTTACATTTTTAACTGTAGCAGAGACTAAAGGGAGATAATATTTGTTGTATTAATGTGAAACATGGTTTATTCCTTTGCCCAATTACATGTAGCAAGAGATACATAGAGTCAAAATGTGTGCACTAATATCTTACTTTGCTACACATTATCTATCTGCTTATATATTATTATAAGCATATTATCTTTTAAAACATAGAACTTTTAAAAGATGTTTTCTCTACTATAGATCCATTCACATTTTCCACTAGGCACATTTATATTGCCACTAGACTTATTATTTTTTCCTTAGTCTCTTGTTCTTATAATGAACTTCTACTAAATAGTGATAATTTATTTGAATCCTTTATGTCTCTGTTCATTCATTATGTTCAGTGTGACTGTAATTTGTGGAAATATGTATAGTTTTTTGGGCAAGTAGATTGATCCTTTGAATAGTGGAGTAGTCATTTCCAGCTGGTCCTCACTAGAAGTTTCAGGTGTTGAAGTCCAGCCCATTTGGATGGACTTGGATTGAGGACTTTACTTTAAACTACCTACTCAGCATTGGCTTTACTACAAAGGTGGATACGTATACTTGGTAAACTTGTTATTAGCCAGTTGAGACTGATAAAAAATATGAAACATTTATTGGAATAAATAACAGCCCAATCTTTAGTGAGGGTATCCTAGAGATTAAATTGCTGTATATATCAAATTATAGTGTATAACAATCCTCACAAGCAAACTCAATAAATAAATCATGTAGTATATATTTTACAGAGGATTTCTTCCCCTCTCCAAGCAAAAGATGAAACTCATTGCCCTTTTTTATGTGTTATATGAATAGCAGCACTGGAACTATTCCTCATGTATTGTTTCAGTGATTCTATATTATTCCTCATATTATTTCAGTGTTATTCAACCTGGAGTTCTTCTGAGGCATGAGACTATTGTACCCATGGTGTTTTGTAATTTACCATATTGTTTTGAATTGGTAGTGTAGGCTTGATTCATGTTGCCTGTTTCTCGTGATGATAAGGATGATAAGGACTTTCTCGTGATGATAAGGACGTCGTACAAATAGGAAGAGTGCAACTAATTACAGGTAGTCTTTGACTTACAATCATTCTTTTAGTGACTGTTTGAAGTTACAACACCACTGAAAAAAGTGAGTTATGGCTGTTTTTTCACACTTATAACCATCCCCATTGTCATGTGATCAAAATTCAGATGTTTGACAACTGACTCATATTTATGATGGTTGCAGGATCACCTTTCATGACCTTCTGATAAACAAAGTCAATGGGGAAGCTGGATTCTGTGTTGCTAGCTTAACATCTCCAGTGATTCACTTAACAACTGTGGCAGGAAAGGTTGTAAAATGGGGCAAAATTCATTTAATAAATGTCTCATTTAGCAACAGAAATTTGGCCTTCGTTGTGATCATATGTCAAGGACTTCTTGTTACAGCTTTAAATTTACAGCAGGTTCAGCTAATACAAACTGATACACTAGTTGTTTTCTGTCAGCTAATACAAACTGGTACACTAGTTGTTTTCTGTCATTCTATGTGCCACTGCATTTAGTAATGGATCAGGGATTCTGGGGGATCTTTCAGAAAAACAATAGTCAGAAATAAGTTACCTCTTAAGATGGAAAAAGTAGACCCTGAAAACAGTTTTCTCCAGCTTCCTTTGATAAAGTGGCTGTGTGAGTGCCTAAATAAGGTCACAGAAATAGTCTTTGAAGCAATTTGCAAACATGTAAAGAGATGCCATTGCTTTAATTACTTGAAAAAGGATACTTTTTGCTTTTACATGTTGCAAAGTACCTTGGTTTGAATGAATTGGACAGACCCAGCAGACTCATCTAAAGTTAGTTATACCTTGAACTAAGAAACCAGAGACAGTAATAAAAATTGGGACAGGAGAAAGGAAGAATGACTCTGGGAAGGAATTGAAAGAGGCTAAAAGATGGTTGCTGTATTCTTAGTTGGATGCTTTATTTAGATTAAGTGGTTTTGCATCATATTCCAAAAGTATAATAAGGATACATTTAATCTTACTTGGAAATAAATTGAATAGGAATCATTTCCATGGGAATACTTTTCCAAGTGTTGCATTTGTTTCTAAAGTTATTAATAAACAGCTCCTGTTCCTCCCCCTCCCCTACAGAAAAACTAGCTGCTAATTGGGAGAAATATGAAATTTTATGTAAATACTCTATGGGAATTTGTCCCTCTTGGTTATGTGGGATTGCAACCTGTTGTGTTTCTTCTAAATCAGCATAGAAAGGAAACTAGTGACGAAAGATGACTAGGAAACCTTGATTTCTTTTCCTGATCAGTCCTAAGACTCCAAATGCCACATTTTCTTAATTTTCCACTGCCAGATTATTCTAATGTGGCCTTGCTTGATGAATGTAGCATTTTGGATCTATAAGATTCTCACATGTATTTGGAAATGGGCAACTAAGGCATTGTTTACAGGACGTCAAACTTGCTACACATTGATAAACACACATTTCCTCCCTTTATCAGGGATATTGCAGAATGTGAAGTATGGGTTTCCAATTGTACTCATTCTTTTCAAACCTCTTCCTGTTTAAAAGTTAAGCTTCACTAATTGGAAGCTGATCTGTCCCTGAATTTTTTTTTTATTTTGCCTTTAAAGTCTATTTATTAGTCATTAAATCTAACCTTTACCTAGTTCAGTTTGGCAAGACTTCAGAAAGAAATAGTGCATTTATTCTTAAGATCATGTCATCCATCTAAATGCAAAGTGAGCATTAATTAACAATAATATTTGCAAATCATTTTGCTTTAATGTTCCTTTAAGAATACTAGCACTTTAAGTGAAGTATTTGGATATGCATAAAATGGTCTATACTTCTCTAGCAGCAAGTAATTTTTTAATTATCACTTAAAATCTTATTGCTACACAACTACTATTGGATCTTTTTGATTTTTTCTTTTGCAAAAATGAAATCTGTAATTTATTTTAATCTTTACAGCAATCACATTTTAAAATTAATGGAAATTATGTTAAAGAGTTCAGAACTGCTTAAAGGCACATCAGAATGTTTTTCTTGGTTTTACTGTGACACGTGAATGGATTTGGTTTCAGTAAACCATGTATTTGAAAACTAATTGTAATTTAAAGCATAAGGGCAATATATACATTATAAAAACACTTTTGGAAACTGTTTATACTTGATCAAGAAATAAATATCGTATTTTAAGACTGAACCCTTGTAGATCCACTGAACATGTTGAATTGTGAGAATTAGTTTTGGAATTAGCAAATTCTTGAAAATAATACTGTCAAAGAAATAAATAAAAATACATATCTTTTTATGAGGCAGGAGGAGTTAAGGGAATTTTCAGTTATATATAGGATGTTCTTTTTTTTTTTTTTTTTTAAGTTTTTATTAATTTTCTACAAACAAACAAACATACAAAACATTAAAAACATCTACTCTCATATATACTTCCGGTGTATCGGTTGGTTCATCAGTTTTGTGCATTCATTTTATAGTGTCAATTACAATTATATTGCATAACCACTCATATTGTCAATCCATATTCTAATATTACTAAAGAAAAAAATAAAAAAATTTTTTTTTTCTGACTATACTTTTAATCATTCATGCTTTGCGAGATAACAATACTTCAAACAATTTGTCGTATAATCATAACAAATCAATCCTAAAAAACTCTTCATATATATAATATTAATGCTCTATTATTGTATTTTATCATCTAACCATTGATAAAAAAAACCCCAAATTGCATAAAATTGTTTATCTTCTTGTTCTCTAATTTCAAATGTCAATCTACTCATCTCAGCACATTCCAATATTTTCTTAATAATTTCTTCCTGCAATGGTATTTTCTCATTCTTCCAGTTTTTAGCAAATACAATCCTAGCCGCCGTTAATACATTTACAATCAAATATTTCAAGTCTTTATTATATATATCAGGTAAAATTCCCAATAAAAAGATCTCTGGCTTCAAGTCTCATATAGGATGTTCTTATTAAACAACAGAAATATATGAATGAAAAATATTTATATTTAGTCTTCAATCAGCTTGTAAGTACTGCATTGCAGAACTCAATTACACATGCTTAAGCCCTATTGAAATAAATGAAACTGAAGTATTAATTTAAGTATGCTACAGACACAAGGTTCATACAGAGAAAAAGAACAGCCTCTGAATATTGCTCCTATTTTGATAATACATCAAATACATACATATTGCAGAGATATCAAGGTTTGATTATTTCGATGAAGGTAATTTACATTTCCTGTTTTTGTATTCAAAATTATGGTATTTTGTCATCAAATATGGGATCTTGCTACTACATTTACTAATACATGAAATAAGCCATTATCACATAACCTTTGTAATGTTATGTGAATATGTTAATAATTAGCATCTGTTTTTTAACATGGAGATGGTAATGTTATTTATAGCAAGTTTCTTTTTTGAAAACTTGAGTTTGGCTAGTTTATATCTACAGTATATTGCTAGTTACAATGTCTTACTGTTTTTAATTTCTACAAAGGTGGAAGAACAGAATTAGTATTTTAAAACCAAACCTGTAAGCATTAATGCCTTGTTCCTAGTGATGGAATTGAATTTGCTCATGCATGTTATTTCTGCTGATCACAACATGGGATTTTAGTGAAACTGATTTGTGAAGAGTAGGGTTCTCTGATTAAATTATCTTTTTTAAATGGACCAATGACCAGGAATTATTCCACATACATACACACACACACACACACACAAAATAGTGGCATGGTCAGTCCAACAGGCTGTTGCAAAGTTTATATTTTCTTCTCAAATCCAATTGTCTTTTGAAAATTTTGGTTTGTTACAAATGGGGTAAGCTCGCGACATTTTCACTTTCATATTCTGTGAATTGGATATTTATGACAGCTCTTCAGACCAGTGCAGAACCCAAAATATTCTAAAGCTGATACAACAGTGCCCTCTGTAGGCTTTGTGTGTGTGTGTGTGCACTTTCTTATACAGGGAAGAGTTAAATATTCTTAGGATGGGGGTGTTGAACAGGATGTTACGTTATTATTAAGTTATTTAGAAGTATTAAATAAATTCTGATGTATATGTATTCTGGAAAGAAGTACTCCAATATTATATTAAAATAAACTGTCTGAATTGCTTTGCATTTGTTGTAAGTTTCTTAATATATCTGAGTCAATTATTGATTTTAGGAGACATATTTTCTAGCCAGTTGAGGCTAATAAAATCTCTGAACAATGGTCTTTTTCTATTAATTTTCTTTTTCAGTCATAATTTATGTATACATTTAAGTAAAGAGTCAGTGTGGTGTACTGGTTTAAGATGGCAGAGATAGGTCTGGGAAGACTCATATTCAATGTCATTCTGTGCCTGGCTTTGTGTAGTAGTCATTCCCACAAGAATCTTGTTGCACAGAGAAATGGGGAAAGTCCCAAAGGAAAGTTGAGGAATAGATCCAAAGAATAACTTGTTAACTGTGTGATCTTTAACTCATGAGATGTTTTTGATAGACTGGACAGGTTTATTGTGTCCTCTTAGAACTTCAGATAATTTTTCAGAATTGATGCATAGCTTTCCTCAGTGAAAATCTGTGTTATATGAATACCTTTCTGCATATATTCCACATAAATATGTATGTACTTCTGTGCCATTTTAAGGTAAAAGGTAAAGGAGTCCCTACTGATTTTACTCAGCTTGACAAGAGGTATACAACATTTGAAGCCCATGTCCAGGATCTGTCTGTGTGTGGTGGCTCTTGACGCACTGACCTCAGTCCACTCCTTGTGAAAGTCCCCAATACTTTTGAATGGCCTTTTCCTGACAATCCTCTCCAGGCTGCGGTCATCCCTGCTGCTTGTGCACCTTTTTCTTCAACACTTTCCCCTTCCACATAACTTTCTATTAATGTGCTCTGATACAGCACTTTGTGAACATCCAACTTCTTTTGCAATTACCTTTTGAGGCTTTCCCTCCTTATGGAGGGTGTCAAGGATGGTTTTCTGCACAACTGTCAGGTCAGCAGTCTTTCCCATGATTGTGATTCCTACTGAACTAGACTGATAGACCATTTAAAGGCTCAGGAACCCTTTGCAGGTGTTATGGCTTAATTAGCTGGTTAGAGTGGGACACTTTGAACCGAGAATATTGAACCTTTTCACAATATTTTAATTTTCCAAGATTGTGGATTTGGGGTTTTCATGAGCTGTAAGCCATAATCATCACAATTATGACACATCACAGCTTTTACTATCTTGTTTTGCAAGTAATGAGTCTATCTCATATATTAGTTTCACCTTTTAATTTATATTACTGAAATAAATGAACTTTTGCACGATATTCTAATTTTTCGAGTTTCACCTGTAGTGTCAATTCCGGATGACTTCAAGGATATGCCTTTGACCTCGTCTACAGAATGAAAGTTGTTTGCTTTCCCTTTTTTGCCATGTGTGTGTGTGTGTGTGTGTGGTTTTCTAACTTCTGGAATAAAGTCCACCTCTGCTTAGCTTTTTATGGTTCACAATAGCCAACTAGGTGTTGCCATCTATCTGGACCGTAGTGTAATAATTACAGCAGAGATTCTAATTGATAAAAACAGTAATTAATAAGCTCTAATTAAAATATCTTATCTATTGTATTCAATATGAATAGAATTCAGTATAACAATATAAGGAAAAAAATGGAAGTTTGTAAATGGGAAATAACTTTCATAATCTGAAAATCATTAAGAAGCAGCTTTTCTGCAAACTGGATGATTATTTGACATTAATCCCTCCCCTCCAAAAATAATTTGAATATTATTTGCAGAAATCATCCTGAATCACTTGCAATGAATAAAAGGAATATTTATGTAAGAAAACTATGCCAGAAGCAAAATACCTGACAGTTATATTCTTTCCCAAGCACATTGCAAGAGTTTCCATGGGAAATACCTTGGTGCATACAACTAAATTCAGATCTATGTTTCTGATTAACTGCTATAGAAGTTATATAAATATGCCAAAGAAGATTTTTTTTTATGAAATCAGGATAAATATGCTGCAAGTCACAGTTATTCCCAGATTGGAATCAAGGGCTTTGGTTTTGGAGTACTGTGGGATGAGGACAAATATTAGAATTTCCTTTCAGTAAAAATTTAAGTAAAAATGAAGCTGATGTAGTCAGTGTGCAATCATGTGTTTAGTTTCTATTTTCTGTCATATTAAAAAGTAGAATTCACTAACAACTTTGGAGGTCCCTGGGACCACACCCAAGCATTTTAGGATAGGGTATGTGGAGACTTCTTAATGCATATCTCTGAATTAAATAATGAGAGACATATATAATTTAGATTTTCAGACTGCAAAAGATGTAGGAAAGTGGGTACTATTAAGATTCTTGTTTCTAAGGAAAAGTGTTTAAACAAATTACAGCTGAATTTTTGATAAACAATCCAAGTATTGATGACCTCTTTTAAAGAAATTTTTTTTAAAGTTCTGATAACTTAGATAATATGCTATCATGATGATAAAAATAACAAGGTATATCAAAGTGAAGATAATGAATTAAGATTCAGTTTAATTAAAATAGTGATAGATATCGACTACATTACAGGAACAATGAATTATAGCTGTTCTGCCTAGTGAGTGCTTGGGTAATTTAGTAAGATTTTTTCAAAGAATGACAGAGCACCCAACTGCTGAATGTTACGGGAAGTGCCCTGTTTTCCTTCCATACATTTCTTTCTTTTAATTAAAATGTCAATGATAATTTTATGGCATCTCACCCTCCCTCTACAAAACCCTCCACCAAACAACATTCTTTGATTTTCATCTTAAGTTATGAAAGGAAAGTGTAATTATTTATCACTGAAAGAAATATACCATGAAGATATCAGTTTATTCAAATCAGTACATTTTACTTTTACAGACTAATGTGTACTTCTTTTCCACAAAATGGCCAGATCCTTATTTAATTGTGTTTATGTAGCCTTTGAAATGTCTCAGAATGCTTAACATAAAGAGATGGTCTATTTTTATTATTTACGCTTCAGAATGTATTTTTCATATATGGTGGACTACAATTTCCATCATTTTTCAGGAATTTTTCAAAGAAAATCCTATTCATTTCTATTCTTGGAGTTTTCAAGGAAGTTTCAGTATCCAACTGTCCCTGACTATCTTATAAGTTGCCAATTCTGAAAGATACAAATAGATTCTCTTTTCCTGTGAGTCATGAAAAATGGAAAATAAAAATGTTGGGAAGCTTCCATCTCAATTGTTGGCTTTTTCCACCTTGAACAGTCAGCATGTTTTTCCTTTGTATTTGCCTGAAGAATGGAATTGTTGATTATTTAATATAAGCAGTTCATTTTATTTATTTATTTATTTGCACAGATTTGGAAATAGAGGAAGATTTTTTTAATGCAGAGTGGTTTCGAACTCCTGATACTTCAATTTGTTCAGAGTCTGGGTGGGGCTGGTCAGAACTGTCTTGATGTGGCCTTGAGAAGGAAATTGCTTGTTTGCTTCTCCATTCTTTGGAACGTACAAAGCATTTCCAGCTTTGGGCAGGTTGAGAGGTGAACATTTTGTATGCCAAATTGCTCATTTTCCCAAGCTTAACAATAACTGAATAATTTCTGTTTTAGACTGGGTTTATGAATGGAACCAACTTTTCCATAAGCCACGAGATCCAGAGAAATCATATGAACCTCAAGAAACAGGTGTATAAATTTTGAAGATTCATTTTTTTAAATACATAAAGCTATCTTTTGAGAACTACTAATTAAGTTGATATTGTGATGTTTGATATTGTCTTCTGTAGGTTTCATGATCTCAGTTATTATGGTTAGTAACCCATTGCTTACAGCTCAGAAATAAGCTCAGCATATTCTATAGGCAGACTATAAGCATTTACTGATGCAGGTTGAATATTTGAACCTGACATCCCAGATTTGATTTAGTCATGAAGACTCCTAAATCTTCTTACATAGGATTAACTCACAATAGGCAGACCTAGACCCAAGAAGAAATCAATTTCATAGGAAAACTAAAACTGAAGACTGGCTGCAAGACAGAATCTTGCCAGTTTGATTGTAGTGTGCTTCCTTCTCCTTGTTCTTCAGTGAATTAGGGAGGCTTTTGATTGAGCTGCTTCAAAATATTATCTTATTGCTTGTTTTTATTAAAAAACAATGCCTAGATACCCTGATTCCCTGAAAATAAGACCTATCCTGAAAATAAATCTTAGCATGTTTTTATGTGTGCACCTAATATAAGCATCCCCCAAATAAGCCCTACTTAATAAGCTGTACTGCTGGCCCCCTGCCCATTCTATCTGGTTGCTTGCAGTGCTGCAGCCACAAGGTGATGGGGGGTGTGTGAAGCTGCCCAATGCACCCTGCACCAGCTT
Organism: Laticauda colubrina; assembly: GCA_015471245.1. NCBI lineage: Eukaryota > Metazoa > Chordata > Lepidosauria > Squamata > Elapidae > Laticauda > Laticauda colubrina. The sequence goes on along the minus strand of BLBF01000005.1, from coordinate 39,838,784 downwards.
ATCTCAGAATCCCTGCAACAAGGACATCCATGCCTTGACACCTGCCTCAGGACAATGTGCAGCAGGAGCCCACATGGCTGATGGCTCACTTCTGCTTGCTGGTGGGTGCAACAGAGCAGGAGGCCAAGCAGTGTGTTGGTGCCTGCAGCCACGAGGCAAGGCAGATGTTGGGGCATGGATGGTTTGAGATGAGATAGGCTGGTGTGGGGCAATGGGGCAACTCCACCCTGGCACTGCTGTATCACTCTCTGTGGGGCCACGAGCAAGCAGAAGTGGGCCAGCAGCCATGTGGGGTCTGGCTGGACAGAACTGCTGGAACTGCTGCTGCAAGGTAAGGCACATATGGGAGCATGGGTTGCTTGGCTGCAGGTGCCCTGAGGTAAGCTGTGAAAGGCATGTTAGGCAGCTCCACCTCTGCCTCACAGCGGCAGCACTGGTGCACCATGTGGCCTCCTCATCCACCGCGAATAAGCAGAAGTGGGTACATAGGGAAAAAAATAAGACCCCCCCAAAAAAATACGCCCTAGTGCTTATCTTGGAGCCCAAAAGAAGATAAGACTCAGTCCTATTTTGGAAAAACACGGGTAGTGGTCCTGGTATATCTCTGTTAAGTTTATTATCCATATTCTCTATACACATTCATTGTATCACAAATAATGGAGGTTAATTTGAGTCTAAACAAGCCAAGTGCTTGAATCTGGCACTGTACCCCACTTATTGAAGTATGATGCTCTAATACCATGTTTCTCACAAAATAAGGCCGGGCCTTATTTTTTTTTGACCCCCGAAAAAATGGCTAGGCCATCTTTTCGGGGGTGACTTAATTCCCCCCTTGCATCCTCGGGTGGCCACCAGCGACAGCTTGGATGTTGACCTCGATGTTGGTGGGGCACTTCATCTTGGGAGACCTTCTGCCACCGTTGCTTTCCCTTCTCCCTTGCTGCGACATTTAGAGCAACGCGATGGCGTTTGGTGCAGCCATGTGCCCAGCCAGAGCTCCTCCCTGCAACCAGAACCCAGTGGAGACACTTGGCTTCAGGTGCTCCTGTTGCCGCCTTCCCTTTGCCTTCGAAGGTAAAGCCAAATATTTTAAAAATGACACCCTACTACAACAAAGACTCCCCTGCCCGAGAGGGCAGGTCAACCCCATGTGGGGAAGTAAATCTTCTGGGGCTACAGCGCAGGATCGGCCCACCTCGGGAGAAATGCCCAGCCGCCATCCCTGCCTGGTGTCGGGCAGAGCACGAAGAGCTTTGCCTGGGGCGCCCAGTGCAGCTGACAGGCGGGCCCTCCTTCCCGGCAGCAGAGCTCTCACCAAGGCAGCAAGTGCCTCCCCCCTGGACCCTCCACTCATCCCGCTAGGCCCGCGCCAGAGCCGTGCGGGGTGGGCAGAGCCAGGAAAGCGAGCTGTGGGTGCGCACCCGCCTGCCAAGCGAAAGAGCCGGGCCGACCTGAGTTTGGCTTCCTTCTCAAGTCCCTCCAGCATGAACCCGAAGGGACCACTGGGAGAGGCTGACCGAGATAGTGATAGCAGGAGGGTGTACACCCGTGGCTTGCTTTCCCGACTGCCCAGCCCGCACGGCTCTGGCGCGGCCCTGACGGGATGAGCAGAGGGTCCAGTGGGGAGGCGCTCGCCGCCTTGGCAAGAGCTCCACCACCAGGCAGGAGGGCCTGCCTGTCAGCTGTGCTGAGTGCCCTAGGCGAAGCTCTTCGCACTCTGCCTAGTGCCAGGCAGGGATGGCGGCTGGGTGCTTCTCTCGGAGTGGGCCAATCGTGTGCTGCGGCCCCGGGAGATTCTCCTCCCCATGTAGGGTTGGGCTGCCCTCTTGGGCAGGGGAGGCTTTGTCGTACCAGTAGTAGGGTGTCGTTGGCTTCAAATTGACTTTGCCTTTGAAGGCAAAGGGAAGGCGGTGACAGGAGTGCCTGAAGCAGAGTGTCTCCACTGGGCTCCGGTTGCAGGGAGGGGCCCTGGCTGGCTGCACGTGGCTGTGCCAAATGCCATGGCGTTGTTTTAAACGCCATGGCTGCAAGGGAGAAGGGAAAGCAACGGTGGAGGAAGGTCTCCTGATACGAAGTGCCCAACCAATGCAGGCAGCATCATATCCAGGTATGCAACAAAAGTACATACTTCCTAACGGCAAGCCCTCCCTGCCATTCCCCCAATTTCGCATGTTTAATATAGGCCTTAATTTGGGAGGAGGGGCTTAATTTGATTTTGTGCCGATAAAACATGCCTGGCCTTCCTATTGGTGGAGGCCGTATTGTTGGAGAAACACGGTATTTTATTTCATCTTAAACAGATTATTCTGGTCTATTTGTTTGGATTCACTCTTCTTGAGATGTTTTTCAAGGTGTAGAGTGACAACCCTTTGCTTTGCATTCTTGTGATCAGGACTATGTAATCAACTCCATCCTCACACTTCTTGAGGTTTCTCTTCAGTGCAGAAAAATTGTATGTAGAGGCAGAATTGGCTAGTTCTATGTAGCTTGAACCTGCAGTGTTTTGGTGTAGCTTAAAAATCTGTAAAGTACTGTTCAATTTATAGACATACCTTCTTTGATAACTGTCTAGATTTCCTGTCTTGACAGCTTCCTTAATTTTATATTGTATAGAAAATGGGAATTTTAACTGTTTTTAAACAATAGGAACAAATGAAGTGGAAACAAAAGATGGATTATTGTTGGTAAGAAAAAAATATTCTTAAATATTTGTATTCTTTAACACGCAAATTTTTAAACTGTCAGTGATGCAGATCACAAGGTTTAGTTTATCTTAATGAAATATTAAACATCCACACCCCCTTTCTTAGTTGCTGTCAACCTTATTTCAACTTGCTTCTAATTTTACTCTTTATTAAATATATTCTGATTCTGAGAGTATCTGGTTTGGCAGTTCTTCATGTTACACTGATGGGGAGTGAGAGAGGAATTGTAGAGAAAATGGGCCAGTTGTTATTTATTACCCAATTGTCAGGGTGACTTATTCATTGCCTGCATCATCATTCCCCAAAGTACTGCTTTACAGAATGGTGAATTATGTTTCAGGGAAAGAATCAATAAATGCTTTCAGAGCAACATTTGCCATGAGACTCATCTTCTTTTATACATATATGTGTTGCACTAAAATGTGGGTGTGGCACAATTAACACAAAGAAAAAAGAGTATTAAGTGATTTGCATGAGGCATTTGTTTAGATCTACAATACGAACCATAGGAAAACTGGGTTTTGTCCAAATGTATTTACAGTTGATTAACTACTCTTGAGGGGAAACATGAGGGGAAATGTTTCCTAATTCAGAGCCAAGTGCATTTCCAGTGAATTAACTGCACTGTGAAAAAAATGGGGCAAGGAGTTCATGTATTTTAAATAAATGTATCATGCCTTAAGACTTTACAATGAGATGGGTAGCTTGAAGATCCACATAACCCTTGAATTTTGCAGCTCCAAAACTCCATAAAAATAACTGCCGACATTTGTTCCCTCTATTATTTTTTTTTTGGGGGGGGGAGAGGTGGGGAGAGGTAGAAAAAATAAAACTGCATTATAGCCTTAAACTACAGTTGCCTAATTTTAAAAGGAAAAGGAAAAAGAAAACAAAATCCCAGCTCTTTCCAAATGTGGGACATGGAGTTACCTACTTTAAATCATTACTCACCCACTTACTTCCCCTAAAAAATGAAAATATGGTAAGACACATCCATTTTGTTTTACTTGTTTGTACGGTGCCAGTCTGAATGCATTGCTTTCATAGACATAAGGCTGTAAAAATCACTGCTGCTGTTTAGAAAGATGAGAGAGAAAAGATACTACAAACTAGGGATTGCCAACTTCAGAGTCCTAGAGGACTACAATGGTCACAATCATGTTTCTGTTTTTAATAATTTGATTGGAGGCAAAAAGTTATGTAAATATCTCAAACAGAATTTTTAGTCAAATACTTGTCATCTATTGAATCTTGCTCTTGATGCCAAAACAAGGCAGAGTATTAATGTTCCGATTGGCTTTTTGAAAAAGAAAAGTAATTACACTTCTAAAAGTAATCACTATATTACAAAAGGAGTGTGTCTTTTGTGATGCTTTTAAATGATTTAATACAAGTTCTTGGGGTAATAGTCCATGTGTGTGCCTGTGTGCAAATGTGCTTGCACAGTGCCTAGCAAAGTTCAACCATAATGCCAGGCTGCCATCTGATTTAATGGAATTAACTTCTTTGTGATATGCATTAAACCTTCTTCCAGTTTTTAAAGAAATAAATGAAATGGCAAAAAGCCAGGTAAGGAGATGCACAACCCACTTTACCTTGTTTTTCAATTCTGTATTTGCCAAACCATGTCTGAAACTGCTCCATGGAAGTATGGAATACAGTGGCATAAGGAAATTTGTTATTTCTTCACCTTGTCTTCCATTTTGGAAGTAACAGTGCTCCATGATGTCATGCTGGCCACATAATGGCAGAAATTTCTTCAGATAGCACAGGCTCAATGACTTTGAAACAGAGATGACCACTGCCACTATAGCCAATGTCTAGTGGAGTAAAATCCGCAGGGACTCCTTCCCTTTCCATTTTGGGAATCTTTGCTCAACTGCAGTGGTACTTTAATCACTGCTTATTACTTTCTAGGTAGGTTCAACCCACTGGACTAAGCTAGGATTTTGTTAATAATTCTGTAAGCCACAGTTGCCTGAAGTTCACATCACATTATCATAAAACATAGCTTATTAACCATAGTAGCTAAGTTTATCAATTGGACTAGATAAGAATCATACTCATTATGGCTTAGTGTCATAAACTCAGCAAGATATGGTGACCCCAGAAAAATATGAAGCAAGTAATTTCTGATAATGTATGATTAGCCATTAAAAGGACAGTCTTGTCGCTAATGCTGATGTATATATAAATTTAGCAAATTAATTAAGAGCCATTAACATATTCTCTTCCCCTCCCCTGTTGAAGATTTGTAATAAGTGGGAAAGAGTTGAGAAAATTGTCAGTGTTTTTTTTAATGGTGGCACAGTTTTAGGATTCTGCAAGACAACTTTTGCAGAAGCAGCTATTCAATCTGGCTTTTGGTGCTTGGACAGAAAGCTTATGTGGAAATTGAATGAAGTGTTTTTGGTTACTCATTTGCACATGTATGGCCTCCAACTCTTCAGATTGCGTAAGATGAACAGTCCTTATGCAATAAAAGCAGGAGAGATGTTCATTTTTTATTGTAATTTTTTTAAAAAATAAAATTTTCGTTGCAATTCAGAAAGCATTGTTTCGGTTTGCATTGCTTCATCCAATTACAGTTCATTTGTGTATAGTTGTTTATCAAATTTCTGATCTATTCTCTGAATTATTAGCAAATTAATTAAAATGCTAATACAGCTTGTGTATTTGTATGTCTTCTAAAATATAGTTATAAAAGTCACTATGTAAGCACCTAAAACCATAAATTAACTATAAAGAGTACATTTTTGTAGAACTGAATGTTTTTTTTAAAAAAATACAATGGAAAGCATTGAAGTATTGAAAGTAAACATGTATTCAACATGCACATCATAGACAGGAGATAACAATAGTGTTTGGCTTAAAATAATTACTCATCATCATTGTCATCTTAACTTCTATTTTACAAGATATTTTTGGAATTATGAGGGAGGAAAAGGAAGAAAAAATGTGAGCAATGCAGTGGGAAAAAGGTCTTGGTTAACTAAAGATAGAATTTCAGAAAGTACTGTGGTGTAATAGAAATGGTGACATAGGTTCAATTATGTTGTTTTATGGCAGTATAGCATGGTGTGTTATTGATGATATACTATATAATATAAGCTACCGACATTTGGTCCCTGTTCAGTGAATTTTAAGACACCTAACCAAGGAAAGCTTTTGAAAATTGTCAATAAAAGAAACTATTCATGCACAAATTCGATTGTCACCCTGCTTCCAATGGCTTCGACAGCAACTTCTATGTATTTATAGGGGTAGCAGCCAGGTGAAGAGATCATGGGAACTAGAGAAAGCTGAAGGCATTGCTGATGCTGATTACTAGAGGGCATGTAGCTGGATTATGTGAATGTTTGTGGTTTTGCTTTTTGTCTTTCATTAGGAGGTAACAGAATGCATTTTTAACCTCCTCCATTCCAAAGGTATTGAGTCCTTATTTCTACCATTTGAAATGTTTTTTAGCTTGATCTTGTCAAGCTAAAAAAGTGCAGCTGAAACTTTAAAAAAATGTTTGCCATATTGCCCCAGTATGATTATTACTACTGATATCATTTTGGGTAAAATCTGAATCACCAAAATAATTTTATGGCCTGATCTTAAGTTCTTTCAAATAAAAATTAATACACAGACAAAAATGAACATTAAGAATAGCTTTTCCTTTCTAAGGTAATAATGTCATTGTTTCCAATGATCTCTATGCAATTAAACAATCCTACAACTCACTCTTCTTCATGTCAGCTCATTGAGTGCCTATCTGCCGTTTTGATGTGTTATTGTCAATATCACACAACAAAGAAACCTGACAAACAGTATTCTGATTGAATTCTCTGTGTGTAATGCTTCATTAAATTTAGTCTGTATTATTCTTTGGAAGATGCGGTCATCAAGCTTGAAATTAAGATTCCCTTCAATATTATCTCCTATCTTTTGCAATATCCTTTTCTTGGTATTTTAAAGATTTGTGAATGGGGAAAACACTGTATTTATTGTGGTCCGCTGGCGGCTGGCAGAGCAGGCAGCAGAGTTGGACAGCGAGGAGGTTGGGGAGGAACCTGGGCCAGGCCTGGAAGACTCGGGGAAGAAGACTCAAGAAGACTCGGATGAGGGATCTGCGTCAGAGGCAGAGATGAAGCCAGGGCAGGCTGGTTGTCATTAGCTGCCTTCAGGCTCACACAGCAGTGAGGCGGGGGAGCAGCTGGAACTGGAATAAAAGGTGTTTGGTTGGGACAAAGAGCTTGCTTAGTGCTTTTTGGAGAAGCCTAGGACAAAACATTTATTATTTACCAATATGATGAAACCATGTGTGTTATCTTTGTGGGTTATACCTAGTAGAAGCTAGACAGCTACCTGTCTGGAATATTTTCAGTTGGATTTCTGCATTGAACAAGAGGACTGAACTCAGTGGTCTGCATGACTCCTTATAAATCTAAATTTTAAATTTACCTGTTAAATTTATATCCTTCTTGTGACAGCTAAAAGCAGTAGCATGGCCCTTGCTCAAAATGAGAATAAAGTCTTTTCTTAACCCTCAATATGTGATTATTTATTTTAATATAGTCCTGAAAAAAAATGATTTACAATCAGACTTTGCACTTATGAGCATCACATTGCAGTCACATGATTGGAATTTGGATGCATGGCAACTGGCTTACATTTTCTGTTGGTTGCAATGCCAGTGATCGTGTGATCATGTTTTGCAAACTTTCCAACTGGTTTCCGACATCAATGCGGGAAGTTGGATTCACTTAACAATTGTGTGATTTGCTTAACCATGGAATAAATGATTTTAAAATGAGATCTGATCATGTGTAATGATTGCCTTGTAAGGCAACCAAAATTCCAGTTCCAATTGTAGCTGTAAATAGATAACTACCGAAGTTAAATCTGATGCTTCTTTTTTCAACCTTTCCTATGGCTTAATGGACACCTTGTTTTGCATGTGGCTCTTGCACAAGAATTTCTAGGTCGCAACATCATCCACCAACACCATAAGAATGAGAAAAGGAAGGAAGGAAGGAAAGAAGGAAGGAAGGAGAAAGAAAGAAAGACCCATTTTTATTATTTATCAAGTTTGCGATGTATTATTATTATTAAAATAGCAAATGTTTTATTCATAACATTAACCTAGAAAAAGTTTTAGATCTATGATATCTTGAAAAAAATGAAAACATAGATATAGGCACTTCATTAACTTCTTAAGTACTGATATTTGTTTGGAACCTGCTTTGAATGTTGAATTCTATGCAGCACTAGGTACAATGTTCAAGTAATTTTTTCCCAATAGAATATATATTAAAGTCTATGTCACTATTTGTGAATAAGCTGTTTCATAGTTGTAGCCAATAGCTCACTTTTACCAAAAAAACTCCCTTTGTATTTTTGTAAAATTTCCCTGTGCGTTTATTTTGTTATGGTAAATAAATGACAAGTCATTGTTAAACTATAATTTCTTTTGATTTATCACAGTTAATTTCATTTCTTTATTTCATTTTCTCTTCAGAGATTTTTACTCAAATACTATTAAAATTGCAATTTGCAAAATCCTTTGTTAATGATCATTTGAGTGACTCATTAGTAATTGGTTCCTTTCAGCTGAAAGTAATTGCTTTATAATCCTTAATGACATGAAAACTGAAATACATGTTTTGTAATATTCTTGTATTATGGAATATAGTACTTGGCATCCAAGGAATCCCATATACAACCAAGCATTTTATTTTATTTTTTGGTATCACCAGATTGCTTCCACCCATGAACAAATGATCGTAGCTTTCATGTTGGAAATAATGGGAACAGGAAAGACCTTAAATTCATAAAAGGGTACATACTTTGTTATTCCAATGGTCTCTATTTAATTTTGAAATATGGAAATGTTCCAGTTCTTAAATGGGTATTTTTATACTATTTATGTTTCCGAAGTAAGGTTTTTAATAATTTCCTTGATGATGTGATGTTATTTTCTTTAAAGGATCAGGTTGTTCTTTATAGACAACCATGTTCTTGACAAGACCATTAAAACTCTGGTTCATAACAGCATTCTGAATGCAAAAACTTTTACTAGTGTGGGACATTTAATGGGCCCCCTTAATGAACTCTACATATTTAAAAGGCCCATTTCCTGTCTGAAGCTTAACAAAAACAGTAAAAAATGCTGCAGACTGAAAACTTCAGCTTTTGTTTAGTCTGGTGTTGAATTATTGATGTACTTTCATGCTCTATGAATGATTTTAGGACTATTTTTTTCCTTTATATTGTATTTATCATTGACTCCTATAGCTGTGGCTCAGTTACTTAAGCACTGACTGAGCTTGTGTATGCCCTCTATAAATCCTATTGTGTAATCACATTTTTAGGTTTAGATATCTAATTTAAGTTCTCACTAACATCAGGATCCAAAACACCATCGGGAAAATATACTTTTGCAATCCTCCTTGTTCATCTGAGAATTTTTGTTTCAGATTGAGGAAATTACAGAAGAAAATTGCAGAGTGTTTGCTGTCAAGATTTCTGATGTGTCAGATTCTATCCATCAGGTGATTGATGGCAAAAGGTTATTGGGATCTATCATTAGTATCTGACTTACCATGGCTTAACAAAAAGGAAATATCATGATTCCCAATATCGCTTCATTAATTTACTGAAATGACAAATAAGTGAAGGTGTTTGGTGTGCAATTTTGATTTCCATTTGTTCCAAACAAATATTTGGAAAATAAAAAACAAATGGAAAACAAAAGTTTGATGTTTATTTTTGGTAGTTACTGCAGCATCTTTGCATCGCTATAACTTCAGGCTCTTTTGAAGGACTTTGCTGCTAGGAACAAGAAAAGATTAGATGTATGGCAAATAAATAGATATCGTACCCACTTTTTATAGTAGCCTTCCCATCATAGCAACCACAAGATTTGAGGATAATAGATCTTAGGTGGTTACCCTCCCTGTTAGCCCTCTGGATAGTGATGTATAGGGGGAACTGTTTTATACCTCAAAGGCTAACCATTTATTCCACAGCAGCACAATCAGCAAAGAGTCCTTTGATGCCATAATTTGTTGGGTTCCCAGTTAATGCTATGCCAAATTCATGCAAGTTTACAATTTGGTTTAGTACCATTTTTGAACCCAGCAATGACCTACTTGTACATTTTAAAGACCTGAAGCATTGAGAAGAAGGCCATGGGGACATAGACTGTCTTTGGAACATTGTGGTTAAGCTTTTGATCTTGAACTTTGTCAACTCATAAAATATTTCTGTGGTCTTTTTAGAGTTACCAACAAAAAGGGAGGGGGGAGTAGTGGGCAGCTTGCATTCCATAAATGTTTTCAAAATAGTTTCTAGGTGACCAAAGGTTCTGCCACGCAAAATCCTAACTGGAGAGTATGATTGATGACTCTTGGCTATGGATGTGTCCCATTGAAGAATATGAATTATGATACATCCTGGAGGTGGGGGAAAATCAGGATCAAGGGTGACAATGAATGATGTGTCTCAGAGTTGGCTACACCTAGGCAGTGCCAGCATGTTTACTCCTAATAAATCTTCTTTAAGTTTTGGAAGTTTGGCTAGAGACTTATGATTTAAATGAGGGTAACTGGCAGAACCCTGACACATTTACTGTGTCACATTTTACTCAATTCCCTGCTTCCCTAATTACAGAATAGCATTTGATTGGAATTGTGAAAAGCACCCTTTATCATACAGGGTGGCAGACATTCTGTAACATCTAGGGCTGTAGTAATGTTATTGGATGAGAAAAACGATGGAGGATGATAACCTGATTAAATAGCACTCATTTCTACCTAGGTTGATTGAGAAATTGTAAAAGTAAATCTTTGAATCAGGGTTGGTTTTATTTATTATTTGGCACAATGATACTTGCCAAATTGAAAACTTGTATCAAATGTGAATTCATATTATTCTTTCGTATTATGCATATTATTATTTCATATAATTTGTTTATCTCATATCTCATTTTGTTGGTCTGAAAGGACCATGCATGTTTGCAAATATAATTATAAGCTTTTCCTAATGCACGTTCAATTTAATAGTGTATTGGCATAGTAACCCTTTTTTCTAATTGCTTTTTTAAAAGTGATAATTTGATTTTTGTATGTAATGGTTTTCCAAAGATAGATATTATTAAGGTGATGAGCAGCTCTGTTTGGCTTTATGCTTATCAGTAATCTTTACTCATAATATGATATTGTCTGAATATCTTATTTGGTTCAGCTTTCCTTAGCTCTGATGAAGCCCTAGGCTGCTGTTTCTTTGAGTTACTGATAATTTTTTTATCTGATTAACTGACACATTTAGTTGAAATCAACACAGCCCTTAGGCTGGCCATGGATTTAATTTAAAAAGTATCAAAGGTTTGCACTGTCTGCTTTTTAATCATCATGTTTATCAGGCAAAGAAAAAAAAAACACCAAAAGCACTATAGGGAGAGTGGTTATCTTAAGGAGCAGTAGCTTGGGAAATTGACAAAAACTACAAGGTAATTTACTGCTAACTTTCACTTTCATTAATATAACATTTCCCACTAATAATTACGGTACATGTAATATACTAATTAAATGGAAAGCATTGTCACTAATTTTCTTCTTGCTGATCTCAAAGAATTGTATAACAAGAGGATTAAAAATCACATGTAGTTATACTGTTTTAATTTGTAAGACAATTGGGTAGCGCATAGTATTTTAATCATACATTCTGTTAATTTTTTTAAAAAAAAATTCCTTAAATTGTCTATACAGAGGTTTTGGTCCCTCCTACTTTCTGTTTCATATATTTTAAGTAAAACCATGATTAATAGGGCATTTAAATTTTTACTAAAGTGAGCAACATTCATTTATGAACATATATTAATTTTAGCACATATTTCTGTGGTACAACAGTCATATTTTGGCAAAAAGCCAAGGTTAAAATAATGTTTTGAGTAGACTTTGTTCAAGGGAGTAGTTGTTTGTTTTTCATTGGAAGTAAGAACAGCATTACTGAGGTAAAGAGATGCACAGTGATAAAGGTGCCTTTATTTTATTCTCTGTGTGCAATGAATTTAACTATAACTTTAGAGGTGGCAATTCTTCCTGACAGCGTTAATTGGATGGTTGAATTAGTTCTATTCTGGCATTCTTAAGTACAGGTAACCCTCAATGGAGCCTTCCCATTATGGTCGTAAGTCATGATACCCGTAAAATGGCTCATTCATGTGACTGATCCAATATAATACCTTTTTTGGCAACCATTAAGCAAATCAATTGATCACTAAGGGATGGTTTGCTAAAACTTGGCAAAAATATAAAATACAGTCACATGACCATGGGAAATTGCCATAAATGCAATCCATTGGAACTTTAGAACTGAGTTGTTAATATCCCAGTGAAGTCTGATGTAATTTTGAATGGTTGCTAAGCACCAGTCATGAGTCCAGAGCTAATTGTATAGTTGAAACCAATTATGTTGCCTCTTAATGAAAATCTGAACAATGTCAACTTCCTGCTTAAAAAAAGAGAAAGCGGTGTGTTGTTATCCATATCTTGCCATAAAATAGAAGGCTTCTAGAGCCATCTTCAAAAAGACACATTAATTTGTGCAGGAAAAGTAACCTTCACGTGTCAAGATGTGTCATGATATAAGGAAATATATGTCTGTGCTTGGAAGAATGTTGACATCGTGTAAGCAAAGCTTGGGAGGAGAGGCTTATCAGGATGGAAAATAAAAAGACAAACTCTAGTCACTGTCAGTGACCTCATGGACATTTCTATAAAGATTTCTTGGCAACAAAAGGAAGTATTTTACTCTTGCTGTCATTCTTTTTTTAACTTTTTGGTGTAGTATTCCTTGTTGAGCTCCCATTCAAGTCTAACTAACTAAATCTGTCAAATTAGTTTTTTGACATCAGAAAAGACCAGTGAAGAGCCAAGTGTTTTTGAAGTATATTTTGCAAGCTGGTGCCAAATAAGCAGCCAGACTGACAGTTGGGGAAACCCATTGTATGCAGTTACCCTGGACCTGAGATTGCTGTACTGGCTACCAGGAGGTTTATAGGCCCAATTCAACAAGATGGTGGCTCTGAGATACTGTATATATGTGTTTATTTCTCTCTCACATACATCATAAATCAAAGATTAATTTGTTCATCTAGATTTCACAGGATTCTTTGTAGTTGATCTAGCATCTGTATCTTTCACTTTTCATTTTTCACAGTGAGTCTTACACAAATGTGAGTTTAAGTGATAGTTACAACTTTTAACATTTGATATATTGCTTGTCATACAAGTGCCCTAATATGTGAAACAACTTTCTAAAGGAAGTATTCACTTCCTATAGACAACATCAAATAAACCACAATACAGCAGGTAAAACATTTGTTCCATCTATCCTGAATTATTATATGACACCTTTCCTAGACTCTGTAGAAACTATAACCTTCTCATTCTAAATATGTTATTATTTGCATATTGAAGCTCACCCACAATAGTTCTTCAGTCTTTTAGGACAGCTTTGAAGGGAATATAAGAACCTGTAATTGGAAGAAGAGACAAGCAAAAACCATCCCTTTGGACTGTAATGCACACTCTCCAATCTCACCTACAGAAAATCACTTCCTGAGAACTCAGATCTTTATGGCAGAAAACAATACAAAGGATATGTGATTATAAGCATCCACAGGGGGACAAAGAGAGGTTAGTGACATCACATGACATCAACTAACTATGCAATTATATATCATTGTAGCTCCTGTGTGGCAGCTGCTTCGGTAATGTCTAGTGCATTTGAGGTGGTATAAAAATCATGTTAAACAAAAAAAAAAAAAAAAAAGAACACTGGATGCAAAATTGGAGGAAGCAAAATTCAAGAAATACCACAGATTGTTTCACATATTTTTTCAAAATGCAGTTTTAAAGAAGGTTGTTTTATCTGGTGTTCAAGAATTACAATGATTTGTGGTGTTCAATGTGTATTATATTTAATATGGATGCCATATATTTCACCTTTGAATAAAACAGGAAGTAGGATTTTATTTCTTGATACTTCAACAATCGTTGAAGAAAGATGCTTTGAAAGATTCCTATTAGTGAATTCTCCATCAAATACTATTGCCCATGCTACACAAATAATATGAGAGTTTTGGTGGCTCATTATGATGCATTTGTCAAAGCCCATTTGATTGTGCTGCCATTCTTAATCTCCATTTCTGCCTCTTCAAAAGCCAAGTCTCCCTATAGCAATTTTTTTTTTGTTTTCTTGTGGGTCTTTCCTACATTTCTTCTTGTTTTTTATTTCCCCTCTAGGGACAGGCTTCCTGATACCTGAGTCTTCTAGTGACTTGGGAATTCTCCTATACTCTAAGCATTTTCTTTCTTACGAAGGCTAGAAGGCAAAGGCACTTGTTAAGTAATGTTCTAGGTACCTGAAGCAGTCCCTCTCGTTGTACACACCGCAGACTTTCTCTGAAATCAATATAGCTGGAGGCTTTTTGTTCTTGGTTAATGAGAATTTCATTTGTCATTAATGTATATTTGAAGAGACAGAATTCACCTTTGTCCTTACTTTTCATCCTGTCTTAGGAAAGGGGGATACAGAGAAAATTCAAAACTTGAGAATGTATTCCCTCATGGCAGGAATAAATATCATCAGATTAAAATAAATTAAGCTGTAATGCAGGTAGTCCTTGAATTACCACACAATTGAGCCCAACATTTCTGTTGCTAAGTGAATTTGTTAAGTGAATTTCACATTTGTTAAGTGAATTTTGTCCCATTTTATGATCTTTTTTGCCACAGTTGTTAGTTGAATCACTGCAGTTGTTAAATCAGTAATACAGTTGTTAAGCAAATTTGGCTTGCCTGTTGATTTTGCTTGTCAGATGGTTGCAAAAGAGGATCATCTGACCCTGGGACATGGCAACTACCATATTATGAGTTAGTTGCCAAGCATTTGAATTATGTTTGTGTGACCCTGGCAATGCTGCAAAGGTCGTAACTGTGAAAAACGGTCATAAGTCACTTTTTTCAGAGGCATTGTAACTTTGGTCATTAAACAAACTGTTGTAAGTTGAGGACTATCTGTTCTTTATTTGATCACATTGTAAAATGAATACTTCCTTTCTAAAGGAAGTATTCACTTCCTTTATAAAATAAAGGGGTTAAAAGGGGTTTCTTGCTGAATATTAACCCTGTACTTTTGAAACCTACAATAATCAACAGATTATGTGTTCAGATTATGTTTTGTTGTCATTCCATTTTTTTCTCCCAAGTGCTGCATATTTTAGTGCCTAAAATCACCTTCGTTTTTTAAATACAATATCAAATTAATCTTGTTGTACTTGTTGTGATTATTGACTTTCATCAATAGCACTTATCTGTTTAAGTACCTGTAGATTTTCTCCCTCCATATCATGAAATAAAAATCTTTTATGATACTGTTAAGTTATAATGTCTTTAGTTTTTTTAAGCAGAAAGAATGTCACATGTTGGAGTTGGGTGATCATAAGTTTATATAGACTGTAGAGCCCATAACGTTACAGGGCATGCCATATAATATATTGAGTATCTTTTAAGAGTGAGAAAAGTTAGCATTGATGTGATATGAACCATATGGAAGTGGGCGTCATAATGGACCAAAATCCCCCTTCAAACTGTTTCTTGAATTGCTAAGATAGAATGTTCTCCCAAAACCTTTGCATAACTGCTTCAAGGATTATCTCACAACAAAGAATGTGAGGGTATGTGCTGAAAACATTTCTACTGGATAGCCACAGAAGCACATCCCTGATATTTATATCCTCAGAGACATTCTTCCTTTAAATTTGCTTTTAATTAGAAAATTGTTTGACTATAGTAAGTGGCTTCATTTCTCAAAGGAAATCACACATAATTATGCATCTTCCCTTGTGCTGGCCTTGCATTACATCTATTATTTCAATTGTTTCATAGCTGATAAAGGACAATATAACATGCATTTTCGTAGTTCCAAGACAGCTGCACTTGTGGATTGCTTTTTTTCACAATATTCCTTATCTGTGTCAAATATGAGTCTGCAGGAATGAATGAATGAATTCTTTGTTGGCCAAGTGTGATTAGACACACAAGGAATTTGTCTTGGTGCATATGCCCTCTCTTACAATGGTTATGTAAGAGAGGACATAACCCACAGCTAAATAATGAGCAGAGAAAGAAACTCAGAAAGCATCCTCCCTACTTATCAGATTGTAAAAGGGGTGGAGGAAGATTTGAAGGTTACAAATTACTTCATGTAAAATATACACACCTCCTGTAATATTTACTCTAATGAGGTTTTATCAAGTTGAAATATAATAATGGGAAAATCCTGCTGAATCAGTTAATATACTTTCGTAGCCCTGCATTCTGCTTTTAAAGTGTTATAATAGATATTTATGGGAAGCTTATAGCTAAGATAGAGCAGTTCCCCAGGTACTAATATGATTAATAGCCATTAGTAGCATAATCTCTCTGAATGTGTATAATCCACTTTTAAACCTGCTGATAATTATCACTATTTTTGTGGTGGCAAGTTCCATAGCTTGACTATATACAGAGTAAATTACATCTGGGTCCTTCCCAAATTCCCTGTTGCTCTGTTTTGTTAATGACTGCATATACTGGTTGTTTAATTCTATGAATACTTTTATTCATCTTTGTATGGTTTCTATATCTTGCTGACATTATTTTGTAATCTTTGAGTACCAATGTTGCTTTCTGATTGAATGAGAAATTAACCTCATGCTTTGATTATATTTGTCCTGGTGCTAATAACAGAATGATTAATTGTACAATTTTTAACATTTCTTTTGCATTAAAGCTGTAACTGTAGTATATTAGTTTTGCATACTTTGGTGAACTCATATGAGTTCACATTTTACAGCAATAATGAGAAGGAAGAGATTTTTCCAGAACATGGCAATAGCATCATACACTTGTTCCTATAGCTCAGAAAATCAAGTAGCACCTTTTAGAAATAAGCAGTGGAAGGTTGCAGTGGAAGACTGCATCCATTTGAGGCTTATAGGTATCCATTATAGGTAGTCTTTGCTAATCAAAAAGCCACATGATATACCACTTATTGGCAACAGGTCCAGCAATCTCAGTTGCTTTCGCTCAGTGAGGTTCACGCAGTTATTAAGCAGGGCTTCACGTGAGTACAACTTCTGAATTCCTGCTGGCTTCCCCACTGACTTTGCTTGTTGGAAGTTGGCAGGAAAGATTGCAGTTCGCAGTTGTTTGCCTGTGGGATGCTACAATGGCTCTAAGTACAAGGAGAGGTCAGAATGACCATTGTTGTAAATTCAAATAGACACTCAGTGAATTGTTGAATGAGGATACCCTCTACTTTTGCTTGAGATTTCTTATAAGAACAAAATGAAGTTACTAATCAAGTCAAGCTACAATTATACAGGGTTATTTGCTGAACCCCTTTGCAACAGCTTTATAAGTGAAATAATGTCAATTCAGGTATTTTGCACATTAGATTATATACAACAAATTTTGAAATCTTAGATCTACAATAATCTATTAAAATATATATCAATAGCATGTTGCTTACATAAAACAGAATTTCCAACAGGCATACTGTAATTCTCAAATTATTCCATATGTAATAATGTAACTTAATAAAAGTGCAATTTAGTACATAAAATATTATTCAGATCCAAAGAAATTAGTATGTATATAAATATAGTGTAAACCACTTAAGTGAAATTAAAGAGATATCTTGTTAATAGCTACTGATTTATGCACTGAAGTAAGTTTTGTAACTGCTTTGCAGATTTATTTTAAATTTGTTTTCATATATGCATATTTTGCAGGATAAAGAAGAGGTGGAAGCTGTTTCAGTAGGGGCCATTCTGTCAGATTATCAACGAGTCCGTGTGGAAAATGTGTAAGTCAGATAAGATGTTGCTTACAGTGTAAGGCAACATGCCATCCATGGCCACAGAGCTATTGATTTCAGTGGTGTGGGATAGATCAGAAACGTTATTGCTTTTATGTCAAATAAGATGGTATAGTAATAACGTTTCATTAAATATTTCATTAAATGTCTGCATGGTGCTAAACATATAATTATCAAATCAAACAGTCTGAACTCTTAAAAATGGGGATCTTATCAAGAAAGGGAAGATAAACTATACATTTTCTATCTTATATGGGCTTTATTATCTTCTAACAATATAGATTTCATGAACTGAAGCCCATCCTTTCCTGTTAAACCTTGAAGTGATTTATCTAAATATAAGAGTTGAAAGAAAACTAATACATTTACTTCTATAACTTACATAAGGGTATTTTGATAAAAGAAATACAAAAATAATCATTTTGTAATCTATCGTCACCTGTATTTACTTCACATAATCATCTCCGTTTGCTACATATTTTGCAACTGCCATTTGGCTAGCTTGTAAATTGTGGAGCCTAATATTGTTGTATTGTAGGAAAATTTCTTTCTAGTGGTTCCAAACTCTACTCCGTCATTGCTTTCAGGCTCAGGGTTTTGAGTGTTATAATATAAAGTTCTGAGTTCATGGTGCATGGTTTAAGAAGATCCATGTGAATATAGGTAGTCCTCAAGTTATGACCACAAATTGAGCCCAAAATTTATGTTGCTAAGTGAAAAATTTGTTAAGTGAGTTTGCCTCATTTCATGTCTTTTCTTGACACAGTTGTTAAGTGAATCATTGCATTTGTTAAGTTAGTAACATGGTTGTTAAATGAATCTGGCTTCCCCATTGACTTGTCAGAAGCTAGCAAAAACTGATCACATGACCCTAGGACACTGTAGCCATCATAAATATGAACCAAGCATTTGAATTTTGGTCATGTCAAGCATCTGAATTTTAATCATGTGACCATTAAGGATGCTGCAATGGTCATAAGAATGAAAAATGGTCATAAGTCACTTTTTTCAGAGCCTTGTAACTTTGAACAGTCACTAAATGAACTGTTATAAGCCGAGGACTACCTGTAACATGATCTGTATTATGAATTTTCTTGACAAAGCCTGAGTTTTAAATTTATTTAGTTTTGCTATTATATTCCATTCCATGGAATGACACTATACTTCTGTGTCACAATGATGAGCACACATTTCAGCAGTTAAGATGCTGTAAAAAATTCATTCTTGTACTATGACAAGAATTGTTGCAAATTTCAACTCTTGGAGCTTTCATTTGTACTGTGAGCTTGGGTAGAAGCCATCTTGCACAAAACCTCTGAAGAACTGTTCATAGAAATTTATCTTTGAGTGGTCTGTCAATTGTCCTTAATCAGTTCATCAACCTTTCTCATGTGTTCTTGTTATCACACATTATCCTGTTTGATCAGTTCTTCTTGGTTCATCATTACATTTTTGGCCCAGCAATAAACAATGCTCATATCAGTATAGTCATTACCAGAAGCAACCTGCTTTCAGCAATGTGTTTCAATTGAAGATGCACCTTAGATAATCAAAGCTTCAATCATAGTACATTACTTAAAGCACACTGATGGGTGTTCACCATGGGTGTCCATTTCCCAAACAAGTTACTTTTTCACAGTAATTTTCCACCAATAGAAATGAAAGAACAAATGCTTAGGAATGCTTCAAAGTTTCTACTGTTGGCAACTTCGATGTTTAAGTTAAACTTGCATAAATAGTGTTGCTATAGTGTTTCCCAAATGATACTTTCTTTTAGTGATACTTTGCATGCATGTGAACTGCTTGAAAAATATTTATTTGGAGAAATCTTTTTGTTATTTGAACATATGAAACTCATCTTCTTACACTATTATTTTAAGATCTAATTATCAACTTTTGACATAGTACTGAAATGCTTCAGTGTTTTTTGTCTTGTTGATTTTATTTTAGACAGTTGGAACTAATTGCGTGACATTCTGACATTTCTTTGGTATTCCAGTTAGGCATATAAAATATATAAGAATATCACTGTTTTATCTGATGTGTGGATGTCCTCAGTATGTTAAAAAAAAACTAATCTAGTCAATTTACAAGTTTGTGGAAAATGAAGGTGATAGAATAGTACAGAATAGGGGTGTCAAACTCAAAGCCTACAGGGTGCTTAGATCTGGCCCACAAGCTCACACTGCAAACAGTGAAGGATTGGTCCTCAGTGCCTCTGCCAGCTCAATGTCACTCATGCTAGTTCGACATCACTAGCACCCCTCTCAAACTCCGTTTTCAGCCACAACAGCCTCCTGTAGCACTCTCCCAGCGAAAATGGAGGCCCTTCCAAGAGCGTTGCAGGAAGTTGTTACAGCTGAAAACAGAGCCTGGGAGGGACGCCCCAACACGAGTGATGTCAAGCTGGCCATGCCTCCCCCGGCCACACCCACCCTCCCTCCCAAGGTCAAACAGAACCCAGATGTGGGCCTTAATGAAATCGAGTTTCTATACAATCTGGTATAGAATAATTTTTGAAATCAAGTTTGACATAACCTGGTATAGAATAATGTAATGTAATAATGTAATGTAATAAGCACAATAATGTGCTTATTCAAGTGAACTACAGACACTATACTTTATTATGAAAACTGAGCATAGAGATAACCAGTTTTTTGGAATGGTGCAAACAAATTTTTCTGCTTACCTTAGAATTGTTACAATAATTGCCTGTAATTTTCAAGACAACACAAAATGTAGCAAATAAAGTTGATTTAAAAAAATCAATGGCTAGCCATTGACACTCCAAATTCCAGGTAGTTAACCTTATTACATATTACCGAGGCAGCATTGCTTGAATTAATCAAATGTGTAATGAGCATTCCTAGCCAAATAAACCTCTTGAGGCTCATGTCAGTCAGAATGCACATAACATTTGCCTAGAATCTTTACCTCTAGAAAAGAAATCCCAGAGGGCATTTGGCTAAATTCCCAAATAAATATATTTCTCCTCACTCCACTGAGGTTAGGTAGCAAGGAAAGAGCTTGCCAAAGACTTTTTTTTCTTTGACAGTATAGCGAAATATGGGGCTACAGGGAAGAGAAAGGATGAAGCCTATCTTTTAAAGAAGGAAAGAATTACAACCAGATTTCTAGATGCAGAAGTATCTGGTTGAATGTGTCATTTCATTCTAAAGTGCATGTTCTCAGAGCTTTGCCTGACTCCTTTGGTTGTTATTTTCCTCTGAAACTCTGCATTTGATTTGACTGACTGTTGCTTTGCTTCAGATTACTCTTTCAGTTAGTGTTGCCATTCACACAATCCAGTCATGCTGCTACTGCTGCTACCACACCCACTCCCTAATCAACCCCTTCTCTTCCTCTTTTTTTTCTCCCCCTTTTGCTGTTTCAATTTGTAAAAACTAGTATTTTAGGCAGGCTGTTTTTGTGTGAAGATACCATCAGTAAAAGAACTCAAATACTCTTGGCCTCTCCAAATGGAATACCAATTGCTGAGTCTTAGTTTTTTTTCTTTCTTCCAACAGGTAGGGAAGGCATTGTCTCCCTATTAATCTTCTGATGATGTATTGATGAAGTGTATGTCACTGGATAGTTACAATTTAAGTGGGATCCCATAATGTCATTCCATTTGTAGATGCTCGAAGAAATGCTTAATATCTATATGGTTTCCTTCTACATCTGCTATGCATGTAGAAGAGATATTCCAGAACAGATTGGGGCTTGAGCAACAGATTGGATAGGAGGTGTGGAGCAGAAAAATTTCATTGCAAGAGGAAATGTGTGGAATCAATGTTACATTTAGCTCTCATTTTCAATTGTATTGAATTTGTATTTTTTGAAAATACAAATACATTTTCAATTGTATTGTAATTGTATTTCAATTACAATACACCTATTGTAATTGTCTAAGCAACATTGTTTAGGGAGTTAAAGGATCTGAGAGTTAAAGTATCATGACTTATAATGACACATCTATCTTTTCTTTCTGCAGTTGTAAAAGGCTTGCTATGCAGCCTTTAGCATACCTGTGGCGCCAGAATCAAGACACATTGTTGAGAGAAATTATATCCTTGAAAGTTCAAGCTATAATAATAAAAGTAGCAGCTATCGGTAAGAATTCAAACTATCTCTAGTAACTGCGGTGAATCTACTTTGTCAATAAGCAATCAATACCATAACATAGCCACAGGAATGCAGTAATCTGTTTTGTAATTAAAATGTACTCAAGGGCAGAAAACTGCATCAGGAGTAAGTGAACTATGAAATATATCTATATGAGGAATGGAATTTCAGTTGCACAATGTTATGTCTAAACAATTAATGGATCTACTCGAATATTTTTAATACCAGCTCGTGAAAAAAGTAAAAAAAATCATTTTGACTTTCTTCATTACATTTGCAGAGAGTATATTTTTCAAGAAATGTTCATTTATAGAATAATCATTTTCATTATGCTCATAAGAATTATACAAATGCTAGAAATTGGACCACAATTACTATAAATCATAGGCGCTTCTAAAAAAAGAATTAAGTAAAAACATTACTAATATCAATCAATAAATGATTTTGCATGATCAAAGAGGTATAGTCCTGTTCTATCTTAAGATAGCCTGTTCCTAAATGATAAATAAAAGATATTTATTACTGTCCTGGTTTGCCCTTTCTGTATTCAGGCTATTCTGTTCTATCCAGATTTAGTTGTATATGTTACTTTCTTTATGTATATGGGTCCATTGTAGCATTCAGCAAAGTTAATTTACCACTTGGGATATTATTCAAGGACAGTTGGTTTTTGCAATTTAAAGAATAATTATAAAAAGGAGAAAATTTCAGTGGAGTTCAGAATCACCACATTGACTTTCACTGACAAAATTGTGATTTTCACATTGAACTGACCTATTGTAGAAAATACTTTGGCCACTAAGATCAGTCCAAGCAGAGTACTAATAAATTCAGGCTTACTGAATGGTATGTGGTTCTCTAACTACACAAACTGATGAGAAATAGATTAATAGCCAATACATCATTTCAGAATTATAGTCCTCTCTATAGTATTTCACACAAAGTTATTAGATGAGATCTTGGATGTAAAATTTGATAACAAGAGTGTTTTTCTTGGGGGGTCAGTAGGGGTTTGTGGGCCATTAGACCAAAGAATGGCCAATCTAATAGGAAAGAATCTGTTCTACATGAGTGACTAAAATTTCTGATAAAGTGCACAGTATAATTTTGGTATGAATTAAATCATATAGAAAACTGAGGTGAACTGTTTTTATAAGAATTTACCGTGTTTAAAATAGGAATTCTATTTTATAATAGGAATAGAAAATAGGAATAAAATAGGAATTATTGGAAGTATCAATGGTAGGAGAAATAATTCTTCAGAATCATTTTATTTTGTATCACTTCTGATGAGAACAGTAAAATAAGACCATTCCCAACTTTATTTAGTGCTTTCCTAATATTTATACAAAGTAAAAAATTTTTTTTAAAAAATCTATCTTTAATCACAAATTACAAATTAAGGCCCTGTCACACTGCCCAACGGATGCAAAATGGACACAACGGACGAGAAAAATGTTCCATCCGTTGTTATCCGCTCTCAGAAGGGGCAAAAACTTGCATAACCAGAGCGGATAACACGGACGCGGGGAGGACGCAGGGCGGATGGAAAGCGGATGCGGAACAGAAGCCCAGCGGATGGAAGCGGATGGGAGTGGATGGGACATCCGCTAGGCTTCCGGGGGGCCGCAGCAAAGCGGACGTGGAACAGATACAGCGGATGCAGAGCGGACACCGAACGGATGAAGCGGATGCACAGCGGAAGCCTAGCGGATGCACAGCGAAAGCCGAGCGGATGCTGAGCGTTAATTGTGCATGTGGGGAGGATGCATTGCGTCAGCCCCGTGGATATAACGGAAGCAGCTCGGAAGCAGGTCGCCATTCAGAGGAAAGACCTGCTTCCAGACACATCAACTGCCTTGCCTGTCCTGCCTGCATGTCTGCCTGCAAGCCTTGCTGCCAGCCTTGCTGTCTGCCTGCCTGCCAGCCTTGCTGCCAGCCTTGGTTCATGCCTGCCTGCCAACCTTGTTGCCTGAATGCCTGCCAGCCTTCCTTCCAGCCTTGGTGCCTGCCTCCCTGCCAGCCTTCCTGCCAGCCTTGGTGCCAGCCTTCCTGCCAGCCTTCCTGCCAGCCTTGGTGCCTGCCTGCCAGCCTTCCTGCCAGCCTTGGTGCCTGCCTTCCTGCCAGCCTTGGTGCCTGCCTCCCTGCCAGCCTTCCTGCCAGCCTTGGTGCCTGCCTCCCTGCCAGCCTCCCTGCCAGCCTTCCTGCCAGCCTTGGTTCCTGCCAGCCAGCAACCCCACAACCATGCTGAAGCACAGCAAGCCTCAGCCATCTGCTGCCAGCCTTTGCAAGAAGGACAGGGCTACCATCCCGCCCCCTGGCCCTCACTCTGGTTCTGCTGGGGCTTCTGCAGCACGGGCTCGCTCTTCTGGGGCTGGGGCTTCTGCTGCTTCTGATTTTGGAGGAGCTGATGACAAGCACTCCAGCACCAGCCACCTCCACAGCACCTGGACCCTTCACCCCTGAGACTGAGCAACCAAGAGGAGTGCCAGAGACTCATTTTTGTTTTATAGCTTCTTGTTAATAAAGTCTATTTTTGATTCATACACTTGCTTCATTTCTTTTTTTTAATAAAGTCTTGGTGGAAACTTTTAGAAATGGTTTAAGCCTTTGCATGCTTGTGGGATGGGTTAAGATAGCAGTGGGTTGGGCAGGGATACCTTTGGGACGGGTAATAGCTGTGGGATAGATAAACCTCCAGTGCAAGCATAGTGGGACTGTATGGTCCACCCTCCCAGGTGCCACACCTATGGCCCTTTATTATCAATACTAATGTAATCAATCATCCACACATGTCAACATAAACACAACTCTTTATTAAATGCCCTGTTCATTGTAGGCCCACCCAACATACATGGCCCAATCTCATCTGTGTGATGAGACAGGCTGAAGGAAGCATCCATTAATCATTTATCATCCTGTCTTGCCACACCACTGCTCCAGCTGGGGAGTTGCATCAGTGTTTCAGGAGGTTGCGCTGCTTCTTCCCTTCACGTGAGGCTCTGTTGGGGCCTTGCACATCCTGAGTGTCTATCAGGTTTCGCCCTTGCCTCCATTCCCCAGGCTCCATGTCCCCATTGCCTTGTTGGAGGTCCACGAGCCTGTTCTGCAAGACTGGGTAGCGGGTGCGCATGAGATTGTGCAGGATGCAGCAAGCTTCCATGATCCTCCTCACGGTCTCTGGGCGATGCTGCATGGTGGTGAGAAGTACCTGGAACCTGTTGGCCAGGATGCCAAAGGCGTTCTCCACCACCCGCCTTGCCCTGGATAGCCTGTAGTTGAAGATCCTCTCTTCACGGGTGAGGAGTCTGGAAGTGTAGGGCTTCATGAGGTAGGTTGTGAGGGAGAAGGCATCATCCCCCACAATGAAGTAGGGCACATCTTGCGTGTCGTTGGGCAGGGGTTCTGGATCTGGGAAGCCCACGATGAGGTTGTGTTCCAGCTCCTCCTTGAGGTGACTGGCGTTGTATACCTGGGCATCTGAAGATGAGCCGTTGCCTGAAGCATCGATGTACATGAACTTGTAGTCAGCATCGACCGTGGCGAAGAGGATGATGCTGAAGAAGCCCTTATAATTGAAATAAGTGGACCCCGACTTGGCTGGAGCTTTGCAGGTCACGTGCTTCCCATCTATGGCTCCAATGGTGTGGGGGAATTTCCACTTCTGATACCACTGCTCTGCAACTTTCTTCCATCCTTCTTCAGTGGAGGGGCACTGGAGGAGCTCCTCCTTGTATTCTTCGATGATGGCCTGCACCACTTCTCTGACCACAATGCTGATGGTGTTGTGTGGCACCCTCCATCCGTACTGCATGCTGCTGTAGGTGGTCCCTGAGGCCAGGTGGTGCAGAGTGAGTGCCACCTTGAGCCCAGGGTCCAGGCTGGGCCGGAAGTTGGTGTTTGCCTTGGTCAACCTGGGTGTCAGCCGCTGCAGAAGTTCGTCAAACATGGCTGGAGGCATCCTCATGAAGTTCTGGAATGCCTGAGTGTCTTCGTTCCTGAGCTCCACCATCAGCTTGTTGTACAGTCCATCCTCTGCTCTTCTGGTGAACCATCTTCGTACCCAGAGGCTTGGCCGCCTCTTTTTCTTCCCATAGTAGGGTTCACAGAGCCTGTAGATGGCTTCGCACTGTTGCAGAAGGATGGTGGCTACCAAAAGGACTGTGTTACGATCCATGGTGGACATGACTGGATGCTGTGGAAGAGCAAGAGGCAGATGAAGACTGCAGAGGTCCGCACCGCAGGGCTGCTGTTCTGAAAGTGAGATCCAGATGTGTTGCTCCCCCTTTTTATAGGCAGTATAGTTTGCATCCTCTAGGCATCCTCTAGGCAACCTCTAGGCAACATGTAGACATCCTTAATATCCGAGATAGGTCCCCTCTGCGGGCGTTTTTTCCATTTTAAACGCTTTGTTTCCGTTCTGCGTCCGTTCCGCTTCCTCCCTGCGTCCGAGCGGATGCGAGTTATGCGGATGCGGAACGGATGCCTAGCGGATATAGCGGATGCGTAACGGATTCAGAACGGATGCGTAGCGGATGCGTAGCAGATTCGTAGCGGATGCAGAACGGACGAATTGGATGCCTTTTCCGCGCAAACGTTTTGTGCAGCTCAAAACTTTCTGAGCGGATGAAACGTCAATAAACGGATGCTGGACGGATAGAGAGGAAGCAAAACGGAGGCAGTGAATATATCGCATTAACCAACGGATGGCAAGCTTTTTTGTCCGTTTTACATCCTCTTTGCATCCGTTGGTGCAGTGTGACAGGGGCTTTAATTAATTTGGCAGGACTTAGTATCTTGTTAAAAAGTGTCATTTTCTGCAGCAAATTCTAGCTCCCCCCCCAAAAGAATAAATCTATTATCTGTGAAGTAGACAAGAACTTGGGATTCAGAAACAGAAAACATTTTATTTTAAGATATCTTGGAATAGAGTCATTATATAATTAAGCATATAGTTGCAAAGTATAATCAGGTTATGGTTGATTAGTTCAGGGGTCCCCAACCTTTGCAGCTTGGTGGGCTGACTGGAGGAGAAAGAACCCTTGCTCAAGTGGTGGGCTGGCATGCACGTGTGCAAGTACCTGCTTCTTGTGCAAATTGAGTTGCACATGCATGCATGCACTCCAGCCAGCCACTCATGTGGCCCAATTCTAAATAGCCACAGCCTGTTACTGAGCTGCGTCCTAGGGATTGAGGACCTGTGGCTTAATTGGAGTCTCGAAATGGTGGCCACCTAGTGGACAGGTATTTCTTATGTTCAGAAGTAGCTATGAAAGTGTTGGAACTTCTGTGGGAGATCATGGACATATTTTATTATGTTTCTGAATCTCCTTTTGAAACTTGCAGTCTACATTCAAATTGCTTTTATAGCCTAAACAGTGTTTTATGTTCAATGTGGCCTTGCAAGATGAGCTGAAAGCCTCAAGTAAAGGACAAAGTTGGTGTATGCACAACTAGGTAGGATCACATCATATCAAGTCCAAGGGGACAACTGTTTTGCCTCTTGGCTTTCATGCCCAACTTTTACATATTTTTCCAAAATTAGCTATGACTATTTTTGGGGATATGCTTGGAAAGTGCAACTAGTTCCAAATTGGTGAACCTTTGGTGTGAAGACAAAACACATTTCTTTGCTTGGGAAATTTTAAAAAGTTAAATTGTGCTGTTGCATTCTTATTGCTTTCTAAAACTTGCTTCTTTATTTTGTTGTTTCTGTTGTAATTAGTATTTTACTAATTGTAAACACTTGTCCACTCAGGGAAGAATGTCTTTAAAAATAGTTTTAAATTAATTATTTTTTCTCTTTCAAACTGTAGTCAGTGTGGATCAGTTGGGGTTTTAGTGCAGGCTTGGCAATTAATGGCTGTAGAATGTTCTTACGATTAAGCCCAAATTCTACAAAATACAAGTTATCACTATACATGCAACCCAAAAACCTTTCTTTCTTCTTCTTTTTTTTCAAAGTGAGGGGAGAGAAATAGGCAGATTCTGAGTGACAGAAGAAATGACTGCAGGGGCTATTTTGCCAGTGACCTGTGTCATCCCTTAAGTAAGATAAACTTGTCTTTGTATCTCACTAGGTTGGAACAAGTTAGAACATGCTTACTGATACACAAAGATGTTCTCTGACATTTTTTTATTCAGAACACAAATACCATAAATAGTTGTAGATAGCAATTAGACAGAAAACGGCTGCCTCTTTTTTTCTTTTTTGGCTACAGGTAGAAAGAAAGATCTTATCAGACTAAATTTCTCACCTGCCTAGGGCGGCAATAATTAGACATAAGCAAATTTAATGGAGCTTCTCTGCTCCGGAGGGCATACTATAGTGCTTTAATAACAGTGTGCTTTATTAGAGGAGGTTTAAGGAATGATGGCTGTTTAACATATCGAATGGCAGAGAAGTTAAGGTATGGGTTACCATTTTACTTTTAGATGAATAATCAAAGCTGCTTTTAAACTAAATTGCAGTAAATGTGTTTGGAATAACCCATTTAAAAGGCTGAGTAGAGTAATGCACATTAGATGGTGTGTTGCGCTGATGTGAAAGAAATCAGTGAATATGTAACTTGAACCTGACATTTATCAACCCTGGCGTGCTCCTATAGCTATGTTTTCCATTAGTTTAATGGCATTGGTAGAAAGGTGTAAGATTGTAGGCAACATATAATTATACAAGTAAATACACATTACTTTCAGAACGCTCTCTTCAGTTGGCACTTACAAATTAATATCTCTGGATGATGACTTTCTGACGAGGGCAGTGGAAGTGTTTTTTTCCCTTACTTTTCCTTAATCTGAAATCCTGCTGTAACCTCTTTTTCCTCATAATAGTAAAGAAGTCCACTTCATTAAAGGATTCTGGGAACTGCTGTTTCTATAAGGAGGCTGATCTACAATGAATAGGTTTTGTCTCTGTTACCATTTATAAAAAGGAATAGGTAATGAAACAAGGATTGTGCTTGGCCTATCAAGGGTTCAACCAGTTTTGTGTGTACAGTAATTTTTACAACTCTTCTGAAAGTTAAGCCATTATTTGGAGGCCTTATATTCCACTGAAGTGAAGAGAGGGTGGGAGAGATAAAAACCTGTTTTTTGTTCAGACTAAGAGATTTAACAAATATGTTTTATCAGTAGCTCCTCAAATTAAGATGAACTGGCAGGCTTTTAACAATATAGTAAAAAACAATCTTATTAGAAGAGGCAGCAAAGGGAAGAATTGGTTAAAATTCAGAAAATATGACTTCCTGTAAAGGTGTGTTGAGTGGCATCTCAATGGTCTCTGTTTTGGCCCTGGGCTGTTCAACATATTTGCAAATGATTTGGATGATGGGTTAGAAAATATGGTTATCAGATTTACAGACAGCAGTAAAATAAGACTTAATAGCTAACATTTTATTGGAGAGTATCAAGATCTAACGGGCTTAACAAGCTGAGACATTGGGCAGAGAACAGCAAGAGATGTATCAGCAGAGACAATTGCAAAATCCTACATTTGCATAGGATTCTGTTTCTTCCCAATGATTAAAAAGTTAATGTGGGGGAAAAAAAGTCATTAGTATAGAATGGGGAGAACTGTACTGACAGCAACATATGTGAAAATTTTCTGGATGTGATCTACCATGGAGGCGATGATTTTCCAAAATACATTGGATATGAGTAAAAAGGTTAGATATAGATGAGCAGGGAAAACTAAAACAAATCAGGAATTAAAAGAGCAAGGTATATTCATAGATTAGTGGCCATATTTACAATTACAAAACAGATATAAAAAAGATATGGAAGAATATGGAATCTACACAGAGTTGCAATAATAAGATAAAATTTTAACAGGTCCAGAAGAGAAATTTATAGAGAAAATGTATAATTATCTGTTAAAAATTGCCTTAGAAGAAGAGGTAGTAAAAGGATGCATGATAGCATGGGAAAAATTTTTGGGCATAATATAGATTTAGCAGATTGGGAAACAATGTGGAACAAAAATTCTTCATTAATAAGATCAGTGGCCTATAAAGAAAATATGTACAAGATGTTCTATCGATGGCATTTGCCACCAATGAGATTAGCTAAAATGTATCCAAACATGAATCCTACATGTTAGAAATGCAAACAAAATCTTGGTATCTTCTGTCAGGTGTGGTGGTCTTGCCCGGATGCCCAACAATATTGGATGAAAATTATTAGTTGGATGCAAGAGATAGTTGTAGAACAAATAGAATTTAAACCGGAATTGTCTCTATTGGAGATAATCAAGGGGAAATACAGGAAGAAAATTAGATACATTCTATTACATATTTTGACAGCATCAAGGATAGTATATGCACAATGTTGGAAACAAAATAATATACCTTCTGAGGAATTATTTGAAAAATTCTAGATTGTGCTGAAATGGATAAACTGACCTTAAAACTAAAAGAGAAAGAAGAGTCAGAGTATTATGAAATTTGGCATAATTAGTCAATTGGTTGTATAAGAGAAACAAAGATAAAAAGAAATAAGAAAGTTACAGATAAAATATATAAATGTACATAAAGATATACAAATGTAGATATTTATATGAGATTGGTTTGTATAACAATTTGTATAATAATGAGATTCATTTGTATAATATGTATAATAATGATGACACATTAAAATTAAAATTAAGATTAATATGTTTTAAAGCTGGAAAATAATAAAAATTATTGGGGGGGGGAGAAACATCTTAAATACTTTTTTTCTGTATGTTTTGATCTTAAATTGAACATTATTCATGATTATGATGAAAGTTCATAAATCAACAAAGAAAGAACAACAGAAATATAGTCCTAGACTGTATCAACTATGAATGAATTCTTTGTTACTCTTTATTCTGCATTGATTGGACTGTGCTCAGAATACTTAGAATCACATTATAAGAAGGATATTGACAGAACTAAGTGGTTCGAGACAGTGGTCTTCATGGATCTAAAGGCTTACCATACAATATAAAAGACATAATTTTTCAGAATTGTTTCAAAAGATAGGATAAGGACCAATATGTTTCAATTATATGGAAATAGATCTAATCTGTATAGCTGGGAAAAAATCTTGACAATAAAAACTTTTCAACGATAGAGCAGTCTGCCTCAGGAGAATAGATTTTCTTTTGCTGGAGATGTGACCATCTGTTAGGTATGTAGCAGCAAGGGATTCCTACACAGAAGGAAGTCCCAAAGCATCTTCCATTTAAGCAGCCAGTAAGATCTCAGCTAACCTGTAATCGTCAAAAGAACAAGAATTTTTAAAAAATTGAGAAACAGAACTGGAGATAAAAGAGTGTGATTGTTGTCATTACTTGATAATGCTTGTGTGTTTGTAGCTGAAAACTGACACATATTAATAGCAAGTCAGTGCTTTGAAGTGATGCTCAAAGAAAAAGTGCAAGTTTTGGAGGAGAGACCAGAGACACCTTAATTCATAAAAGAGGAATGAAATGAATAGGTTCAACTAAAGGGCTGACAGAAGAAGTGAATCAGAAAAAAGCAATCTAAGAAGAATTAGACAAACAGCTAGACCAGTGGGTGACAAGAGGAACAAGAATCATGAAATATATTCTAAAATGCTGGAACTTAGAATGAGCCTGGACATCCTCATGGAAAAAAGAGACTGAACTTTAAAAAGTGATATTGCTCATCGGGAGGCAGGAACATAGTTATTTGAAGAATAAAAGGAATGTAGCCCCTCCAAAAAGCATTGTGGTAATTAGCAACTCATTGTTATGGGGCACAAAAACCAACATGCTGACTGGAGCCATTGTCTCATGAAGTGTGCAGCCTCCTTGGATTAAGATATGGAAAAATAACTTCCAAGATGCAACAACTCCACTGAAAATTATTTCTTTGTGCTCAAATCACTGCTTATCCATGTAGGGATCAGTGATACTGCCAAGAAAATTATAGCCATACCAGCAGTGATACTAAAGAATGTGGTTGGTAGTCTCATCTATCTTTTGAGTCTGTGGGAAAGGATTGAAAAATATATAGAATGGTGCATTGTATCAAAAGCATATATTTGATTTCTGGAAAAAATATTGCCTGGATTATGATATATATGTATGATTCTTATGCATCTATTCAGATACTGAAGTATGATTACCTCAAAGCTGCCTCCATCATAATTTATTTTTCCTCTGAGAAGTAATCAGAAACAACAGTCATTCATTTCTCATGAATAACATAATAGTCCAATTTTAATTCAAACACTTGGCCTAAGAAGATCCTGATAGTTTACCAAATTGTTTTACTCTTTTAAATGGCAAGTATCTTCAACTTAAGTGATTTTCAAATGTTTCTTTCCTCTTGCATCCTCTAAGGATATTCTCTGCAGCCTGAAATATCACGACTTTTTGATGCCTTCTGTCACAATCCTTCTATCTGTCATACCAGCTTATCATCCACCCACACAATTTTCCATGGTGTTTTCGCAACCTATCATTAGATAATTTTAAAAAAATATCTGCTTTTTTTGTTGTTCACCACCTACACAAGACTGAGATCTCCTAATGAATCTGATTTTTGCCCTTTATAGTGTAGAAATGAACATAATGGTTCTTTTTCTAACTGCAGTTCCTCTTCAAAGTTACCTAGTAGTTCAACTTAAGGCAATAATTTTTATAACAAACCTAAACTGAAAAATGAATAACATGTGTATTCATTATTCTTATTTATTACATAGGGAATTTGATCAGGGAATAGTATTTGTCACTTAAAATAAGATTATCAAGTAGCCAACTGCAGTTTTCAAGATCCTAATGCAAAATGCTGGGAAATTTCAATTCATTCCTTAGAATTATATATTATATATTCTCCCTAATCAATCATAGGAAGTGAAGTAAGCATTGTACAGCTTACAGGTACTGCAAAAATGGTTTGAGTGTGAAATACTTCAGTCACTTCGAGAACAGATTTTCCACCCATTTCTCAGGTAAGCTGTTTCTTGTCATCTTAAATACTGCAGTTGGACTCAGCATTCAGAAAGCAAATGCATACTTTTGTTGCCTCATTCTCTGAACATAAAGATATCATCACAAGGTTGGAAAAATGTCCAGTGCCATTGGCTTTTGCTGACATGATTCAACCTCTGAGAATACCATAAGAGAATATTGACAGATTGTTGTCTCTGCTTCTGTCTCTGCACATTAGAATATTTTGCAGCTCTCATTGGAATAAAATACTGTAACAATGAAGAGGAAATACTTAATATGAATACTTCCAGAGGAATTATAATTGTGATTTTAGTTTGTAAGCCTTCGGCTCTTCAATTCTCTAAATAATGTATGTAGGATTGGAATTACCATCCGTAGCTTTATTTTGCTATAATAAATCCAATTTACATGTGATTCTAGCCATGGAATATATATGTAAGCTTTTCAAAACTTGCTTGCACAAAGCAGTCAGAGCAGTGAAATTTCTAAAATACAAATTCTCTTAGTGGTCCCACTAAAGAGTTTTGTTAAATTATTGGCATGGTTCAACTCTGATTTGATCAATCTAAACTTGGGATGGGGTTTGCTTTAATTAAAAAGGAAAAAGCAGATAAAAAAAAAACTTTTTTGAAGATAAATGTTGAATGAATACACAGAGATAAAGTTTTATACAAAAGTTTTAGTAAAGAATTATGATATCTCATAATCATCCCTACATAGGCTGTATATGAAAGCAGCTCGTTCATAAAGGCTAGGTCCCACTGACTAACGGATGCAAAGCATATGCAGAAAGGACACAGCGGACGAGCAAAATTTCGGGGGTGGCTCCATCCGTTGTTATCCGCTCCAAAAAGTGGCCCAAATTTGCAAAAACAGAATGGAAAAGAACAGAAAGGAATGGACAGGCGTAGTATGTAGCGGGGATGTTAAGCGGATGTTCACAGGAAGCCTAGCGGATGGAAGTGGATGGAAGCGGATGACACATCCGAAGGGCTTCCGGGGAGAATTGCGAAACGGACGCATAGCAGAAGGGGCGGATGCGTAGCGGATGACGCGGATGCATCACGGACGCCTATAGGAAGCAAAGCGGATGCATAGCGGATGTATATCAGATGCAAAGCGTACACTGCGCATGTGGGGAGTATGAATTGCGTCAGCTCTGCGGATATAAAAGGATACAGCTCACACGCAGTCAGCATTCAGAGGAAAGACGTACTGCCACAGACATCTTCAAAAAACACCATGGTTCGTCAGGCAGAGAAGAAGAGAAAGCCTGTGCCTACTCCTGCCAGCCCTGGCAAGAATGACAGAACCACCATCCCACCCCCTGGCACTGACTTTGAAGCTGCTGGTGCTGCTGCTGGTGGTGGTGCTTCTCCTGCTGCTGGTGCTGCTGGTGCTTCTCCTGCTACTGGTGCTGCTGCTGCTGCTGCTACTGTTACTGCTGCTGCTGCTGTGGTGGACCAGCCCCAAGGCCCTCGAAGCCCTGCTGGTGAAGGCCCTGAAGGCCCTGCTGCTGAAGGCCCTGCCAGAGGGAGGAAGAGGCAAGGGAAGGAGAAGGGAGAGAGGAAACAGTACACCGTTTCCGAGGAGCATGAGGAGGAGGTGCTGGAATGGCTGAGGGAGAATGAGTACCTCTGGAGAAAGGGCCACAGACTCTATCGCGACACCAAGAAGAAGCAGGCAGCTTGGAGAGAAGGCAGAGAGCCTGGGCTACACTGCGGATGTCCTGCTGGGATGATGGAAGCACATGCACACCTGGTATGGCAAGCTACATCTCAAGAAATGCGGGCAGGCCGCTGTCAAGCTCACTGACCAGGAGATGTACATCATGGCCAAGTGCAGCTTCCTGGAGGGTGAGATCCACCACCGAGGAGCAGCCCCTCTGACACCCCTCTCCTTCAGACAGCCCACAGAGAGCCACCCCTCTTCCAGCCAGGAGACAGCTGCCCTGTCCAGGCAGGTGTCTTTGCAGGGCCCCACGGCAGAGACTCCCACGACAGCTGCACTCCCCATGCCGGAGGACTTGGAGGATCCCCTGTCACAAATGGAGCAAGAAGTGGCAGCCACCAGAGACCAACCCACCCCCATCCCCACCCCCAGCTCCACAGGATGCAGGCAGAGAGGCAGACTGGAGGGCCAGAGCCACACTGTCCTGTTGGAGATCAGGGACACAATCAAGACCAGCACAGAACTTCTCTCTCAGTTGGTCCACAGCAACATACCATCCTCAGACTGGAAGCCCTTCATCTGAGCCAGACCCTCATGGACCTGCCCAAGGCCCAATACCAGGTGATGAAGCAAAAGATAACAACACTTCTGCACAATCCTTAAGGCCCAGCTGAACCTGTTCCGATCCAGTCCAGGTCTGCTCCTCCACCCCAGGTGGGTGCTCCTCCACCCCTTTCCACGGCTTTCAACAGCCCCTCACCTACCAAGGCTATGACTACCAGGACTTTGCACAGCAGAAACAGCCCTTCCCAGTCCAGGCCCAGGTTCATCGTATGCCACAGATGCCACTCCTCACCCAGCTGCAGACCAGACAGCCCCATTACACTACTCCTTCCTCCACCCCACAGCCAAGCCTGTCAACAGACAATCTGCAATCAGTCTTGTGCCTGACATCACAGTCCTTGATGAAGGGCTTCTCAACCTCACGGGACTGACTTAGCTGAGAACACATCATCCTGAACACATCATCCCCTGTTGTACTCTCGGGACCAAGCACCCCAATGGCACCTCAGACCAGCACTCCAGCCACAGCCACCTACACAGTCCTTGCCTGCTTAACAGCTGAGACCAGGGACATGCCTCAGAGTGACTGAGAATAATGCCAGAGACTTTGTTCACTTTATCTTTGCTTAAGACACTTTACTTGGTTCATTTTGCTTTTTAAATAAAGTCATACAGTTCACTTAAAACAGTTACTAATAAAGGTAATCTTTGCTTAACACACTTGGTTCATTTTTTTTACTTAATAAAGTGTTGGTGAAAACTTTTAAAAAATGGTTAATCCTTTGCATGCTTGTGGGATGAGTAAGGATAGTTGTGGGATAGGTAAGGATAGCTATGGGATAGATAAACCTCCAGTGCAAGCATAGTGGGACTGTATGGTCCACCCTCCCAGCTGCCACACATATGGCCCTTTTTTATCAATAACAATTTATTCATTGATCAACACATTTCAAAATAAACAAATGCCCTATTCATTGTAGGACCACTCAACATACATGGCACAATCTCATCAGTGTTATGAGACAGGCTCAAGAAAACATCCATTAAGCATCTACTATCCTGTCTTGCCACTCCACTGCTCCAGCTGGGGAGTTGCACCAGTGTTTCAGGAGGTTGAGCTGCTTCTTCCCTTCACATGAAGCTCTGTTGGGGCCTTGTACATCCACAGTGTCTATCAGGTTTCATCCTTGCCTCCATTCACCAGGCTCCATGTCCCCATTCCCTTGTTGACGGTCCACAAGCCTGTTCTGCAACACTGGGTAGCGGGTGCTCATGAGATTGTGCAGGATGCAGCAAGCTTCCACGATGCTCCTCACAGTCTGTGGGTGATGCTGCATGGTGGTGAGAAGTACATGGAACCTGTTGCCCAGGATGCCAAAGGCTTTCTCCACCGCCCGTCATGCCCTGGACAGCCTGTAGTTGAAGATCCTCTCTTCACGGGTGAGGTATCTGGAAGTGTAGGGCTTCATGAGGTAGGTTCTGAGGGAGAAGGTGTCATCACCCACGATGAAGTAGGGCACATCTTGTGTGTCATTGGGTAGGGGGTCTGGATCTGGAAAACC
This sequence comes from Laticauda colubrina, assembly GCA_015471245.1. Lineage (NCBI taxonomy): Eukaryota > Metazoa > Chordata > Lepidosauria > Squamata > Elapidae > Laticauda > Laticauda colubrina. The sequence goes on along the minus strand of BLBF01000005.1, from coordinate 39,802,296 downwards.
CATGATGAGTTTGCATTCCAGCCCATCCTTGAGGTCACTGGCATTGTATACCTGGCTATCTGAAGCTGACCCGTTGCCTGAAGCATCGATGTAGATGAACTTGTAGTCAGCATCAACCATGGCAAAGAGGATGATACTGAAGAAGCCCTTGTAGTTGTAATAAGTGGACCCTGAGTTGGCTGGAGCTTTGCAGGCCATGTGCTTCCCATCTATGGCTCCAACGGTGTGGTGAAAGTTCCACCGCTGATACCACTCTTCTGTAACTTTCCTCCAGCCTTCTTCAGTGGTGGGACACTGGAGGAGCTCCACGTATTCTTTGATGATGGCCTGTACCTCTTCTCTGACCACTTTGCTGATGGTGTTGTGTGGCACCCTTCAGGCATACTGCATGTTTCTGTATGTGGTTCCAGAGGCCAGGTGCCGCAGAGTCAGTGCCACCTTCAGTCCCGGGTCCAGGTTGGGATGGAGGTTGGTGCTCGGCTTGGTCAACCTGGGTCTCAGACGCTCTACAACTTTGTCAAACACGGCTGGAGGCATCCTCATGAAGTGCTGGAATGCATGAGTGTCTTCATTCCTCAGCTCCACTATCAGCTTGTCATACAGTCCATTCTTCTCCCGATCCATCCTCGGACCTACACAGCTCTTGAACATCTACTTCTTCTCCTTGTGTATAAAAGGTGAAACAGTCTGAACAGGGCTTGGTTCTGGTATTGAATAATAGCAGCTACCATAAGGACTGTGTTATGATCCATGGTGGAGAACAATGGATGATGTGGAAGACCAAGACCAAGGATGAAGAGGTCTATACACCATGGCTGCTGGACTCATAATGAGATCCAGGTGATTTCCTCCCCCTTTTTATAGGAAATATCGGTTGTCCGCAAGGTGTCCTTCCACATACTCTAGACATACTCCAGACATCCTAAATATCCGAGATACATCCCATATACAAACGTTTTGTCTGTTTTAATGCTTTATATACAAGATGCATCCGCTTACATCCTTTCTATTTCCGTGCTACTAACGCTGTGTGGACGTTCTGTGTTCCTTTCGTTTCCTCCCTCTTTCCATTTTCATCTGGAGCAGATGTGAGTTGCGAGGATGGCCAGAGGATGCCGAGAGGATACAGTGGACGTTTAACAGATGATAACGGACATAGAATGTTTGTTGCCCGTATATGTCGCGGATGTTCATCGTACACAGCAAAAAGTTCATCCGTTCAAAAAGTTTTGTGCAGCTCAAAACTTCTTGTGCAAATGAAGTCTCAGTGGATGGATGCTCGACGGATAGAGTGTATGAAACACGTATGCAATGAGTACACAACGGATGCATCACGTTTTCCAATGGATGGCTAGCTTTTTTGTCCATTTTACATCCTCTTTGCATCCGTTGGTGCAGTGGGATACACATCTTTTGTATATCTGGCTCAACCCCATGAATCAAGTTGAACTTCTACTCTGCATCAGCATTATAGTCTCCTGGCTAATGTAACATTACAATACGCTGAACAAATAAATAATCAAGGCTGTGGTGATATTGATGAACAAAATTAGCAATATTGATTAACAATATTAACAATAAGACAGACACAAAGAATCCATTTCTATTGCTCAGTCATTAATTTCTCTGCATTGGGTACACAGGTGAAATTCGAAAAATTAGAATATCGTGCAAAAGTTCATTTATTTCAATAATGCAGCTTAAAAGGTGAACCTAATATATGAGATAGACTCATTACATGCAAAGCAAGATAGTTCAAGCCATGATGTGTCATAATTGTGATGATTATGGCTTAAAGCTCATAAAAACCCCAAATCCACAATCTGAGAAAATTAGAATATTGTGAAAAGGTTCAATATTCTAGACTCAAAAGTGTCTCACTCTAATCAGCTAATTAAGCCATAACACCTGCAAAGGATTCCTGAGCTTTTAGAAGGTCTTTCAGTCTGGTTCAGTAGGAATTACAATCATGGGAAAGACTGTTGACCTGACAGTTGTGCAGAAAACCATCATTGACACCCTCCATAAGGAGGGAAAGCCTCAAAAGGTAATTGCAAAAGAAGTTGGATGTTCACAAAGTGCTATATGAAAGCACATGAATAGAAATTTATGTGGAAGGGAAAAGTGTGGAAGAAAAAGGTGAACAAGGAGCAGGGATGACCGCATCCTGGAGAAGATTGTCAGGAAAAGACCATTCAAAAGTGTTGGGGACTTTCACAAGGAGTGGACTGAGGCTGGAGTCAGTGCATCAAGAGCCACCACATACAGATGGATCCTGGACATGGGCCTCAAATGTCGTATTCCTCTTGTCAAGCTGCTCCTGAACAACAAACAACATCAGAAGCATCTTACCTGGGCTAAAGAAAAACAGATCTGGTCTGTTGTTCAGTGGTCCAAAGTCCTCTTTTCTGATGAGAACAACTTTTGCATCTCATTTGGAAACCAAGACCCAGAGTCTGGAGGAAGAATGGAGAGGCGCACACTGCAAGATGCTTGAAGTCCATTGTGAAGTTTCCACAGTCTGTGTTGATTTGGGTAGCCATGTCATCTGCTGGTGTTGGTCCACTGTGCTTCATTAAGTTCAGGGTCAATGTAGCCCTCTACCAGGAGATTTTGGAGCATTTCATGCTTCCTTCTGCAGATGAACTTTATGGGGATGCTGACTTCATTTTCCAGCAGGACTTGGCACCTGCCCACATTGCCAAAAGCACCAAAACCTGGTTCAATGACCATGGGATTACTGTGCTTGATTGACTAGCAAACTCGTCTGATCTGAACCCCATTGAGAATCTATGGGACATTGCCAAGACATGAGAGACATGAGACCGAACAATGCAGAAGAGCTGAAGGCCGCTCTTGAAGCATCCTGGTCTTCCATAACATCTCAGCAGTGCCACAGGCTGATAGCTTCTATGCCACGCCGCATTGAGGCAGTAATTGCTGCAAAAGGGACCCAAACCAAGTACTGAATACATATGCATGCTTATATTTTTCAGAGGTCTGATATTGTTCTGTGTATAATCCTTGTTTTATTGATTCCATGTAATATTCTAATTTTCTGAGATTGTGGATTTGGGGTTTTCATGAGCTGTAAGCCATAATCATCACAATTAAAACAAATCATGGCTTGAACTATCTTGCTTTGCATGTAATGACTCTATCTCATATATTAGGTTCACCTTTTAAGTTGCACTCCTGAAATAAATGAACTTTTGCACGATATTCTAATTTTTCCAGTTTCACCTGTATGTGCAATTATTTCTTGCAAGATGCAGTAGTTTTGGAGATCACAATATATATTTAAACATATTTTTCTTCATATCTCTCAACATAACAATGTCTGCTCATCCCTTTCTCAACACATTCATGCACAATGTGGTCCAACAATTTCAAATACTTTTTGTTCAATTAACTCTGGTCTAAGATCTCTGGAAATTTTTGATATAGAATAGACTCACACTGTTGCACAGCCTAAAGGTCTCCAGGGTCTTATCTACTCATTCAATCTTACTTAAACTGGATTGTTGTCATGATTAGATGTAAGATACATTATTCTATCTGGTGTCATATGGACTTTTGATTAACTTATTTCAAGCTTTCATTTTAAGATAATTTTTTAAATATTAAAAATAATTAAGAAAAAATCAATTATTTCTCTCTTATAGGTTGTGCCAAAGGAAGCAAGATCATTGAAAGAAGCACAAAAATAGAACTTGAATAATTTTGTTTATTATAACCATAATTATGTACTTTTTACCATGCTTGAGCTTACTGTTCTACAATGGTATATTTGTAGGTTATTCTGTAATTATTTCTCTAACTCTCATGTGTTTTACCATAGCATTCAAAATATCTAGATAATAGATATTTTCAATCATATTATAGTGGTACCTCTATCCAATTATCATTATTTGGTTCCAAGAAATGTGATGAGTACCAAAAACAGTGAGTACCAAATAAATTTTTCCCATAAGAAATAATGTAAATAAATTAATAGATAGAATAGAATTATTTATTGGCCAAGTATGTTTTGGACACAAGGAATTTATCTTGGTGCAAATGTTCTTGGTGCACATAAAAGAAAAGATATATTTTTCAAGAGTCAAGAATCAGAAGGTACAAACACTTAATAATAGTCATAGGGTACAATAAGCAATCAAATCATATGAGGAAACAGTCAATATAAATCGTAGGATATAAGCGACAAAGTTATAGTCATACAGACTCAAGTGGGAGGGGATGGGTGATAAGGAGTGATGAGAAGATTAGTAATAGTAGTGCAGACTTTGTAAATAATTGGACAATGTTGAGAGAATTTATTTGTTTAGCAGAGTGATGGCATTCGGGAAATAGCTGTCCTTGTGTCCAGTTGTTCTGGTTTGCAGTGCTCTATAGCATCGTTTTGAGGGAAGGAGTTGAAACAGTTTATGTCCGGGATGTAAGGGGTCTGTAAATATTTTCACAGTCTCTTTTTGATTCGTGCTGTATACAGGTCCTTGATTGAAGGCAGATTAATAGATTAATAGATTAATGTTTTTTCTGCAGTCCTAATTACTCTCCGAAGTCTGTGTCTGTCCTGTTGGGTTGCAAAACCAATAATTCCTCTGTAGAATTATAGAGGTGCAGATGACAGACTCAAGAATCCCTCTGTATCAGCAGCTCCTTGGGCAGTTTGAGCTTTCTGAGTTGGTGCAGAAATAACATTCTTTGTTGTGATTTTTTGATGATGTTTTTGATGTTAGTTGTCCATTTTAGGTCTTGTGATATGATAGAACCTAGAAATTTGAAGGTCTCTACTGTTGATACTGTATTATCTAGTATCGTGAAAGGTGGTAGTATGGGAGGGTTTCTTCTAAAGTCTGCCACCATTTCTATGGTTTTGAGTGTGTTCAGTTCCACATTGTTCTGGTTACACCATGAGGCAAGTTGTACAACCACCTCTCTGTATGCGGATTTGTCGTTTTCTCAAATGAGACCAATCACTGTTGTGTCATCAGCAAACTTCAGTGTTTTAACAGATGGATTGTTTGAGATGCAGTCATTGGTATATAGGGAGAAGAGAAGTGGAGAAAGCACACAGCCTTGGGGGCCCCATGTGCTAATTCTACAGGTATCAGATGTGATTCTGCCTAGCTTCACCTGCTGCTTCCTGTCTATTAGGAAGCTTATGATGCACTTACAAGTGTGTTCAGGGTACCACTAGCGGGTTTAGTTTAGTAGAAGAATATCTGGAATGATGGTATTGAATGCTGAACTGAAGTCTACAAAGAGGACCCTTGGGTAGGTATTTGGAGATTCAAGGTGTTGTAGGATGTCGCACGGAGCCATATTAACAGCATAATCTATTGATCTATTTTCTCGCTATGCAACTGCATGGGATCTAACAGCGGATCCGTGATGGTTTTCAGCACTAGCCTTTCAAAGCTTTTCATAACTACAGATGTTACAGCAACTGATCTGTAATTATTCAGTTCCCTAATGGAGGGCTTCTTTGGCGCTTGGATGATAGTAGAGTGTTTGACACAAGAAGGAACATAGCACATCTCTAGTGATTTATTGAAGATTCGGGTGAAGATGGGGCCAATTGGTCAGCGCAGACTTTTAAGCAAGAAGGAGTTATCTTGTCTGGCCCTGTGTTCTCAAACCAAAGACAATGCACATTTTAAGGCAACATGTAAAAATATAGAGTTGTACACCATTACTTTACATGAGAAATAAACATAGAAAATAATATTGAATAAAATTAAAACTTTACCTGTACTGATGAGAAAAAAACTACAAACTTCCACCAAATGACCACAGAAGCTAAGACCACCAAGAGATGTACACAGAGCAAGAGCTACTAACATGACATCCTTTCTTTCGACTGGAAGGGGTAGCCAGTCACAAGCCATTGCTATTGACAGATTCTAGCTTGTGCGTTGACTCCCAAAAAAACAATACAAGGACTAAATTTTTTCATCAAAATGTGTTAAGTCCCAAGTTTGATGACTTTCAAAGCAACTGAGTTCCAAGGTACCACTGTACTAACAGGTGTATGAACCAACTGAAATATTTTTAGCAATGATGCTGTTAGAAGATAGCAATATATTCCTAATTAAAATATTTATCAGTCTATATTTTTACACATTACGATATAAATATGATTTCAGACTCATTCAACATGTAACAGCACACACTAACTTTACATTAAAATTCCAGAGCACAGAAGTTGTGAAGTTAGTCCAGTTCATTTTACTTGATGTTATTAAAAGCCTCTCAAAATGCTTTTCCTATCATTTGTTAGAGTATTCTCCAAGAAATAAAGCGTTGGTTGCTTCTTGACAGTAGATATTAATTGACTGATATAATTCAGTCAAGAGAGTTGAAAAATGCACTAAAAATAATGGGGCATAACATGCTAGGGTTAACATTTATTCATAGATGATGCAATTAAATAAAATAGGCATTAACTTCAAGGTCAGCCACTAAAGTAATAAAACTGAATATTTTAATTGAATCATAATTGCTTCCTCTAGATACATGCAAGTCAAGTAAAATAGATGTCAGCCCAGCAAATTATGATTCTTCCTCCTAATTAATTTCTTAATTCTGCATGGAGTTTTCTATAGCTTGGGCTTGTTGTAGGTTTATCCACCCATCCAGATTTCTTTTCCTTATCCTCAGTGATTTCACATTTGGAAAGTGCAATGTGATCTTGGTATTAAGATCCTGATTAAGAAAATACTTGTCAGTATGTTTTTTAAAATCATCAATAATTGTTCAGAGATCCTTTTGGAAACAGATGTTTAGAACAGTTGGGCACAGTGAACAAAATTAAAATTTATGCTTGAATAAGGACAATATCCAATAGCAGTGCTATGTGCTGTTTGTAGACTTAGGTCTGCAAATAATATCATCTCCCAACAAATGTGTTTTAGAAAAGAATGGTAAAAATACACCATACTTTTTAATCTAAAATTAATACCACAGAAGGGAGAGATAAAAATGAAAGGATATCCTTGAAATATATCGAACCAGAAAAGATATAGGAGGATAGAACAGACTGTCGCTAAGTACCAAAAGTGGGAACAAACAAAAGGAAGTTTTGATTCCATACACTACTTAGTAGATTCTCCAAAAATATTTAGCTTTTTGCCATTAGAAGAAATAAATTCTGAATAAAGAAACATAAGCTTTGGAATATTCATTGCAGAAGAGGTGGGCAGATGCTTTAACTTTGTGTGAAAGTCAAGTGTAGGTTTGACTGCAACCTTATAATTGGGATTGGGAATTTGTACAAATAACTGGACTCCATTTCTCATTGGCCCAGTCAAGCTGATTGATGGCATTTAAAATCTAGCACATCTGGAAGCTCAGCATTTATCTAGATTGTATTGCAGTATAAATCCTACAAGAACTAAGCTATGCTTTGCAACAGTAACAATGGTGCATATAATGTCTGTTTGCTTTTTATGATAATTTATATCAGTGGAAGTTACACTTGAAAAACAAATAGGTTTAGAGGAATAAATTTCATACTTCTTCTGTGGCAGTCTTTCATTGCTTAAAGTATGATCAACATTTTCTAATGCTGCTATACCATAGTATTTATGTGACAAAAGATATTCATATTACCAGCTTGCATACTATTATGTCTAGCTTGGGCCTAAGAAAGTGTTCAGGAAATTGCTAGGCAGAGCAAAAAGAACTGACATGGATTTCTAAAAAAATCTCACAAATAAAATCTCAGAAGTTTATATTTTCACTGAATCATTCTCAGATCAAAACCCAAATTTTGATCCCCAGAAAAAAAAGATTTTGAATTATAGCTGAAAATTGAATGATTCATTTTGCAGAAACAGATGATTGTAAAGGACTGTAAAAAGAAATTAGATCAATAACAATAATTCAGACAAATTGATCTTATGATTGTCTATTTTATTGATAAGATCGTAAGACTAATCTATCAATAAACTAGTACTAATGACTGTCTGAGATGCTAGCAAAGAGCTTATGAAAGGTTATTTCATACAATATATCTGTCTAGACAAAAAGGAATCCCAAGGAAAGATATGAAAGAAACTGAATGAAAGTAGAAGCTAAGAGATTGAACTTCAAAATGCACCAAATTTTACACCAAATTGAGTTGTTATATCAACAGCTATGTTAACAGTCCAAAAATTAGAAATTCAACTGAATTATGTGAAACAGACATTTTTGAATTTGTTAATAAAGCAGAAAGATGATTGGCATATAAAATGAGAAAAGAAAGAGAAAAGGGTAGAGAAAATTCAAGAAGCTGATATGGTAATAACAGACAACCTTATTAAAAAATATTTTTACCAATTGTTTTGAAATTTCTATAAGAAACAGAAAATATACTTGACTTACAACAGTTCCTTTAGTGACTGTTCAACGTTACAATGGCACTGAAAAAAGAGACATGACTGTTTTTCACACTTATGATTGTTACAGCATCCTCTTGGTGATGTGAATATACAAATGAATGTATATATTAAATCATAGTCATTTCTTCTGGGTTTAATGGACAAAGGACTTGAAAAAGAATGGAATGTTGTTAAACATGTTGACAGCAGCACAGAAGTGGAAAGATATATTAATTCCCACAATGCAAGAATGGTTGGGAAAATTGAACAAACTGATGGAACAAGCAGAAATCATCAAATTAACTGCTTTAATGAAAGAAAAGAACACATTTAACTTTATTTGTATCTGGAAACTGCTTCTGGATTTTGTGCTTGATATAGAAAGAAATGAAACTTTGATTTTGAGATTTCCTGATTGGACTTTTTTTGTTATTGAAATGACTAGTATATACTGAATATACAGAGTAAAAAATAAAGTTCTAACATTATTATGTTCATTCTTCTGCATTGAAAAGTGTAAGAAATTAATAGTTTTTTTTTCCTTTTGCCCTTTATTCCATACTTCACTTTTTCCCTTTTTCCATTATTTTCATTTTCATTTGTATCTTTTATGCTTAAATAACTTCAATAAAATGATATTATAAAAAGTAAAAAAAAATGGCTGGACTGAGAAGAGAAATAGTTTTAGTCATAATTGGATCATAGTATCAATGATCCAATTTAGCCTCAGAAAGCTCTCTACCTTTAATATACTATAGAGTTGTCAAGTTCAGTTGAATATTTCATTTTTATAATTATATTATAATTTTCTTTCTGTTTTATAATATTTATTTGAAAACAAGCACTAAAACAATATACTTTCCACTCGGTGCACAGGGCAAAGGAAATGAACTTATTTTTGTCCAAGATAAAAATCAGCAGTTCAAAGAAAGTAAGAGAATATGTTCTGGCTAAGGACAATTTTGTTTCCCCAAAGTTATTTTTGATAAACAGGAATTAGAGTTTTTTTAATGGTTTGTTTTAAACTGTTGAAAAAAGAGTAAACTCTGACATCCAAACAGTACTTCATTCTCTAAAATACATTTAAACCTTTTGACAGGTTTAGATCCAGATAAACATCTAGGAAAAACATTGGATGAAATGGAACCTTATCTTTTGAAAGTAAGTATACATTAAATATATGGTGCTTCAAAATAAAAAAAAAATACTGTGCACAAAACTAGTCATGATTCATTCCTAAAGGATGCAAATTTAGAAAGAAAACATGAGGCCATAATTTAGCAAACTGACTGTGTGTGTGTGTGTGTGTGTGTGTGTGTGTGTGTGTGTGTGTAGGTCTAGGTAGGTCTAGGTGTGTTTGGGTCTTTTCCCGTGTAAGATTAAGAGTATCTTGGCGACGTTTCGATGAGGTCCCACTCGCCATCCTCAGGCTGGTGCTTTCAGCTTTGTGCCAGTGCAAGCAGTGTGTGATTGGAGCTGCCATCTCTCTATAAATACTGGTGGTGGGGGCTGGTGTGCTGGGCTGGTTGGCTGTGCTGCTGCTTCTTGATTGGTTGATGTTGGTATAATGGGCTGTGCAATGGCCTTGTGAGTTTTGTTGTGGAGATATCCTGGATCTTGTGCTGCAATCTCCTGACAAAGACCACCTGAGAAGAGAACTACATACCCTCACTAACGTATTAATTTCCAGCGGATTCCAAAGAAACACTATCACCAATCTAATCCAAAAAGAGATACCCCCCCAAAAAAACCCAAGACACAGAACAAGACAATGGGATTGCACTGCTCCCCTACATCAAAGGTACCACAGACAAAATCAGCAAAATTCTCCAACCAGGGTTAGGTAGACAAGCTAAACAGAATGTGCAGCGTTAGTCAGATAGGCACACAGATAAATGAGTGAGCTAAGCTTGTATGTTTATTAACATACAGTAAAAATAACAGATACGCTTGTGCTATCAAGAATATAGTTTATTCCAGTATAAGTTTATAGCATAGTCAAATAACAGTCCAATATCCATTTACCATGTAGTCAGTCCATTCAGGGGTATTCAGTTAGCAAAGTCCATGTAGAATATCCTATGTCAGTTCAGTTACAAATCAGTCCTTTGTTGTCTCTCCCGTTCGAGCAATGCAGTCTGGATTCCAAGCAGTAATCAGGAATCATTAAAGCCAGAGAGAGAGAGAGCAAGCTGTAGACTTGCTACTTTTAAATGGTTTTCATAACCACTCCCACAATTGCTATTTCACAGTTAAAGCTGCATACACTAACTATGATTCATAGTTATTATTTCACCTAAACCAGTTAGGGTAAACAATGTTATCCCTAACATTACCCATGAAAACTTAAAAAAACAAATATCAGACCTCTACGGGGAAGAAATAAATAGCCAGACCAAAACCTATGAGAAGCTGGAAGTTTAAAAGAGCAGGAATATTATGTGACCTGAAATTCCTACGCAGCTGCAGAGACAACAAAGCAACACCAACCTGCTTCAAATTAACATTTCATCACAGCATAGCAGCTACTAAACGTATCCTGAAAAGAACTGAAATGGCTCTACTCAGGAATGAGCTCCACAGTAAGAGATTCCAATTGGATCAGTTAAACAAAGATTTGCTTGCACTACATCTGGAATTGAGAAGCAAAATCCATCCTCTACTTTGGGATAAGATAAAACAACTTACAACTTGGAGAGCTGAAACTGAAACCACTTACAAAAATGAAAAACTCTTAAAGAAACTAAAGAAATTAGAACATGAGAAGAAAGCCCCCAACAAATCAACAACACCTGAAACAATTAGTATATAACGTTTCCAACAGAGAACTCACTAAAACAGAAACGTCCTAACCAAAGGATTCAATTATGCCATAGCACCCAAAAAAATCCCCACAAAATCCATCATATGTGCAGTAGAATCCAGCCTAACCAAATTAAATACAGATGAAGCTGACAGAATAAGACACCAGGTTACCAACATCCTATGCACAAGCAAACCACTCAAAAGCAACTTGCACAAAGATGAATTCAAAGCACTACAAACCCTGAAAAATGATAACAGCATAATCATACACCCAGCAGATAAAGGGAATGCCACAGTAGTAATGGATAGAAAAGACTACGAAACAAAATTGACAAACCTATTCCAAGACTCCACATACAAACCTATAAACACAGACCCAACCTCATATCTGGAAAAATTAACCAAGAAGAAAATTATAACCAGCCACATAAGCAAAGAAATCCAACAGACGATCATCCCAAGAGAAAAATCTTCCAGATGCCCCAAACTATACGGCCTCCCAAAAATACACAAAGAAGGCATACCTCTCAGACCCATAGTCAACTCCAAAGGAGCACCATTACAAAACCTAGCTAAACACTTAACAAAACATCTACAGCCCCATGCTGAAACCGCAGCTTCATATGTACAAAACTCATATCACTTCTTAGAAATGATAAAATATCTACATGTGGAAGAAGAAGATCTGCTTGTAAGTTTCGACGTGGTTTCACTATTCACTCAAGTCCTGATAAAAGAAACTCCTGAAATCATCAAAAATAAATACCAACCAGTTAAACCTCATGGAACTAACGGAACACTGCTTAACCAACATATTTCATGTAAAAAGGACAAAGATACAAGCAAATTGAAGGAGCCCCTATGGGATCACCACTATCACCCATCATTGCAAACCTGTTCATGGAAGAATTCGAATCCAGAGCCCTGGCTAATGCCACCCACAAACCCAAACTATGGATAAGATACATCAATGACACATTTGTGATTTGACCCCATGGAAAAGAAAACCTAAACATTTTCCTAAGACACCTAAACAGCACACACCGCAAAATCAAGTTCACCATGGAAATGGAAATAAACAAACAACTACCATTCCTAGATGTACTAATCTACAAAAGAACAGATGGCACACTGGGACACACCATATACCAGAAGAAAACACACACCAACCGCTACCTCAATGCCCAATCCCACCACCACCCAGCACAGATAAATTCCGTAGCGAGAACACTAATCACCAGAACCAAACAACTGGCAGACAAGACACATATAAAGACTGAACTATGCACCTTGACTAAAGTACTGACAGCCAACGGCTTCCACAAAAACAAAATCACCAGCTTGATCCACAAAAACACACTAAGACATAATGGAGACCTAGAAGATCAACAGAACTATGGAACAGCTGTCCTGCCCTACATAAGAGGTACTACAGACAAAATCAGTAAGATACTACACAGGCATCACATCAAGACTGCCTTCAAAACAGACAAAAAAATAGCAGCCATCCTTAGAAACCCCAAAGATAAAATTGACCTGGAAAACCAAGGCATATATGAAGTTCCCTGTGCATCATGCCCAGCCACATACATTGGACAGACCAATAGAAGAATAAGTACCCACCTGGATGAAAACAAAAATGCAGTAAAAAAGCTGGAACACACCTCCTCACCAGTCCAACACATGAAAACCACAGGTCACAACATCAACTTCAATGGCACCAAAACCCTAGCCACAATAGAAAACCCCAGCCACAGAATCATCAGAGAAGCCATAGAGATTGAAAAAAGACCTGAAAGCATGAATAAAAGAGATGATTCCACCAGACTGTCAATCATTTGGAAGCCTGCACTCTCAAATAGAAAGATCTTCCCACCACAAGCCAGGCAAACACCTGGGCACAAATAGACTCCCTTTGATACCTCCAGCTCAAACACACCCCAACCAGGCACCCAGATGAAACCCAGCTTCCTAATAGATAATAGCCGTCCTTTCACACGAAGCCAAGCTGCACTGAAAGCCTCAAGTGCAGGAGCAGAGTGTTGCCAGCCAATCAAAGCCACAAAACAGACAGAAGAAACCAGAAACACCAATCAAACAAACTCCAAGTCCAATACACACAGACTCCCAACCAAGACTCCCAACCAATCAGGATGTAGAAAAAAACATCCTGCCACAATAATAGGCTAGCCTCAAATTTAAAACCAATGGCTTTGAGACCCTGACCCACATACAAACTCTATACAGAAGCCTGATGATGGCAGATGAGATTCTGCTGAAACATTGCTATAACTTTAAAAGCACTACAATGACGTGGGATAATACCTGAAGGAAGCTGAACAGCACACATGTAAGTACCCGCGTAAACTTAAAAAAACAAATATATATATATATATATATATTTCAGCTTCCTTCGGGAAGGAAGGAATACACACACACACACACACATATATTTATATATTTAAATATATACACACACACACACACACACATATATAACTGTATTGTAGTTTATATAATATAAAATATTATAGGAAGGGAGTTGAATAATCCAACAATTGAGTATAATGAAAGCCCAACCACTTTTTTTTACTCATGTTCCATGCAAAACAAACCTGGGGATTAGATTTTGCCGAAATGTTGCTTCAACTTTATATATAAAAATTTTATATATCAAATTTCCTGATCAACAAATTGCATGTGTTCTATTTTTTTGAGAACAGTTGATTATGTACCATCAAGTCAGTCAATCTCATAGATTTTCTCCAGTAATCGTGCTTTAAATAGACCTACTGAAGCTTTAATTAGTAAAGCATGATGATGGCCCCTTGTTTTCATGTTCTTAATGTGGCAATGTTTGGATGCAGCTTACTATTTTTCTTTATGGTGGAAAAAATTGTAAAGGAATGCATAATTTGGTAAGAATTGCCAAGAATTGTGCTGAACTTGAGCGAATTTTTTACATAACCTTTTACTGAGAAAATACTAGGGCTCCACATGCTTCCGGCACTATTTGGAAGAAATGCTTCAGACATCATTCAAGTGCAGCCTACTGTATTCATTGAAATATTATTTCTATCCAGTCTTTGTACAACCCTGGAAAAAGATTCTTAGGCTTTATGGAATTAACCAATTAAATTTAATATGTTTTTAAGACAGCTGCTCCTTTTTTCAGGCTTAACACTGTGGGAAGATAAAAAATATAATGCATTCTGGATTTGATCTTTCAATACATCAAACAAATACAAAAAACACAACTTTTCAGGAATAAGATTGAGCAGAATATGAAGTTTCAGAATATAAACTTTACTGTATCAATTGTTTACAGCCTCAATTGTTGAGTCTGGCTATTTTATTTATTTGCTTGTTTGTCAAACATGTACAAGATAACAAATATAAGTATGAACATAAACAAGAACAAAGGGAGTAAATACAGATAAATGGAGACAGTAAGACAGGGACGGTAGGCACACTGGTAAGCTTATACACTCCCCCTTTAGGGACTTCCTAGGAATGGACTGAGCTCCACTGTAGACGATTTGAGGTTGAAGCTGTGAGAGGTTGAGGCTGTAACAACAGAGTTGGGTAGGGCATTCCAGGCATTGAACACTCTGTTGCTGAAGTTGTATTTTCTGCAATCAAGTTTGAAGCGGTTCACCTTAGTTTGTATTGGTTGTTTGCCCGTGTGTTATTGTGATTGAGGCTGAAGAAGTCATTGACAGGTAAGACGTTGCAACAGACAATTTTGTGTACTATGCTTAGATTGGACCGCAGGCATCACAGTTCTAGATTGTCCAGGCCCAAAATTTCAAGCCTGGAGGCACAGAGAATTCTTTGGTGAGTGAAAGAGTAGAGTACTTTTGTCGAGAAATACCTCTGAACACACTCAATTGTGTTCATGTCCAATATACAGTGCGGGTTTCAGGTGGACGAGCTGTATTCAAGAATTGATCTGGCAAAGGTTTTGTATGCCCTAGTTAACAATTCAATGTTACCGGAGAAGAAACTTCTCAAAATATGATTAATAACTCTTAAAACCATTTTGGCAGTGCTGTTACAGTGACCTCTGGGGCTTAAATCATTTAAGATAAGTACTCCTAGGTCCTTGGCAGAGTGAGGGCCGATTATTATGAGTTTATTCTACTTCTTAATATTTATTATTAATAGATTTCTGAATGCTGGAAATTTTCTTGCATTGAGACAAACTTTTTGTCTCTTTAATATGTCAATTTAGTTTTTGATTTAGTTTGTTTCCCCTTATTGAAAAATTCCTACCTGTCAGCTGCCATTTGTGGAGTCAGCACACTTTCTTTTTCTTCCTGTATAGGTAGTCGTTGTATGATGACCATCACTGGAACTGGCAGCTTGGTTGTTAAGTGAAGTAGTTGATAAGTGAAACTGTGGCTGTGCTTGTGTACCTCAGCTTTCCTTTGCTTTACAGACCTGCTTAGGTCATAAATGTGAGGATTGGTCATGGTGTTATTTTTTCATCACCATTGCAACTACAAAGGATTGCTAAAGGAGGCAATTGCTAACCAAAGACTATATGTAGAAAGCATTTATGAGCTTATATATTGTAGTTATATTACAGGTAGTCCTTGACTTACAACCATTTGTTTAGTGACCGTTCAAAGCACCTGAGGGCAGGACAAGAAGCAATGGGTGGAAACTAATCAAGGAGAGAAGCAACTTAGAAATAAGGAGATATTTCCTGACAGTTAGAACAATTAATCAGTGGAACAACTTGCCTCCAGAGGTTGTGAATGCTCCAACATTGGAAGTTTTTAAGAAGAGATTGAATAACCATTTGCCTGAAGTAGTTTTGGGTTTCCTGCCTAAGCAGGGGTTGGACTAGAAGACCTCCAAGGTCCCTTCCAGCCCTGTTATTCTAAAGTTACAAAGGCATTAAAGAATTATTGATGCCCATTTTTCACACTGTAACCATTGTAGCATTCTCATGGTCACATGATCAAAATTCAGATACTTGGCAACTGGCATGTATTGATGGAGGTTGCAGTGTCCCAAGGTTATGTGATCACCTTTTACGATCTTCTGAGAAGCAAAGTCAATGGGGAAGCTGTTGTTTCCCGTGGTTGTTAGCAACATGACAACCATGTCACTAACTAAACAATTGCAGTGATTCACTTAACAACTGCAGCAAGAAAACTCATAAAAAGGAGCAAAACTCATTTAACAACTGTCCTGCAGAACTTTTGGGCTCAATTGCAGTGATAAGCTGAGGACTATCTGTATATTCTTTTCAATGATTTGTCACTGGAGCACTTTTATCAGATGTGTTACAAAAAATTGTTGCACTGTCTTCGCAAACCCACAAACATCCATACATATACAGACACATGAAAGCTAGGATCAGATCTATGTGAGCTTTTAAAGTGACCTATTTTTGCAACCTTCTAAAGATAGAAATATTTCTTTTTTCTCCATTAGATTGCTTTTCATGCATTTTGTCATGGTTGAACCATGACAGTTAGAGGCCAAAACTATAGCAGTGTAAAAGAACATTGCTCAATAAATTCTTATTTTGGTTGGGTTTGTTTCCTAGTAAATGTCAGCATACATAAATATTTTACTAGATATTTAGCTAACTTTATAACTTAGTGAAACTGAAGCATAAACACCAGCTGCAGAAAAAGTAAAGGATTTAGTTCTAAACATATTTTCTTTGAATGTTGTCAAGGGGTGGTTTGTGTGTGAGAGAGAGATTGTGAGAGGGAGAGAGACAGCAGTATCAGAAAGAAATTCGCCAAATGCTTTTTTAGACATTTGTCATAGGGAAGATCTAATAGCACAATACCTTAATCCCCTCTTTATTTAAAACAATCTAATCCAAATAATTACATATAAACTTGCATATTCCCATCTTCAAATATTTGACAACTTGAATCTAGAAAATTCTAGATGACAAAACTTTATCTGATGTCCAACATCTGCCTTTTGAGATAAAATTAGAAGTTTCTAAGGGCAGCATTCACAACATTAAACTACCATGCTGCTGTCTGTAGCCTTTTATTTTGTTTAGAACAGTGTTTCCCATATCTGTCATCTTTCAAATGTGTGGGCTTCAGTTTTCAGAATTCCCAAGCCAGAATTACCATGGCTGAGAATTTTGGAGGTTGAAGTAGGTGCATTGGCTATTGGGAATCTACACTTTTTGGATTCAGCTACACTTTACAATTATCCTTCCCCTGGGGAAAATTGCTAGATCCACACTTAACCAGTGTTCATTGTCTTCTGCTTATAAAGTGTCTTAAGCCTCAGCGGCACACTGGTTAGAGTGCAGTACTGTAGTCTACTTCTGCTGACAGCTGGCTGCCTGCAATTTGACAAAACTTTCAAATCTCATCAGGCTCAAGGTTGACTCAGCCTTCCATCCTTCTGAGATGAGTAAATGAGGACTCAAATTGTTAGGGGCAATATGCTGTCTCTGTAAACCGCTTAGGGCTGTAAAACACTGTAAAGCGATATATAAGTCTAAGTGCTATTGCTATTAAATAATTTGAGTCTGACAAATGTAAAGCTTCTAATCATTTGCTGCCCTCCAGATCACCAGTTGTATGTCACTGTTTGATTGATTATGCACCATCAAGTTATTTTTGACTCTGAAGGACCAATATGTACATCACGCTAAACTCATTAATATTTGTACTAAGAGTGAGTCATATTTAATTTTACGTATTTTTTTCATCCATTGTGGTTATACAAAAAAGACTGGAAGTGATTGTAGTTTCTCACACTTTTTCCATAGCAGATTATTTTTATGCCTGATAAAAAGCATATAATTTTTTTATTTGTTGTGAGATTCTTCTTATGATAGCCAGAGCATGCTATTACTTCCAAAGACAGAGTTCCCCAACCTTTTCGGCTTTGCGGAGTGGGAGGGGAAGGGATGGTGCCTTGTGAGAGTCTGGCAAGCACACACATGTGTCAGCTTTGAAATTCAGCTGCCACATTTTTTTAAGGGAGTTGGAGGAGTTGAAAAGTTCAAGGTTATTCTGTATGTCATATTAAGAAATTCCAGTTTCAGTTAATTGGTTCTCGTGATTTATGAAGTGTAGAAGTGGGAGGAGAGAAGGGAGGAGAGAAGGTGGACTCTGTAATGTGTGAAAAATTTTCACTTTGGGAAATTGCTTCAGACATACCAGGTCTGTTTCTAAATAAATAAATTGGAGAGAATATGGGCACGCACACTCGCTACTCATGCAACTGGAGCATAGACAGTTGCTTGCTGCTCACGCAAGTGGGAATGTGCACATGTGTGTGCATGCCTACCACTTCCACAGCCCAGTTCCGCCTGTGGTTTGGAGACCCCTGCCTTAAAACATAGATGCATTTGCACAAAACATTTTTTAATGAAAAGACAAATCATTTTGTCCTAGTTATAATGGGATATATTAAAACTGTTTATAATTTATTTATGCACTCACACACACACACCATGCTTTATTTTGACAAGGCTGACTCTGTTCTCATCTGGCATGTCCATAAAAGAGACTGGAAACTATTCCTTTTGTTTTAGAATAACCTTGAACTGTGGTAAATATGTTAACTCTAGTAACTATACTAAAAAAGTCAAAAGTTCCTAGTTCTTTTCCTGATTGGTTACTTGAGATTTGTCTGGAGTTCAAATAGTTCACTCACTGTACCTTCAGAAGCAGGCACATCTCACTGTATGGGTTTGTTGCCTGCAGTTAATTGGGAAGAACTTCTAGCAACAGGAAGCTTAAGATAATCCACTCCAAGGAGTTATAACACGAGGGGGAACTATTTTTTTCTTATTGGAAGTGTTTAATGGATGCTTCAGTGAGAAAGAACAATCATATATTTCGTT
This sequence comes from Laticauda colubrina, assembly GCA_015471245.1. Taxonomy (NCBI): domain Eukaryota; kingdom Metazoa; phylum Chordata; class Lepidosauria; order Squamata; family Elapidae; genus Laticauda; species Laticauda colubrina. The sequence continues at coordinate 39,783,273 of BLBF01000005.1, read as the reverse complement.
CCAAATAAAGCTGCATTTTGTAGCCACTTTTCCCTGGCATGGTTTCCATTTCTAGCAGTTTTCCAAGAGTAATTTTGGAAAGAGGAGGAATAAGTTGTTTTACCTAACTACTTTGTAAGTTGCCCATTCTTGCTGCATCAGCATTAATTATTCTTGGTGGATTTGTTGTTTAAGAACTTTACAGCAGCTTCTAACAGGTAGAGCTATATTTTTTGCCAGCAGTATAAGCTTTGGAAGTGAAAGCTTGATTTTAAAACAGTTTGATTTTTAGACAAAAAAATTTAAAAAGATATTTTCTTGTTTAAAGGAAAGTATCTGATAACCCAGGACTCAAAATGATAATGTGATCTACGTTTGAATAAAAATACATATATACTTATATATACTGTTTTTTTCAGCTATGCATCCAAAATGTGAAAACAGACATGATTCTATTATATGATAAGAAATATCTTCACTTGAGCTATATATACATATTCTAAATAAAATATTGACAGAGAAAAAAAATGAAAAAAAAGCTTCTTAAATATTCCTTGAATCAGATTGTTTGATTAAAATCTAATATAAGAATTAAGTTTGGATGTACTTTTTCTTCCAATTAAATATCTTGGACTTTGTACAGTTTAGAATTCACTATTCTGTCAGTCACTTTACCCAGTAGGAGATTGGCCTATAATTTCCAATCTATGAGGGATGCAAGGCAGGCTTCTAAAGAAGATCCATAATAATGGCCTATCATAAACAAAGAGGCACCCTAATGTCTTTTAGAGGCATTTAAGTTAGCAGCTATATGTACCCTGGCCTGGGGCCTCAAGTGGGTGAAGGGTCCCATCTCTTGGTTGTATATATATTCTGTTAGGGACATGGATGAGGCAGGTTGTCTAAGTAACTCTGGCATCAGAACAAAATCCATTCCAGTGTTGATTTGGAATGTAGTCAATCCCATGCTGCTATGTACTGCATTATTGGAAGCAACCTCTGTAAAAGGTAATAACTTAGCCCAATTTTCTTGTTGATAATTTACATAACATCTAATGTATTGTTCAATCATGGCATTAGCCCTCTCCACTGCTCTGTTACAAGCAGGATGGAAAGCTGAGGATAACCCTTGAGAGGAACCAATGGATTTCAAAAATTCCCTCCAAAATTTTGTGGTAAATTGTACCCCTCTGTCTGATATTACTCTACGAGGTGTAGTCTATAGATATGTTTCACAAACAGCTTTGCAAGTTTTTTCTCCTATCCAGTAGGATATTGGCCTATAATTTCCCATCTATGAGGGATGCAAAGCAGTCTTCTAAAGAAGATCCATAATAATGGCCTACCGTGAACAAGGAGGCATCCTAATGTCTTTTAGAGAGGCATTTAAGTTAGCAGGTATCTGTACGCTGGCCTGGGGCCTCAAGTGGATGAAGGGTCCCATCTCTTGGTATGTATGTATGTATGTATGTATGTGTGTATGTATGTGTGTATATATATATATATATATATATATATATATATATATATATATATATATATATATATATATATATATATATATTTTCTGAGGTTTTCGCGGGTATTTGTATGTGGATCTTTGGTTATTCGGGTTTTCTCCCGCGTAGAATTGGAAGTATCTAGGCAACGTTTCGATGAAGTCTCATTCATCATCTTCAGGCTTGTTTCTTCAGCTCTGTGCTTCTCAGAGTAATGTGAGCTTGCAGCTGCTTCTTCCTTTTAACTGCTAGTGGGGGTGTGACTTGATTGGGTGGGGGTTTGGCTGTGTTCTGATTGGTAGGGGGGTTGGCTGTGTTCTGATTGGCTGGATTGGATTGGATTTATGTGACCTCACCTTCCTACGAAACTGCCGAGATCAAAATTTAATCCCCATAAGCTTCCAATTGAAATTCCACAGCAACACAGCAGCCACCAAACGCATCCTAAAAAGAACAGAATTGGCCCTTATTCGAAATGAACTTCACACAAAAAGATTCCTCCTAGACCAAATCAACAAAGAACTCCTCACACTTCACCTCAGACTAAGCAACAAGATTCACCCCTTACTTTGGGACAAATCCAAACAACTTGCTGTCTGGAGAGCTGAAACACAGACCACCTTCAAGACAGACACACATACCAACAAACTCAGAAAACTACAACAACACCAGAAACAAACTCCTCCCCCCTCACAGCCACACATGAAACAAACAGTGCACAACATCTCAGACAAGATCCTCATTGAAGCCGAAACCAATGTCCTTTCAAAAGGATTCAACTTTGCTGTCGCTCCCAAACACATCCCCACAGAAACCATCATATGCGGAGTTGAAACCAGCCTGACCAAAACCAACCCTGATGATGCTAACAGAATCAGACTCGAAATCACCAACATCCTCTGCACGAGCAAACCACCCAAAAGCAACTTATCCAAAGAAGAACAAACTGCACTACTTAACCTGAAAGAAGACACCAGCATAATAATCCTACCAGCAGACAAGGGCAATGCTACAGTGATTATGAATACATCTGACTACCAAACCAAGTTAACCAACCTACTCCAAGACCCCACATACAAACCCCTAAACACTGACCCCACCACGTACCTAGAAAAAACCACCAGATCCAAAATAAAAGCCTCCCCCATCAGCGAAGAAATCCAGCAAAGAATCATACCCAGAGAAAAATCATCCAGATGCCCCAAGCTGTATGGTCTCCCCAAGATACACAAAGAAGGAACCCCACTACGACCAATAGTCAGCTCCATAGGCTCACCTCTACAAAACTTAGCCAAATTTCTCGCCAAACAATTACAGACCTATGCTGAATCCATCAACTCACAGGTAAGGAACTCATTCCAGTTCATTGAGATCATAAAGAAACAAAACTTACAACCCAGCGACCTACTGGTGAGCTTCGATGTCATATCCCTCTTCACCCAAGTGCCTATAAAAGAAGCCTTGACAGCCATCCAAAACAAATACAACCCCCCCAAGTACATCCTAGATCTTACCAACCACTGCCTATCCAATACATACTTCACCTACAATGGACAAAAATACAAACAAATAGAAGGAGCACCCATGGGAGCACCCCTCTCACCTGTCATTGCAAACCTCTACATGGAACACTTTGAAACACAAGCTCTAGAAAAATATGATCACAAACCCAAACTCTGGCTCAGATACGTAGATGACACCTTCATAATCTGGCCACATGGGAAAGAAAAACTGAACAACTTCCTCACACACCTCAACAGCCTACATCCCAAAATACAATTCACCATGGAAACAGAAGCCAACAATCAACTTCCCTTCCTAGATGTCTTAGTATACAAAAAATCCAATGGCTCCCTAGGACACACCATCTACCAGAAGAAAACACATACAAACCGCTATCTACATGCACTCTCACACCACCACCCAGCACAGATCAATTCCGTAGCCAAGACACTCATCTCCAGAACAAAATGCTTAGCCGATGAACAACACTTAAAAACCGAACTACACACCCTCACTAATGTACTTACAACCAATGGATTTCCAAAAAAGAAGATTACCCACCTAATCCAAAAAGAAACCCCAACCAAAAGCCAAGACAGAGAACAAGAGAATGGCAAAGCCCTCCTCCCATATATAAAAGGCACTACAGACAAAATCAGCAAGATCCTCCAAAAACACAACATTAAAACAGCATTCTGCACAAACAGAAAAATATCCACCATCCTGAGAAACCCTAAGGACAAAATCGAGTTAGAAAACCAAGGAGTATACGAAATCCCTTGCACTGCCTGCCCCAGCACATACATAGGACAAACTAACAGAAGAATTAGTGCACGCATTGAAGAACACAAAAACTCAATCAAAAAAGAAGAACTGACCTCTTCCCTGGTCCAACACCTCAAAGCCACAGGACATGAAATTGACTTTAAAAATACCAGAACCATCGCCAAAACCGAACACTTCAACAACAGAATAATCAGAGAAGCCATAGAGATAGAGAAACGCCCACACAGCATGAATAGACGAGATGATACCTCCCGCCTACCAACCATTTGGAAACCTGCCCTCAGTAATAAACGAGTAACTAACTTGAAGAATGACACCAGACCCACACCCGCAAGTGCCACACAAGATGCCACCACCACACTTCCACACAGAAAAAAGACTCACACCCACACAGAAGAGGAGACACGACCACGAACCAGAAACCATACTGCAGCTGCACCACTACCCACTTCAAACCCCTCTGACCCATACAAGAAGCAAACTGACACCCACCATGAAGATGTGGTACGACCACGAACACGAAGCCAAACAACAAAATCACAGCTCACCAGCTCAAATCCCCCAGCAACTAAGACTAACCTGAGCACAACCAAGCCCCCACCTAAGCAGAACACACCCCCAGCCAATCAGAACACAGCCAACCCCCCTACCAATCAGAACACAGC
>BLBF01000005.1:39727356-39768841 GCA_015471245.1 Laticauda colubrina | reverse complement strand
CCTGATGATGGCAGATGAGATTCTGCCGAAATGTTGCTACAACTTTAAAAGCACAACTAAATGATGTGGGATAATACCTGAAGGAAGCTGAATAGCATACATACATACATACATACATACATACATACATACATACATACAATGGTAGTTCATTTCTTAATTTATTTTAAGATTGTCAATTGCCCACAGTCACTTGCGAAAAACAGGCAGCCATACAAATTGAATAAACAAAGGAAGTTTTAGTTTTTTCCTGCCTAAGTTGTCGGCTGAGCCAGGAGCCAGAAGACAAGGGCAGAAAAATTGGATTCCAATATGCAAAAAAATCAGACCTATGAAATATTTCAAGTGGAAAATATTACTTATCCAGAAGTCATTTGCAATATACAGTGTACGGACTATGAGAAAGGAGTAAGACAAGCAGATAGAAGATTGGCAGAATGCATCCACACAAGCATCAACAGGCTGCCAAGAGACATGAATAAAAATTCATTAATTTCACAGGACATACTGTAGGTAAATTCAGTTCAATGTCAGTTAGGAAGCTCGAGACACTAGATTAAACTAGGGTAAAGAATGCTACAGAATTATTAGAAGTTTGCCAAATCATACACTGACATATCAGAAATAAACTTCATTTATGGAGTACATATGGCCTTGTATTGCATTTCAAATATGAGTTTCTTGACATAAAATCTGGTGATGATATAGTCTTTTCTGGTAATTAAATGTCTGTAAACAAAAAAAAAAGAAAAACAGACTCGGAGACCACCAAGGACCCAACAAATAGTCTTCTTGTAGCTTTCCATCAGCCATTTGTATTAGCTTTCCCTTAATAATTTAATATTTTTATGCTACTTCAGTCAGCTAGTTCTTTGTTGAAGTTAGCAGTGTCAATAAATTCCCTGAAGACCATAAAAGACTAGATTTGATAGAAAGATAGGCTGCATGCCAAACAGCTCAAATTGGCCAGTTTCCCATGCTCTGTATTACTGATGAACCATCAATAAATTTGGGAATTTCCATTCATATTTTATGCAATAATTGTAATCTGAACATTATGTGAGTTTTTTTCTCACTTTTGTATCTGGGTTGTGCCTAGACCAGTGCACTGGATTCTTGATCCGGTGTAGAACTGTATTTAATAGTGATGTAGCTGAATTGTGTGTTGAATAATGATTTGCACATTGGTTTCAGTAGCCTATTGGTAGCACTGTAAAGATGAAGAGACCTGTGATTGAGACATGATACTTGTATCAACTCTGAAAGTGAATAAATGGGGCTACCATAGTTGCTATAATTTTCTGACAATGTTGAGACGTGACTTCTCTGCTTGCCTGATGGAGAAATAGCAGCATCTTGAAATAATAGCACTCTTTGCCACTCTTCAACTGAAAATATTTATCATATCTATATGAGGATTGTATTGAAAATAGAATCAGCATCCTGACTTAGGAACAGTATAAGTTGCCATCCTGTGCTTGTGTCATTGACTTGATTAAGTCTAATTTAACAGAGGGATTAATTTTTCAATAAGGATGTATACATTTCAGTCATACAAACTCTGATAATATAGCTTTCAGTTCTGTACATCCTTCAATATTTTTCTTTTTTTTCAACCCCTGCCTCTGGAATGAAGTTCTTCCTGAAATCCAGAGAACTCCCCCACTCACCCAATCCCTGATAGTGCTCAAGAGGTTCTTAAAACCTAGCTGTTCTCCCAGACATTTGTTTAGAGTGGCTAGAGTTCCTTGCAAGTTTGATTGATACACTGTTTTAATGCTGAAGCTGCATTTGGTTTGTGTTATTTGTTTTGCTTGCCAATTTTTTTCTTTATTTTGTCCCTTATCTTTTGTTTTTGTCTTTTTGAATTGTATTATATTCATTTGATGTATTGTGGTAAATTGAATTCGTTTAAATTGTGTTTATGAGAACCTTTTGAACCATTCCTGAAAGCATTTTTTCCCCATTTTTCAGCTTTTTCAGAAATATGGAGTCCATATCTGTGGAGAAGGGGGAGAATATGAAACATTCACATTGGATTGTCCTCTATTTAAGAAGAAAATTGTTGTGTAAGGACCCATGTCTTCTCTTTTCTTTAAATGTTAGCACTGGGACCATCCTAATATTTAGCTTTAGGCCACTTTTCTTGGCAGCAGCAGAATATGTCCTCTAAGTTCACAAATACCCACTTTGTTTAACACTGGCAAAGCCCTCCACTAACCTAAATCAATGCCTGACAAGATGGGGCCTTCATAGAAGGCTATAAACTTTTTAGACATTTGCACTTTCGTTTACTTGCTGATTATGGCCTGCAGTAAAACTGGTACCTACACACTGACACTTTTATCCTTTCATGAAGTGCGAATTGCCGGTAATATTTATCTTTCATTACAGCTACATTTGATAAACTGCCACATCAGTAGCCTGTAAATTCCATTAACTCTATTTCCCTTTTCTCTCTCATTCTCCCTCCCACCCTTTCTCCCCCCCCCCTTTTTTTTTTTTTACCATTTTAACATTAGAAACTTAAAATGATAATACAAAACATTTTGCTTGAATTGCTGAAGAACGCTTTGGAATGCTAATGTTTTGAACCATTCCAGTTTGCCCCGAGTTATCTTTTTTCTATATTTTCTTAAAATATATATGTATAGACATATGGGAGAATTTATTATAACTATGTAGATTTGTCAATATAATTATGGTAAAGAAGTTAGGCTGCATGTATTAAGGAAAATATTTCGATGAAACCCCTTTCATCTGAATTTACAGAGTGTCTGCTTTATCCCATGTTCAGCTCAATAACTGCAATGAAGAAGGATAATTTGTTTCTAGATCTCAAATGTCCCACTTGGGAGTAACCTCAGGTAGATACAGTTTGACAAAATTATATGAGAAGTAAAGTATTTCAAGAAGAAAATTACCCTCCTAATAAATGTAGGAAATGTTTCTGACTGAATGCATCAACTACTCTATCTCATAAATAATATATGTAAATAAATAATCATACTCCAAAACATAATGAATGCAAAAAGCCAGCAACCTTCTCAAACCTGATAATTTCCAGATGTGTTGGATTATATTTATTTATTTGTTAAATTTATTTATTTTACTTCTAATGCCAACTAGTACAGTCTTAAGTACATTGTTTCGTGATTATGAAATGTATATTCCATCTTATCTGGAGGTCACCGAATTAGGGAAAGTTGAGCTTTAAAATATGTTAACTCCCCAAATCTTATTGTTAGCTATGTTATGAGTATTTTCAGATTTCTGAGGGTTTCTTTCTATATAATTATTTTAATATAATGCTCATGAATTCTCATTTGCATCAAGATGAGTACAAACCTTTTGAGTTCAGCTTCACTTCTATTTTATTCCAAATGATTGAAGGATGTGATCCATTTGTTTTTCAAGGAGGCCATTTCACACATAGTGCTGAAATTCTTCAATGAGAACTTCTGGTGGGTATGAGCTGCATTCTTAAATAAGGCAGATATTAGGTAAGACAGATATAAAAACATGGTTCTTTATGGTGATTCCCTTTCCTTTGGACTCCAAATCCCCATCCCTTTACTTTATGTTCTAAACAGAAGTTCTATCTCTTCTAGACTATAAGTGGCATCCATTCACATTATTTGGAGCAAAGACTGTAGCCATTTGCATCTGTTACTTATTAAAACTGGCCCCAGTTCAGATTAATTTAAATGTCATTAGTGGTAATATAATTACTAATAAAGGAGAATATGTGTAGCTCAGGGTTGGCATGAGGGCTCCTTGGTGCTCTCTGAGCTTGCTTGTTTTCTTGCAAACCTTTCATTGCCCAAATTAGATAATATCATCAGTGTATCAGAGCACTGATCTTCATTGATGATCAGAACACTGATGATGATACCTAGTTTGGATACTGAAACATCTGCAAAAAAACAAGCAAGCTCAGAGAGCACCAAGGTAATATAATTCTTATACATCTATGATACATCTGTTTCATTTTTGTTTTGTTCATGGAGTTTCTTAATCACCCAGGTCATGATTGTCCTCAACTTTCTAGTTGTCTCAGTGTTTCCAATGGGGAATGAAAGGATTTATATTTTTCGAATAATATAAACCCTTCCATTACCCACTAGAAATGTTTTCGGAGAAAAAAACCCCAAGAAAGTCTTTGAATAATATGAATCTTTCCATTCCACACCAATCAGTTAGAACTGAAGAAACTTCTGGATGAGAAGCAAAACATTTTCAAAGAAAAAAACCCCAGGAAAGTCCAATTGGCTTTTGGAAAAAGTACCTTTGGGTTATTTTTGTTTCGTTTTCCTTTCAAAAGCAACACAGCAATACTATTTTTTCCATCACATTTTTAAAATTTTGTGTTATAGGGACTCCTCAGAAGTGGTTGTACATTCAGCAGATGCATTTGCCCCTGTGGCTTATCTCCGCCTGTTAAAGTTGCATCTGGAAGATAAGGCAAGTCCAACATTCCAGTGAAGTTTATTTTTATTTAGATTGTCATTTCGTATCTCATGGAAAATGCCATATTTATTGGTAAGAAAATGGTGGGTTATTTTATTCAAATAACTGTTTATATATTGGGCTGAAGAAGTGTTGTTTTACATTTACTGAGATGACATCTGGAAACAAAAAAAATTGTTTTAAATACAAATGATTAAGACATGTTCTTGGAATGTGTTTGAAGCAGAGCCATCATTTGAGAAGATTGACTGTTAATCTCTTTCTCTCTCTCTCTCTCCCCCTCCCTCCTTCCCTCCTTCCCTCCCCCCCTCTATCTCTCCCCCTCTCTTTCCATGTGTACATGTGTAATATGTTTAAGTGAGATGCATAGACATCCTAGAAATATGTAGGAATATTTATTTTGATCAATATTTTCTGATTAGAAAAAGAATGTGATTTAGTCATAATTTTAGCGCAAGTAAAGGGAAACGATGGCTGATCAATTAAGGACACTGAGCTTGTCAGTTGGAAAACTGACAGCTTGGGTACAAGACCTGACTGCCGTGCAATGGGTTGAGCTCCCATTATTTGCCCCAGTTGCTGCTTACCGATCAGTTTGAAAGCATGCAAATGCAAGTAGATAAGTAGGTAGCACTTTGGTGGGACAATAACAGTATTCCATGCACTTTGGTGTTTGACCATATGACCATGGAAATGTCTTTGGAGAATGCTGGCTCCCTAGGCTAAGAATTAGAGATGAGCACTGCCCCCTAGAGTTGGAAATGAGAGAGGGGAAACCTTTACACTTTTTAGTGCAAGTAGCATAATAGTGAAATGACATAATCAACTCACTAATCTCTCTTGAACTGAATTGTAGAGAATATGAAAAATAGCCTTCACACCTCTAAATACAAATGTTGCTTATAAGAAGGAAAATACAATTTTAGGTCAAGTAACCCCACCCACTGCTTTCTTTAGCATCCTGCAGCAATTTATATTTAATTCTTGTTTTTTATCATGCCTTACAGATAGTTTTCAATTTCTTGTGCTAAGCAACATGGTTGTTAAATGTGTCATGCCTGATTTTACAACCTTTTTTTGTCATGGTTTTTAAACAAATCACTTCAGTGTTTAGTGAATCATGTCGTTAAACAACTCCAGCTTTCTCCATTGGCTTTTCTTGTTGAAAGATGGCTGAAAAGGTTGCAAATAGCAATCACATGACCCTGGGACATTACAACCATCATAAAACACATGACGGTTGCCAACCAACTGAATATTGATCACATGACTGGGGATGCCACAATCAATCATAAGTCACTTTTTTCAATGCCAGTATAACTTTAAACAGTCATCATATGAATCATTCTAAGTCAAACACTTATTTATGTACAATTAAAAATGTCTTTCTGATATTGTTTAAATGTTACATCAATCATCATGATTGGTATTATCGGGAATAAAAATAAAAGTAAAGCATTAATCTTTTTTATTGAAATTCTACCCAACAATGACAACTGTATGTATAGATAATCCTCAGCTTTGCAGTTTTGACAAACCTCCCCAAAAGTATTTAAGACTCGGTTTTGAAGTTTGGTTGCTGACTCTCCTCCCCACGATCACATGACTGCATTTCAGACATTCATCAGAAAAGTTGTAAAAATTGGTTAGTCGTGTGATGATGAACATCATGATTTATGGCCATAATGGGCAAGCTCTGCCTTCTATTAAATGAAATTTAATGATTGGCTGTGATGATTCTGTGGTTGTAGCCATTATTTGAAAATTTCAAGAAGGCTTACTGATCCCCAGACTTTTAGAGCCTCTGACTTTCTATGAACAATTCTTGATTCTGTTGTGAGCCGCAGAACTTTATGGAGCAATCTGAACCTGGGGGGAAAAATAGTGATGATTGGAACTTTTCTTTATGTTTGCCTCTAGCTTGTCTTTAAAATTCAGCTTCTTCATATAAATATTTTCTTTGTCCCAAGACCATGTTCTTCATTTTCAAACGTAGCCTTTTAGTATATACTGTACCGTGTTTGACAAGGATATTTTTTAGCTGTGCAAAGCTTTAAAATATTACTATGAGTCTAAAAATTATGCTGGCTGACTATGTGAAATGAAACCAAATAAGCTGAATAAGAACACTCCTGGAGAGAGGATAAAAAAGTGGAAATATATTAATATTTCTTAGGGGCACTGACTTTATTGCTCATGGCAAACTTGATGCTAAAATGCTTCATACATCACTACAATGTGACAGGCTAGGGAAAATGAAAAACACAAAGCTTTACATAAATCAGGCAAAAATCTTATTAAAATGCATAATATTTTATATAAGAATCAAGATTTTACTTTTATCTATTCAGAAGCTCTTTCTCTCTTCTTAGTAGATATTTAAGATTTTGTGAAAGACCCACAGTTTGAAGCTGTTTTATAGCAAATCATATTTCAAATTCATTGTAGACAAAGCTGTCACGTTCTTTAAAAGCCAGCATTATGGAATTCTGATGTAGATTTTGGTGTATACAGTTAATGTCTTGTAGAATTAAGGACAAAATTTGTTTATTTTGTGCTTTGATGGAATCATAGCAAAAGCTATTACCATTTTCAGATTAATTTATTTTCTGTCAAGTTATGAATGAGTTCCATGTTATTTATTCTATATAAATTGAATAAATTATAACCTCACATACCCTACTTTTAAGAATAAAATTATGCCCCCCCATTGCCCTATTTAAGGGTTTGATTACTTAAGACTAAGAAGTTGGTCATGTTGACATGAGGCACATTTTATCTTGACTTCTTTCTCTCTATTCTTTTAAAACAGGAATAAAAGTTTTTTTTTAAAAAAACTTATTAAAATGCATTAACTCATTTTATGTAAAATATTCCATGCTTTCAAGCTAAGAATGTAGTTAAGCATGTTTAAGACAGTTCATCGTTGAAATTTAAGCAGACTTAATTGTGCCCCAATTTAAGGCAGATGATAAGAACTGCTTAACTATTTAATCCTGTAATAAAAGGGGAGGAAATAGAATCATAGAGTCAAAACAGTATATTTACTATGGTTAATGGAATTCTTAACATTCCAGAGCATTCCAGAATACTGATAGATATTATATTTGTATGTGTTTGTGGATCTGTATGCTCAAAACATGTATGCATACATACCAAAATGCAAACATTACAGTCTTACAGATTTAAAAGGTAGAAGTGAGTAGAATTAATGGTTATAATACATATGGTTTTCATGGCAGCAGTAGTTTGCTATTTGTTTTTGGGCTTTTTGCAAGAATGCTTGGAGAACCCAACCTTACCTTCACTTAATGGTAATTTACAGGAACAACCCAGTAGCGGGAAGAGTATTGGGGCTGCGACTCCTAAACTGGGAGAGTGACTAACAAATCCCAGGAACAACATGAGAGAGCTGTGTACAGAAGAGTACAGTGCTAGGAACAGCTGAAAATACAGTGGTACCTCAGTACTCAATTGTTAATCGGTTTCGGGGAGGTGTGATGAGTACCAAAACTGACGAGTACCAAACAATTTTTCCCCATAAGAAATAATGTAATAAATTTAATGCATTCCCAAACCAAAGACAATTTTTAAGGCCAATTTAAGGTGTATCTTTTTAAAAGATACGGTTGTATATAATTACATGAGAAATGAATCTAAAAATTAATAAATACTTAGATTAAATAAAATAAAAACTTCACTTTACCTGAACCGATGAGAAAAAAAGTTCAAAAATACACAAAATGACCACAAAAGCTAAAATAAAGCTGCAAGGAGATGTGCACTGGGCAAGGGTTACTATGTGACTAAAGCGTCATCCTTTTTTTCGGCTGGAAAGGGTAGCGAGTCACAAGCCATCAACACCAACGAGTTCTAGCTTGCACTTGAGTAACAAACAACAACAAATATTAGGACAACAAAATGTACCAAATTCAGTGAGTTTCAAAGCAGTTGAGTACCTTCAAATTCCCTGACCTCTGATTGAAGACCTGAGATTGAAAACACATACCATTTATAGGGGTGAGAAGGATTTTCTTTTTAATAGTATAAATATCTACACACATACACATATGTATCTAGCACATAGAATGAGATATGCACATACTTAGAATTCTTCAAAAAAAATATTCACAATTTCAAAGTTAAAATGTTTTCCATGTCAAACAAATAAGATCATGTAAATAATGAATAATAACTTTGCCTAATCACTGTTCTCTTACCTATGCCTTCTCTCTTTCTCTTCCCCCCACCCCAAGCAGACTTGTGTCTCTCCTCCCCTTATCTATCATTTCTCCACTGACATACTTCACTTGTCATTCACCCGGACTCTACTAACCATTCCACTCCACTGCTGTCAATCATTCCTAACTCACTTTTCAGTTACAATAGGAATGCAGCCGTAGCCATTTAATTATTCTTGTCAAGTTACCAACTCACATAAAGTCTGGGATTTGCAAGATATGGTTGATTGCCACCAAGTCTTATGGCTTGAGAACTGTTTTCAGAGCTTCTTGTCAAAACTGCACATGGGGAAGCAAGGATAAAATTGGTAGGTCCTTTTTTTAATGTCAGCTATATGCCTGGCAAATAAACATAGTGATTTTGTATGCTTGTTTTTAAGGCAGATGCACACATAATAGGAACAATGGAAATGCACCTGTTCACACATGTGCCTACAACATTCCCTGTAACTCTGAAATGATATACTTAAACATAAAAAACTGCTTGCACATTGCATATACCCTGAGGGATAAATTCTGGGTTCTTGTGATATGGAATCATAGGCTTACATACCAAGAATTATTACTTGAATGAAGATTATTTTAGCTAATATCAGTTCAAAGGAAAGAGGAAAAAAATTTCACCTGTTCTATCTATGCTTTCCTATGTGGCATCTTATAATTGAGACGTTTCGAGTAAGTGGTGGTTTATTTTATTTTTTATTTTTATTTCTGTAAATGCCATAACCATCTGAGTCCACGTTTGGAAGAATGCTGCTACTTCTCTCAGTGGACATTTATCCTTTGGATATATATGGCACTCCAAGATGCTTTGCAATTATTTTGCAGTCTGGATTGATTCTTTTTCTACAGCTAACTGGGGAATTCTGGGAATTGAAGTCCACACAACTATCATCACAGTTGAGAAAGACTGATTTAGATGTTTTTTTTTAATTATTATTATTGTTGTTGTTGTTATTGTTGTTGTTGTTGTTATTATTATTATTATTATTATTATTATTATTATTATTATTATTCACAAAAATGATAGTATACACAACAAATGAGATAGCCAAGCTGGGTTTCATATCACAAATCACTAGTCGAACACTTCCCAAGTGTTTAGGACTGCGTGTTGTATCGGTGAATTATGTGAGCAGATCCCAGTTAGGTGGCCTTCTGCAGATGACCATTGGTGATTTTGTCAGTGCCAATTGTTTTCAAGTGCTTGCCTAGGTCTTTAGGCATAGCACCCAGTGTGCTGATTACTACTGGAACCACCTGCACTGATTTATGCCAGAGTCTCTGCAGTTCGATTCTCAAGTCCTGATATCTGGTGACTTTTTCAAGTTGTTTCTCGTTGATTCTGCTGTCACCAGGTATGGCAATGTCGACAGTCCACACTTTTTTCTTCTCCACAATTGTGATATCTGGGGTATTGTGTTCCAAAACTTTGTCAGTCTGTATTTGGAAGTCCCACAGTAGTTTTGCATGCTTATTTTCGACCACTTTTTCAGGATTATGATATTATTATTATTGTTGTTGTTGTTGTTGTTGTTGTCCTTCCATTTTTCTAGATGTTGGAAAAGGAAAATGTATATTCATATTTTTTATGCACATAGAATGTTTTATTTGTACCAAAATGTTGATCATGGTGATATAAATAAATAGGACTATCTCACATTATACAGTTTTAAAAAAATAATACTTTGGAGCTCCATTGATCTTATAGATAATTGTTTTGTTTTTAACCCTGAAACTCAGTCAAAGTTAGTGTAGAGAGGTATTATAAGTAAGGCTGAATATATAAAAAAGTAAATTAGGGAGTGTAGAAAAAGTTCACTGGAATCTTTTTTCATAATTATTTTAATTGTAATAGAAATCCTATCTTAGTGAACCAAATTAAACAAGAATGGTACTTGTTGAGTGTACTGCTTGTTGAGTTCAGTGTTCTTAGTTATGTTTCACAGGTTTTAATTTTATATTCTCTCAATTGAATATTTTATAATCATTTGACAATTCTGGCTAGCCTGCATTAATTCAATAATATGCCTGTGCTCTCTTCTGCTGTCCAGTATTGCATTTTCTTTAAATAAATCTCTTCATGTTTAACTACAAAGGCTCATTGGAAATTTGTTTTAGACAGCACAATGAGCCCTTGCGCCTCAGGTAGAATAACATTTTATTCACTGTAATGGTTTAATACATTATCTCAGGACTTTTTTGCATAACAATTGAAAAGATTCTTCTTGCTTTTTTCATTACAACATAAAAATATTATTTTTATCTACAGATTTTTTATGTGTAATTTCTTTATAGTATGGTTATTGAATATCCTATTTTTAAAATATTTCTTACAAATCATCATTGTGTTGTGCTGGTTGTCCTTCTCCTTCTGGGTTTGGTGCCAGTCACTCAGTCTTGATTGGGGGAAGAGGTCTAGCCTGCAGCCTCAACTTCATAGGGTGTCAGAGGGCTCAGTTCTCTCTCCCTCTGACAATTTGGGGTGAATTATCATCAGAATGATGGTGATGATAATTGGCTTTACATCTCCACACAGACCACTTGAATGATCCTGTCAGTGTGCTGGATAATGTGAGACTTGGATGGAGTGCAGTCAGCTTCAACTCTGCCCAAGCAAAACTGAGTTTTTGGCTTTTGGACTTTTTGTTGCCATGGATCTTGCATCTTTGATTCTGGATGACATGGCACTGCCCCAGACTTGGTGTACAATTTGTGATCCACTACTTGCCCTCAACCCTTGTTGAAAAAGAAGATAGCAGCCCTGGCTGAGAGAGTCTTTACATACTATGTGGCAGCTGTGCCTGTTCCTGGGCTGGGAAGCCTTGTTCACAGTTATTCATAACTTCATGATTTTTGCCTGGAGAATGCAAAGTGTTCTACATGAAGTTGCCCTTGAAGAGCATTCAGATGCCTCAACTGGTGCAGAATGTGGCCACATGGATAGTAAATGAGTCATTCTATTTGGCACATATTTGTGAGCTGCATGGATAGCTAATTGGCCACCAACTAGGTGCAATTCAAGAAGCCAGTTGTCACCTTTAAAGACTTTCATGGTTTGAACTGGATTATTTAAGGGACTCTCTCTCTAGTTGTTTATATCTGTCCGATCAAGTCCTACAGAGGAGGCATGCTTATGGTGGTCCCATTAGTTAAGTAATGTTTGCTGGTAGGGCCCAGAAGGCAATATTTTTCTGCTGAAGCCCAGTCTCTGGAATATTCTCTTTCCAGAGATTATGTGGACCTGATCTGCTAGTTTTCATAAGACTCTTAACGACCTGGCTTTGTGCCTGGACCTCGTTGTGAAAGTCACTTTTTCAGTTGCTGTGTGTTTTGATATTTGTAGCTTGATTGTAATGGTTTGCTATTGTTTTTACTTGATTTTAAATTTCCTTTGTTGTCCAGAGTTAGTTACCAAGGAGTCTATAACAATTAGCCATGGCCAACTTGCTGCAGATAACACATCGCAGGACAACTTGCCATGGCCAACTTGTTGCAGGAAAACTCACTGCAGAACAAGAATTATACCAATATCAAAGAAATAGTGGAATAGAATAATTAAAGAAAAGATGCAAAAGGAGGGACAGAACAAAATGTAAATGACAAAAATTGGAATTTTTTTTATTATTTTAATTAATTGAATTGTTAAATTGTCTTGCAGTAAGTTGTCCCACAGCGAGTTGGCCATGGCAACTGGGCCTACAAGAAGTTAATCATGGTGAGTTAGCTATGGCGAGTTGTCCCATTCAATTTACCAAGAAGTGTGGCTATATAAATTGACCACATACATTCCTCTACTTATGAACAGGTGACATTCCAAAAGGCTGTTCATAAATCTGTTTTGTTTGTAAATTTAAACAAGCATAAAAATCAGTCTTGTGCATAATTTCAGATATTCATAGCTCTTACTACTATACTTACCATACACAGTCCTTGCACAACTAAATAGTGAATGGCATACATGCAGATGAGAGAGCAAAAGGCAGGAAAGGGTTAGTGAATTTTACTCTACATTCTAGAACCTTCTAGGTTGATGATACAGAAAGATTTGTTCATATCCTCAAAAAATTTCAACAAGAACTTTGTAAACAAAGTAGTGCCTGTAAATAAATAAATATAAATAAATAAAATAATTCTGTAGTGCAGGTGCTGTAGTCCGTTTACTCCAACCCAGTGCTTGATGGAAGAAATATGGATTAGGATAATCCCTAACAGCTATGCAATCTCTGCAGGAAGATTGCTAGCAGGGAAAAAACCATTTCTGATTCCTATTAGTTATGCTGTTAATCTCGTTTTACCATGCAGAAGAGTCTCCAAGGATTCTGTCAAATTATACCCTCCTGTAACTTCAATCTATTAGAATTAACCCTCCCTTAGTAGGAGTAATTGAAAATAAACAAATGTTCTTCATATAAATGAAAGATGTTACTATACCAACCTTTTCTGTTACTACTCTCAGTTCTGTTTTCAATAAACAACCCACTGGGTTAATATCCAGCCTTGTTAAATGCTTTGAAACCCCATCAATTTAAGTGAAAAAGCTGTATGTGTATGCAAGTAATACACATATCCTCCTGGCTGATTGCTATGTAAAATGGAATTGCTTTGGACCCCATTTGGTTTGAGTTGTGATTAATAATTTATTGCAACAAGCAGAAATTGACATAACTGGATATAAAATGAGCTGCATGATAAACCTAGGATTTTGCCAACACCAAGAAATTGTTTATCTGTTTTTTTCTGATGACATGCTCCCTAGATTAGAAGAAATCCACTCCATAAAAGGTTTGTTGTTGTCTAGTAAGAGAACCTTCTGATGGAACTCAGAAGTGTTGCTGTATAATCGTAATATAAACGAATTTGCTGTATAACCTAAAATAAACGAGTTTTGATTAGGGTGAGAAAGGGTGGAAAAAAGATGCATTGAGTCGGGGAAAACAAATGAAGGGAGTGATAAAGTATAATTCTGGATTTTATTTATCTGTGTGTGGAGAATATTCTTTTTATACAGAACGGTAGGATTGCATGAATAAGTATGGGAGATCTTTTGACCTTTTGATTGGTTTCAGTTTATTTTATACGGTACAGTATTGTTTGTTTGTTTTTTGGTTAAGTATTTTCATAATTAAAGATCCTAAGAAATGAAAAAGTTCATAGAAATTACATCTAGAAATCAGCTTTTGTGTACTCTATTCTGACAAGGGAGTCAGAATTTATCAGGATTTATCAGGATTATGGAACATTCTGAAAGATAGACTAAACCAAGTTCTAATAAAACAAAAAGTAATTGATAATATTATTACCTCTGTTGAGCTGCTCAGGGAAGACTTCTTTAGGTATGGAGTTTTGCAGCTTTACTATATCCCACTAAAAAGGAATTCCACCTATCTGATTATTTTGAACGTGCTTTCTGCTTCATCCTTTGCTAATGAAAAAAGTCTAAGCTGTTGGTTTTGATTTAAACAAATTATATGTTCATCATTTGTTGGACTAAGTTTACTGTTCAAAAAAAGAGTTCTGTTATTTGTGAAAAAAACATGTTGTCCTTGTAAACCACCTTGAGTCGTCATGTGTGAGCAGGCAATATAAATTTTCTAAATAAATAAATTTTCTAAATAAATAAATTTTCTAAATAAATAAATACATATTAAAGTTCACTGTTTGAAAGTGATATGGTTTTTTTTTTTCATTTTGGAAGCTTTTGACTCATAATCATTTTGTGTTATGTCATTGTTGCTTTTCATACTTTATGATTCTGATATCCCTGTAGGCTTTAAAGCACAGATGGATTATCCTTTTCTTTCTTGGGAAGAAGCTATTATTGCTCAAAGAGCATAAATATGTTTGCACTGAAAATGCTTAATTTTTATAGGGAAGAATAAGGGAAGCCCAAGGTATTTTTTTAAAAGAAATACCTAAATAAAACAAAAAAGCTTGTCTGTTTTTACTTAATACTATATGTTAATTTTAATATAAATTTTATTTAAAATTGGGGATGCGTAGGTTGTCGATCAGTCTATACCTAGTTTTCAAGTTTTATCTAGGACCCCCTATTAAAAGAAATATAAAAGAAATTATTTTTGTTGTTCTTTTCCATAGAAGTTTTTAATTATTTTCCCTTACTGTTTTGATATTAGTTACACCTAGGAGATTGCTTCTCTGAGTGACTACAGAAAATCATAAAATTTGGTAATGAGCACAGTGGTAAAGGCTATTTTTGGTATGCTATTTTTAAGTAGCCTATTAGCTTAAACTAATAATAATAGAGTATTAGACTAATAGAGTAAAAAGTATCAATTCCATAACAATCTGAATATTACCTCAAAAATCATGTTAATATGAAAAAAGGGAGAAAGAGCCTGAAAAATTATGTTCTGTCACGCCTACTCCCTCAAAAACTATATTGCTTTCTTCCTTATTCTTCATACTTTTCTGTCAGACTATATAAATTCATATGCTTCCTATCTCATTGTTGAAGCAACTTTGAGCGTCTTTGCATATTCACAACTCGTTGCTGCAAATCAGTTCTATAATTCTCTTTTCATTGATGTATGATCATTGTTTTTATTAACTGCAGGTCCTGAGAAATCTTCAGCTTTTTTCTATCTTGATAGATTCCAAAGCCTAGAAATACAGCCAAGAAGATTTGCATATTTAACGTACTGTAGGCCCAAACCATGTGAGTTAATGTTTGAACTCCTGAGTTGCACCTCCTGCAGCAAGATGATTGTAACCATCCCTTATTAAACATTTACTTAAGTGTCTAATATACATGAAATAAAATGTTTTGATGTATTAGCTTCATTTTAAGATCACAGGAAAATAATTTCATGTTCTCCAAAGTGACCCTCCACTGGATTACTGAACAACGCATTTTAATTTGCCATTTTATTATGCCAGAGGAGGCCTATATGTAACTTTGACTTCATCAGTTTCTTTCAAAATTGATTACTGGGTTATGAGACATAGTTACTTCTTCCCAAATCACCAACTACTGTGGATTTTTAGAAACAGCAAGAGCGTCTAGACCAGGCCTCCCCCACCAAAAGTCTGTGGGCTCCATGTGGGTACCATGCAGCCTTGCTGGCATTTTTTTTTTAAACCTCAGCACATCCACTTCCAGTGAAGGATCCACTGCTGAAGGAACCAGGTGAAGGAACCAGGAAAGATCTACTGCTGCTGCCCCAAAAATTGGGCTGCCAAGATCCTACAGTTCCTCCAGGCTTCATCAATACCACCAGCTCTATTAATTTTAGAATGCAGTATTGCCGACTGCCAGCAGTTCGATCCTGATCTGCTCAAGGTTGACTCAGCCTTCCATCTTTCTGAGGTGGGTAAAATGAGGATCCAGATTGTTGGCAGCAATATGCTGACTCTGTAAACCACTTAGAGAGGGCTGTAAAGCTCTGTGAAGCAGGATATAAGTCTAAGTGCTATTCCTTGCTTTTTTTTTCTTAGTGGCCTGCAGTTAGTTTTTATTCATCAAAGTGGCTTTTCTCCCTCCCCCCTCCCACCCCATTTCACAAATCTTTCTTGGATACTTGCTTGGATATGCTCTAGAATATAAAGTTTCTAGTGAAGAACAGAACTAGACAACTAGGCTTGGAATATGGGAAATGAAGGAATTGCTTCTGATGTTACATTTATATTGTAAGAAAAATGACCAGATGGATGTGTGTGTGTGAGAAAGATGGAAGGAGGGAGGGAGAGAGATTATGCCCCGCTTAATTTTTTTCATAATGGAAGCGAATAATATTATTTAGCCATAAAATGTTTATTCCTGTATGGAGGGAAAAGCAAATATTAATGAGAAAATATGCCTAGTAAACAAGACCAGATCTTATATATAGGACGATCAGAATTTGACAAGTAAGATTTTATTCATTACTTTTTAAAACAAATTATTCCTATCCAGCTTCTTAGAACACAAAATCTTCAGTTAATCTCCATTGGATCAAAGTTTCAAAATGTAAAACACAAAAGAAAGTGAGAAAGATTCTCGTTACAATTTTTAGAAGGTGGTTTAAAAGAGTACTGGCTCATTCTGGATTCAGTCATTGTCTTTGGGAATTTCTGGGCAGTACAGAAAAGTAGCCCTAGTAGAATAGTAGAAGCTATTTATCACCAGTGAAATGTTGGCAGGTTGCATGTTTCCATTTAGACTTGCATAAGAAATCCATTGTTGGTAAAATGTTTGTAGACAAAAGTGTATTTGTGTGCCAGTTGAATCTTTTATCCTTCAATAATGTATAATTGATTGTTTTTCACTTTGTCTTTAAAATATTTATCAACAACATCATAGTTTTTTGTGGAGAAGGGATAAAGATATATCCATTATTTCTCCATTTAAGAAATTCAGCTTCTTATTTTCAATAATTCTTTTTCCATTCTTGTTTCTTTTTGAATGAATTAGAATATATAAGTGTAGATGTTACTTATTCATAAGATAAGTGTTCTTCCAATCTTTTATGTGAACATGGTCTCCCACAAACATTATTTCAATGAGAAAGATTATACTTCAGAAAGCAAGAAGAGATTAGCAGACCTATTTCCATTCCACTTTAGACTCTTAAGTTCTGTTCCAATTGGAGAATTGCCATCACTTTTAAATACTTGTAAGAATAAGTTTCTTATGTTCAGAAATGAAAATCACCAAACAAAAATTGAGGCTGCTAATTATGCTTGCATTTTTTTTAAATCATGAGTGAAATGTGAGACATGTAGCAAGTTTACAGGGGTTCAGTCATGAACTATCTTACAACCATGCCTGATTATATGTTGACCAACTTTTTCTGTTTTGATGAAACAGGCCTGAAAATTAAGAAAGCTGTCTTAGTCGTTCTCTGTGTTTCTGGATAAAAGAGGGGAAATGAGTGGCAAACTATATTTATTTTATGGCTTCCTGACAACTTGATTCTCTTCGTGTTTTAGTGATTCAAAGTAGGATTCCTAGAAGAATAGTAAACCATGTGTTCTCCTCTCTCACAAACATTTTGAATTATGTGTCAAAGACTTGGGTCAAAGAAAGTAGGTAGGAATTGGACAAGTAAAATAGGAAACTATTGTAAAATGTTGGGAGTTGCCTCTCCATGAATGTGTCTTCTGTACTATTGAACAGGTATATCTATGTAAGCCTGAGTCAAGCTGATGTTATAACTCTTCATGAAAGAAACATTGCCATTTTCTCAGCCATAAGAACAAAATTTCAACAGTTATATTTGCTTGTGTGATGTTATTCTAAAAAAAGCCTAATTAAAAATCTTACTTTCTAGATTTCTGTTTTCCCAGTCCTAGTCCAACAATTAAAAAAGCCATGGTTCTTAATTGTTTGTTTCAATCTTTTGTAATTTTAATTTAATAACAAGTTATTCAAATTCAAATAACTGACCATGTTATAGAGCTAATGGGTGAATATATTGGTCTTCCTAAGATAGTAATTATTTTTTTCTGAATCACAATTTTAAAAAATGGGATGCTAGTTTTAGGAATATGAATTTATTTTTATTTACTGATTTGCCTATTGCTATAGTTATATACTAAAGTCCCAGTGTTTAACAAAATAGAACATAAAATCTGAACAAAGCAGAATAAATAAAATATGTAAAGTTTTAATAAAAATGACAACCTATGAAATCCAAGATAAATGTCCATAACCTTTTTATACCAAATTTCTCAAAAACAATTATGTTTATCAATCTTTGGTTGTATCCAATTTGTCCTCTAGATCCAGTTTGGGATCGTAGTCTTATCATCAGAAAACAGTGATTTAAACAAAATCTTTTTTTTTTCTTATGGATAAATACATAGTACTGTGGGCCTTTGAATAGCAGTATAAATATATAGTACTGTGGGCCTTTGAATAGCATCTTTGAAAAAATGCTAATGTCCACTGCTTTTCTCATACAGTGTATCTGTAAACTACATATCATTTCAAAGTAAAGTGAATACTGAAACTGTCTTTTGTTCCAAGAATGTTATTATTGTGTTATACTATGAATGTGTTTTGTGGATCAGACAAGGATTCATCAAGATCAGTATACTTTCAAAGGAAATGGCCTGTGGCAGACAATACATGGCTCACCAGAAGCTTTCCAGTGTTCTGTCTATTGTCTGCTAATGCTGTGGATTATGTTAAATGCTTTTTGTGAGTAAAATACTAATACATAGTTCTAGTTATAAACTGAAATTGTTTTTCTACCAGAAAGATGGAGAGAGAAATACCTGATCCACCCCAGAGGAGGGCAGCAGACAGTGGCTGGAACTTGTTGAATTCACTTTGAAAACTTGTTTGTTGTTTTTTTAAAACTTAAAGAGATATATATTGTTGAAAGTTTAAGGTTGCATTTAAAGCACTTTCTTGTCTCCATTACCATTAACATGATGAATGTTCCCATGCGTACTACTGATTTGCATTGTTTTATCTATATAATGATTCCCGTTAATTGTACCAAGTAAATTAAATCATTATATAGTGCTGTTCACTTAGGTTGCAATTCAGTTTTATGTCTGTGTGTCACATCGATCTCCAAGAAAGTATGCTGGTGACTCTGCTTGGAAACACATTCTCAGAAATAAGTAGCAACCTCTTACTTTCTTGAAAAAACAGGACAAACCTACTCTCTTGATCACTGATGAGCTTTTTATCCAAAAATTAGAATTTGCAGGTAACCCATGTTCCAATGTTTCTTTTAATCAGGTACAGTTTGGGGGCAAAATTCTGCCTGGGAAATGTTCATGTGACATAAAAGAAATTAAAGACCTTGCCTGTTCACCTTCAGATGAGAGAAAGGAAACCCCTTGCATTACATGGCAGTTTTTGAGACCAAATTTTGCACAAGAAAGTAAGTTTTTGACTTGCCTTAATCACTGTGGACATTTGATACCAATTTTTTGTTTGTATAATTTTTCTCATGGAGAGAATATTTTAACTATGTTTAACAACATCAATATAGCATTCAATATTTAATATTCTCAGTAACTTTGTATAGCTTACCCCTTAGATTGGTTTTTAATAGATGTTTCTTTATATTTCTTATTTAAGAGCCACAATCTTTTTATTTGTGGTGGGTGTATGTTCAAAGGGACCGGTGGTGTTTTAGTGACTTCAGCAGCAGCCGTGCATGCTATACATCTATTGAGACAATTCTTTGTGAAACAACGAAGGACTGACAATAGATCATAATTTGTGGCATAAGATTTTAGGCATTTATGAAAAAGAATGGAATATCATACCATGCATCAATATGAGCAGTGGTTCGAATGCAGTTCTGCAAGCTACTTCTGCTGACTGCTGACTGCCTGCAATTTGGCAGTTCAAATCTCACCAGGCTCAAGGTTGACTCAGCCTTCCATCCTTCCAAGATTGGTAAATCCAGATTCTTGGGGGCAGCATGCTGACTCTGTAAACCTCATAGAGAGGACTGTAAAGCACTGTGAAGTGGTATATAAGTCTAAATACTATTGCTATTGCTGCTTTCTTTCTGATTATTTAGAATATAAGATTCCCCCAAGATTCATAAGTCTCCCATTCTGATGGTGTTCCAGACATTCGAAGGTGCCTAAATCAAATACATAAATAAATCAGTGTGTTGCTTTCTTCAAAGATATGTTCACTACTTTCATTATTGACTAGAGATATGGATAGAAAATGTATACATTCTTCTCATTGGAGTTAATATAAGCTATAGCAGCTGTTATTGATCTTCTGATAGATATGGATCCTGCCTCCTTAAATTTGAGCTGTATGGTGGTGATACTTATGTATCTGTGTAAATTGCATTCCCCAAAAAATCATGCTGTCCATTCTAAAAATTCCCATTCATTTAAATGAAGAAGAAAAACCTTCTATCCCTTCATCCATACAGGACAAAATAGATAGCATGTATGTATGTGGAGAATCTCAGTCATCCAGGTCATTGTTGTCCCAAAGGTGCTTTTTCAAGAGGCAACTGGACTTTTTGTTTTATCTTTGAAGTTGTTTAGCTTCTCATCCATGAAGCTTCTTGAGCTCAATAACATGTAGTCAGTAGAATTATGTTGAGGTTTTCTTGGCATATCATAATCTATGGTCTTTAATTTAAATAATTTTTTTCACTTCCTTGAACTATCATTTTATATTAATTGTGCAACTTACCACTCAATATGATCAGCAAGTATCGTAGTTTGAAGTGATGCATTGTAGATGAGATCAAATCGGCTTCAAGTGAGTCTTTTTTATTCTTTCTGTTCTTCCTGTTACATGTTTTTGTTCCTCCCTCCGCAAAATCTGTTAGTCAAGGTTAGGTTATCCCCTGCCTGAATAGAATAAAACTACAGATGAAAAAGGCAATCTGGACTTGCTTTGAACACATGGAATATTTTTCATTTCAGCCTAGCGCAAAACTGAATCCAAATACAAAACTGGAATATTTGTTTTGTTTTGTAAAATTAGTTTCCATGTTATGTATCCATCAGTCACCAAGTCTGCATTTGGCTATTACATAAAGTTTTTGCATTAGGAATGGAAATACATACCCTATAATTAGTATAATATGATATTTCAAGAAGTGGCAAACTTATAAAAAATGGTAGGTGATATCCAGAAAATTCTATCGTTAAAAAAAAGACCAACCTGTTAACAATTCAGTGGGAAGGATATTATCTTTCTGGACTGTTTTCTG
Organism: Laticauda colubrina; assembly: GCA_015471245.1. Classification (NCBI taxonomy): domain Eukaryota; kingdom Metazoa; phylum Chordata; class Lepidosauria; order Squamata; family Elapidae; genus Laticauda; species Laticauda colubrina. The sequence continues at coordinate 39,747,471 of BLBF01000005.1, read as the reverse complement.
GGGGATTTAAAGGCATGAAGGGTCTGGCAGGGAAAAAAGTCATAGAAACAGGCTTTAGTCTGTTTGCTCTATTGAACCAAAGGTTCAATATTTATGATTTGTACACTCCTTTTGATTTGGAGAAAATAAAGAATCTTTGCAATAAACCAGGAGAGAGAGAAAAGGAGGGAGGGAGGGAGGGAGGGAGAGAGAGAGAGACAGAGAGGAATCTTTGCAATAAACCTGGGTATATTATTTCCTTCTAATTGACTTTTAAGCACAACCATACTAACTGTTTTATACATTGTTGCATATGTACACACACACACACACACACACACGCACACACATGCCTCTTGATGACTACCTGGACAAGTCCTTGCAGTTTTTTGACAAAAGTTAGATATAGCCTCCTTAGGGCTCAGAGAGAGTAAGTGATCCAAGGTCACCCAGATGGCTTTGTGCCTATGGTGGGACTAAAATTCAGTCTTCTGGTTTCTAATCTGATGCCTCAATCATTACACCAAACTGTCTCATGTCCTTATTTTTCAATCTTTATAGGTAAAGCTCTTAAATTTTCTGGGAAGTCTCCGAAGGGTTACCAGTGGATAACAGGCATCAGCATATATATTCATTCATCGGAAGGAAAAAGCATACAAGAATTGGCAAACGATATCCTTTCCTCACTTCAAGGTAGTTTTATTAGGCATTTTGAAGTGTAGTATCAGCTGCAGAATAGATAGGTTTTATTTAGGGCTTAATAATTAGTAATTAGTCTATTTAATCAATTAATCAATTGTGTTCCATGCAATTTTAAAAGCGTTTTTAGTTTGCATGAAGTAAAGAAGGCTAAAATGTTCTGGAGAATAAATTATGTGATTTGCTCTGAGTTGAAACATTACCAGGCAATTCCCTTTCCTCTTGTTGCTCTCCAGCTAGTAGAAAGTATTTTGTTTCTTCTGAGAATTTAGACAGCCAACATGAGTAGTTAGCTTCCTGCCTGGGCAGTTCTTAGCCATCCCATTTCTTAAACAGTTCTTTTAAACATCCCTCATCTGCAATTTAATCATTGATGAGAATGCTGATGTGGCATGTATTACCAAGGTATGATATGCCCAGGTGAGTTTTAAGCCTTAAGGTAGCATTCGCTGAGACCTTAGGACAAAAGAAGAGATGCTGTGATTGTCATCTGGGAATTGCTTATGGCTTTTAGGGGGCACCACCCCACAGTTCACTGAATATTAAATAAGTTGGGCTCTTGTATCAGTTGGGATTGTTTCTGTTGTACCATCTGCCCTGATGCACAGCAACCTCCCTGCCTGAAGTCCTTGATTCCATCTCTGAGTTGGCAGTAGAGTTCCCCAGACTTACGTACTTTGGGGGCTCCAATCTGCATGCTCTGGTAATCAGGTCTGAGGCAGTTCAAGAGTTCATGGTCATCCAGAGCCCAACATGGTTCAGTGACATCTGGTGTTTCTGTCAGATCAACGACTGTGAATTGAAATTGGGAGAGCTCTTGGTGTCTCTGTTGTCCTGGTTCTGATTATCGTGGGATTCTCAAGTGCTGCCATCCACTTCAGGGAGGCTGGATCCACTAGATCGTTCCATTTTTGGTTACTGTTGGATCCACTTGGGTTTCACAGGTAGCTAGAGGTTGTTCCTGCTGGTCTGCTGCACAGTCCACTATTTGGTCACCATTTGGAAAAAGAGAACTGCTGAAGATATGGATCAGATTACGTCTATGGATTTCTCTCCTTTGTGCATCCCATCACTCCCCATGGTCACAGAAGAATTAAGGGAGAGAAAATGAGAGAAAAGCTATGTAGAGTGTTGCTAGCTTTTTACAGGGAATGAACTTAACCAAAAATGGGTTACAAGTGCTTTGAAATAAGGGGAATGAAGCAAGAAGATTTCTCCAACCGTATTGCATCTGTTCATAGGCATTGATCTTGCAGTCCTGCTTCAGTGAGGTGTGCATTTTTGAATAAGAGGGAGCTTGGAGAACAACAGTAAGGAATACTTTTATGCCAGGAAAATTCATTCACGTTCACTCACAATTGGATGCCGACCTTTTTGCAGGTCCAGGAGCATCTTGCCCAATTATATGGGAACAGCTTGAATCTCTTGGGCCTAAGGAAATGGACAGGGCGTGGATGGTGTTGTGTGAGTGGATTCCATGGTAGTGAATTCTTCTTTGAGTTGGGAGATTGTTCCTTTACCATTTAAGGAGACCGGGAGCATCTTCTCCTCAAGTATCACTGGACTACAGTATACTGGAAAACATTTGTTCAGCATTAAACCTCCCTTTTTGGGGGGGGGGGTGATTAAGGTTTTTGTGTGACAGCTGTAGTGAACTTTGAATAAAGTAGATTATATGTGTCCACTTTATGGAGCATCATTCCAACTCATGAAGTGAGGCTGGTTCCATCCCTGTCTGTTGATTTTCTATAAGGACTCCAGAAGACTAATGAGATATTGAAGTAGCTCCATTGTTAATGATATAGTAATGTTAATATAATAGTAATAATAATGATATGTTGATTGTTTTCTATTCTTGTATATCACCAAGAGTCATTTATATGTGAGATGGACAGCCATATATACATTTGACAAATAAATAAGAATAGGTGACTTTCATTTTAAATATTCTACTAAGTGCCAAGACGAACTTATAATGTAATGTCCATCATTACATTGTCCATTATATGGTTATTGCTTGGAAGATTATATACAATAATTGATACATTAGGTCACAGAAATTTGCAGTCTAAATCCATCAATTTTTACCTTTGTGATTAGACTGATTCCTTTTATGTTCTCCCTTGATCTGGTTATACAAGGCAGCTGAGTTTGTTTTATCTTTTCCTTTTATCTTTTTTTGTGTGCATTCCCATTGTGTCCGTTTTCTGTTAGTTAAACTGCCTTTATCATAATTTTAAATTAAGTTTTCTAAAAAGCTGTTGCTGTGGTTGATTTTGGCATCTAGGATTAGGTCAGTAGCTCTAAATCTCATTTATGTACTTAACAAAAGCAAAGAATTGATGTCTTGGGAATTGTGGTTGCTGGATTTCTTCCAATCAAGCCCTTACAAGATATTGAGATATAAAACAAAATGCTTCTATTTTCTTCGGCATCACTCTGTATTTTTGCACTTTTAAATAAATAAATATTTATGCAGGCATCCTTTTCATTCATAAATATGGAAATTGTTGTCACGGCTGCAGTGGGGAGGCTAGTATTCTTGTTTGCACATACTTTTGATGTATTGGCTCATAAAATCTTAACATTTGGCTTGTGCAGCTGAGTTCATGACTGAATTCAGAATGATAAGGAAGCATGAACAATTTTGCAAGGTAAAAAGGCAGTAAGCTTCCTAAAGGGCCCTTAAGCTCGTTCCTAACAGCCTAGAAATCAACACAGAGGTTTTAATCAGGCTTGTAGGTAAAGGAGCAGTGTTCTCCATAAATCTTTTGGGCATAATATGTAAATTGAAAGACTGGAACTCTAAAACACTTACTTGATTTTTGTAATATTTTCATGACCCTAACCAGTCCAAATAATATACATCGTTGCCTGATTTTTTTATTAGAATTAAACCAAAATAGTAGTTTTATCTGGCTGGAGGCTAAAAAGCCTGGTGGCTTTGGCAGATGATTTACATCTAAAGTATTCTTTCCCATTTCTGGTGAACCGATGCATTTTGATCCAGGGAATACTCGCATTTCCTGTGGATATTTAGTTTGCCTTCTTAAAAAAAAAAAAAAGGTGAGTTGTGGTGCTAACAGTCTAAAAGTTCACCTCAGGTTTCTTTGTTAAACTTAGTTAAAGATATGTGTTAAAACTTTTCCTTACAAAAATCAGATTGTCTGCCTTTCCCCACTGTTTTGCTACATACTATGACATAAAGATGGAAGTAACACAAACCTTGTAGCAAAATTAATTGTTTTAATGACCTAAAGTGGAAATTAGTTCTGAACAACAAGACATTCATTGTAGTTCTGACTTTCTACATTAAGGCTACAAGATTTAGTTTGTAACTTGTTCCTTGCTAGGCTGCCTTCTAATTTTTAAAGCAGATTTTTTCATAAAGTTCTTGCAACATTCAAAAAAGTAATCCATCAAGTAGACAGACACAAGCAATGTCTCTCCAATTCTGTCATGAGCCAGGTGAAATAGTTATATTTTCTGGGCAGTCCTTATGATGAACATATGGCTCTTGAATATTCAAGTTCCTGATTGAGAAATAATAGGCCTTAATCCTTCATTAATCTTTGAAGAAATGCATTCAAAATTGAAGAGCCTTCAGTCTGACGAAATTAAAAGTGGGAGAATGGTTTTTGTTGCTTCTGACTTTTCAGAAGTCCCCACAAAACCTGCCACATTTTGTGGAGGATATCTCAGTCTTCTGGAAAAAGCTTTTTAAAAGGTTCATGTGTAAAGAGTAGTCAACTAGTAAGACTTCTCTTACTCAGTAGAAGAGTATGGGAATACTTCCTTCATGAGTGACAGGAATATATCCTTCCTTCATGAGGAAGGAATATATTCTTCATGGATAATGCAATGGAGTCATTACATCCAACACATTATTATTATAGTCACATCTCCACATTATCTGGAGTCATTTTTGTGGGAAGTTTAATTTCAATCGTTCAAGGATAATTGTTGAATAAATTTTAAACAAATAAATAAACAAATGTCTTTACAATATATAAGCAAAACAGTTACAGGACAAAGCTTTAAGCAGCAGAGAAAGAAATGTTACCATATAGCAAAATTGGTTCCTCATTGTTGACCTTCCGTCACAATATTGATAGATAGATAGATAGATAGATAGATAGATAGATAGATAGATAGATAGATAGATAGATAGATAGATAGACAGACAGACAGACAGACAGACAGACACAAATCAAATATTAAAATCATGTGATAACTTGATGATTTCCTAGTAATGCTTAGTAGATTGTTTATTTCATTAGGAATTTGATTAAGACTATAAAAGCTTCACACGAATTTAACATGTCTTCATTTTTACTAGTTTAATGTTCAAGATCAAACAAAATCAAGTTGGTTTAGGAAGTAAATTCAGTGTATCTGCCCATGTACTATATAAGAAATTGTACTGATGGAATAAGTTTCTCATCTTCAGTTATGCTTTGGTTCAAGGGGAGCTCTTTGTAAAAAAATAGATATATTCTTGGTATCCTTTAGTACAAATCTAGTATTTCCTGTCTTTAACAGCTACATTATTTTTCCACATGCAGCTCATATGAATTTAAAAGGATTGGCATTGACAGATATTATTTTGGTCCATCTGTATATGAAGAGTATGGCTGATTTTGCTGTGATAAATTCAGTCTATATGACGGCATTTGATTTGTGTCTTCCAGCGAGGTAGGTTCATACTACTGCTGCCTTATATTTATGGTACACTGGAATATACTTCATTGCTTCTAATGCTTTATTTATGACTTTTCTTTAGACTTGGTTTCTCTGTGTTTGGATTGGGATTCCTTTTACCTCTTTATATGTCTCTTTTCAAAGCATGATCTTTTATTCTCTATTGTAGCAGCTGCATCAGGAGTGCATGTGAATCTCTGATTTAAAAAAAAAAACTTTTTGACACTGAACCTAATTTATATTCTGTTATCCCAGATTCATCATATAGGTCTTTTAATGCAGTAGCTTGCTTCATAATGAGTCTATGCTTTTCACCATTGAATTATGTTCCCCAAACCTACTTTATTGAAGTATAATTCTGAAATAATTATCAATTAGCTAGCCAACAGGGGCAATCTAATAGTAACGTTCTAAAAAAAATGGGCAAAATGGTCTATTTTCCCCCTATGAATTACAGCTTATAGACTTATATATTGCCCCATGGTGCTTTATAGCACTCTGGATGATCTACAATGTCAGCATAAAGGTAAAGGTTCCCCTCGCATATACATGCTAGTTGTTTCCGACTCTAGGGGGCTGTGCTAATGTCCATTACAAAGCCAAAGAGCCAGTGCTGTCTGAAGACGTCTCTGTGGTCATGTGGCTGGCATGACTAAAAGCCAAAGGCGCACAGAACACTGTTATCTTCCCACCAAAGTGGCCCCTATTTTTCTACTTGTATTTTTACATGCTTTCAAACTGCTACGTTGGTAGAAGCTGGGACAAGTAACCAGAGCTCACTCAGTTATGCGGTGCTAGGGATTCGAACTGCTGTATTGCTGATAATCTGGATTCTCATTTTATTGACCTTGGAAGGATGGATTGCTGAGTCAACCTCAAGCCCCAGGATTGAACTCCAGGCTGTGGATAGAATTATCCTGCAATACTATATTATTGCGTTCCTGCTTCTTTTCCATTCTAACTTGGCATTCTAACTTTTGTCCCGTCAAATGCAGTAAGCAGGGTTAAGAGTAAAGAAGCTTAGAAGAGACTGACATAAACATCAGGTGCAGAATTTGCTAAATTAATAAGGTAGGCATGTTCAATTACAGGAGAGAAGATAAGATGTGCAGATTGAAAATTAAGAGCAATGGAGAAAACTAATGCTCAGTGAAAGATTATAGTTCTAAATAATGACATTATCACTGGGACAGCTAAGTTAATCTTGGAAACCATCTTGTTCTCTGCCAAGATTGGCTATCTCTGAAAGCACTTGAACTGCAAGATGGGTGGCATACAAATTCCTTGTGCCTCACTAATTTTGTTAAAATTGAAAGGTTTCCTTTTTTAATTGACTATTCTTATAACATACCATTATCAGATAATTCCGCTATGGTTAGGGACATTTCACTAACAAATTGAACAAACCCATTCATGTGTATCCTTCTTGATTTTCAGTAAACAAACAAGGATGCTAAAGAAATGTGTTATCTTAATGAATGGGAAGTGAGGTACATTGTTTTCAACATCAGCTTCTTTAACGTTACATCACTTTCTGTGAATAGGAAAAAACTGAATTTGAAAAACATCATATTAAAAAAGCTCTTCCACAGCAGTTTTTAATGCAGTATTATTAACAAATAGTTTTTACACACCTTTTACTTTTGCTGAACAGCAAGTACCCTATGCAGTGTTGTTTTTAAATGTATTATTTACTTTATGGAGTTATACCTCACAATTCTGTTTATGCAAATACACAAGACATATTTCAATTTAAAAAATAGAACAGAAAACATATTGAATATAATGCCATTAAAACAGCAAATGAATTAATTAAGATCACTACAGTAATATGTCCTTAGAATAAAGTTCTTTCTACTTTTTCTAGAGCAATTTTAACACAATACTTTTATTGGGCTAATTCTGGATTTACAAATTGGTGTTCAAATTCCTGAAGATTCCAGAAGTTTTCATCAGAAAAGATGCTTAAAAATTAGGGTGATGGGGGAGTGTTTATTAATATTTTAAGCTGTGTCGGTGATAACAGTCTTAGGGTGTGGGAGTTGTTTGTGGCCACTATGAGCTGCTCTAGTTTATATTTTTCATTCCTATCAAGATCTATAATTTAAATCCTAGCCTAATTTCCTCCTCCTCCTCTTCCTCCTCCTCCTCCTCCTCCTCTTCTTCTTCTTCTGATTGAAGAGCTCATAAATTCAAATGTTACACCCTGTTTTTTAGAGCTAGAAAATGGTGCTATCTCCTTATGAGTGTTTCTTTCCCTCGTGGCCAATATATGGTTTAAAAAATACTTTTAGGCATGCTGTTCTCCTGAACTTGCCATCTTGAACATTAAGAGGGAATTCAGCACAGCAGTGTTCTTATTCCTCTTAATTTAAAATCATCTTTAAATTTATTTCATTCCTGCCTTTTTAATAAGCATTTTAATATATAAAGCTAATGAAATAAGGACAATTAAATATTTTTAATGCTACATAAAATCTTTTTTTAAGAAGGAATCTCTTTGGGATTTTTTTTTCCCAGAAGAGGGCTTTATTACTTTTATTCCATTTAGTAAGATATATTTCTCTTTACTTAGTTATAGCTTTTCTAATAATTAGATCTTCTGAAACTCATTGCATTGTAGATTTCTTTAAGATAAATAGCTTATTTCTTATTAATGTCATGTCCCATACTTTATGCAAAATCTCTGTGTTATCCTAATATACAATTGATTGAGAAAAGCCAGAAAAAGATGAATGTAAGTTTTATGCCTTTCTTTATAGAGCTTGAACCCATAGAAAGTATACATTTCAATATAATCTTCTAGATTTACTCTTGTACTATGAAAGAACAGTTGAGAAGGACTTTTTATGGATCTTCATTCTGGCCTTTGTAAAATACTAATAGTAATAATAATTACAGAGTAATAGAGTTGGAAGAGACCTTGGAGGTCTTCTCGTCCTTGGAGTTCTTCTCGTCCTACCCCCTGCTCAAAGAGGTTGGACTAGATCCTTATCTGTGATCTGCTGCTGTCTTCTAGAGCTGCTTCTTATTGTCCCTGCCTATTAATTTGTTTTTTCTTAAATTATTAATCATGCCAAAAGCAAAGCAAGGATATAAAGTTCTCCATTTGCCTGTTCTTTCTCTCGGTGACAGCAGAGATTTCTCTGAAGAGAAACTGAGGAAATAGTTAGGACCAAGTGAGATTCTTTACTGGGATCTCAAGCATTCTTGCCCATTCTCACCTTCCATCTTTGCTCAGTTAGTATAAATCTTAGGGATATTAAGAGCACAGCAACCAGAACTCTCAGACAGTTTAATGTCATTCAAATACTGCCAGTATTTTTTTTATATATATATTTAGGGTTTGTGTTGAAGCTCCATTGACAGAAGACCTGCTATTTCAGATGGACTGCCTTGCCCAAAAGGATGATAAAATGATCTCTGGTGCATCTTGTTCCCAGAAGCAGGTGATGCATGTACAAAGCATTTCTCATTGGGCTCCTGCCAATATCGGTCCTTACAGTCAGTGCATACAGGTAAGACATCTTCATCTATGCAATATTTTCCCATTCAGGAAGTTCCTTGAATCTGCATACTGTAATATTAGGCCATCTGTTTTGAACATCAGTTAATATTGGCTCTTTACATTACTTTTCTTTGAAGACAATCTAAACTTTATAGCTTAAAGTAGTGCAAGATGGAAGGGAGAATTTGATCATATTACAATTATATTATCATTATATTAAGTGGGAACAGATTAGTAGTCCTGGAGAGAAAGAGGGAGTTTCAGTATTCTACCGGTTTGGCCGGTTCTAGCGCACTGGTAAGTGCCGAAGATCAATAGAGATTGAACCGGTTCTCTCTGAGGAGCTGCTTTTGAGTCCACCCACCTGCCCAGGCTCCCATACTGACCTTTATTCCCTGCTTTTGAAGCACAGCTGCCTTGCGCGGCACAACAGATTGCCACACGTCAGCTGCTGAAGCTATCAGGAGAGTGCAGAATTGTAGGAGGTGAGTAGGAAAGCCTTTGTGTGTGCGCAAATTGTGCGGTTGGCACACACACAGATACAAAGTGTGTGCATGCGTGCAAAGTGCACCCACCAATCCACGCCCACTGAACCAGTGGTAACCTATTTTGCAATCCACCACTGGAGAGTTTGTGTGGAAGGTGGTATTATTTGTTAGCTATTGCCCCCAAAAGCTATTTGCTATACCAGAATAAATAATATGAATATTTGCCAGTTTACGATTAAGCAGCCTGTCATAAATACTGTGAATATTGTCAGTAAAGTTTAATATATCTTGAACTCCCAATAAATTCATTTCTCATTTTGCTATCTTATTTTTTTCTATTTTCTTTTTTAAATATTGCCAAAAATGATTTTTTTAAAAAAGCATAGATGTTTTGGCTGGAATATAATGAAGTTGACTTCAAATTGTAGATAGAGCATGGACAGTTTTTAAAGCAGCCAAGCAGAAAATACCTTTCTTTTTCAGGCATTGTACTTGAATATTATTCTTACATCAAAATTGAATTCTGACACTAAAATAGCAGGGAGAATTCATAAATGCTACAATTTAAAATGTACAAAAACTTGCTTTCTGACTCCCAAAGGAAATAGTATATGAATCTAATTCATAGAGAATGAAAGATGCCATCTTTTCAAATCACAGGTGCATTTATCCCAGAGTTTTATTGAATATTATACAACACATAGTATAAGACAAGAAAAATGGGGGGAGGGGGTGTTAGTATGAATGTTTCCATATATTTACTTGTTGAAACACTGTTTGCACAGACAATGTGTATCTCCTTATATCACTCAATATAACTTAAGCATGTCTATAATATATTGATTGTTGAAAATATAGCCATGGGTATAATTATAATCTAGATCAACATCTAAAAATTGAATCGTTTTTGGTATGAAGTGTTATAGAGTGGTGGAATAACTTGAGGCAAACATGGAGTGAATTTCAGCTGTTACTTTATTGTAACAATAAAGGATTGTCGCAGCTGCCACGCTAACAAGGCAGCCAGCTGGCGGACAACAGCTGATGCCGTTTGACAGCTCCCTTTTATAGCCGGCTATCAAACGGCATCAGCCAATAAGAACGGTCCGTGTTCCTGCTGGAAACACAGACTGGAGTGAAGCTTTCAGCTCAGTCTTTTCCGAATGCCACATTCCTTTCCCCCAAAACGGAGCATGCATGGTCCTTCAGATAACTCAGGCGGTTGCGCAGGTGGCCAGATCTTCTAGGTTCTGATGAAGCTGCTGCTGGAAGGAACTTTTCTGCTTGTTGGGCAACTTCTGGTGTCGACGAAGCTGGCATCTCAGCTTCAGGCGTCTCTGGGCGAGGGACAGATGGCTGCTCAGGTAGGCTTGTGTTCCTGTCAGAATTGCGGGAAGTTTCTTCAGGCGCCGGCGGTTTCTCTGTCACAGGAACATCTTGAGGGCCATCAGCAGACGAACTCCAATGCCTTCTAAGTTGATCGATATGGTGGCACCAAATGCACTCGTCTTGCAGTTGGACCCTGTAAGACTTAGGACCGGTTACCGCCACAACCTGCCCAGACATCCACAAAGGGTGTCCCACATAATTCCGGGCATAAACCTGGTCATTTTCAGCGAACTCCCTTGCCTGGCTATTTGATCCTAGTGACTGGGGCATAATATGGATAGAGTCTGTCTAATGTAGTCCTCAGATGTCTACCCATGAGAAGTTCAGCTGGGGACCTATTAGTGGTGGCACAGGGAGTCATGTGCTGGGTTTGAAGATACTTAGCAAGCCGACAGTGCCAATCTATGGGCCCAAGCCTTTCTAGGACCTCCTTAACAACTCTTTCAGCCAGGCCATTACTGGCAGGATGAAAAGGAGCTGTAAGTGCATGCCTGATTCCCAGGTTAGCTAGGAAGACATAGCTCACAAGAAATAAACTGGGGGCCATTATCAGACACGATAGTGTCAGGGAGGCCATGGGTAGCGAATATCCTTGATAGAGCCTTAGTGATGGCTTCTGAAATTGTGGTTGTCATCAAGGTCAGCTCTCCCCCTTTAGAAAAAGAATCAACCATCACAAGGAATGTATGCCCATGAAAGGGGCCAATATGCACCTGGGACCAAGGGGTCCCAGAATCTTCCCACCTGCCTGGAGTGGATGTGGGTGGAACAGGTCTGGTAACTTGGCATGGCTGACAAGCACTCACCCAACTTGTAATCTGAGCATCCATGCCCAGCCACCAGACATAACTGCGAGCTAGGGCTTTCATTCTGACAATGCCAGGATGCCCTTCATGCAGGACCTTTAAAACTGAGACTTGCAACTTGGAAGGGATAACTACCCCAGTTCCCCAAAGTAAACAGCCTTGCAAAGAAGACAGTTCTTGCTGGTGAGTTTTGAAAGGCACAAATTTGGGAGCATAAGGAATTGCAGGCCACCCCCTTCCCATCCAGTCAAGGACTTGGGCGATTACCTTGTCCCTGGTAGAGTGGGCAGCGATATTAAGGGTGGGAAGTTTGAGATCATTGATCAGGAACACAGCATTAGTTGGTGTAGGATCCTCCACAGGAACCGGCAGGGGGAAGTGACTAAGAGCATCAGCGTGGCAGAGATTCTTGCCAGCTCGATGAACCAGTGTATAGGAATAGGCAGCCAGAAATAAAGTCCACCTGGTCATCCTTGAAGACAAAATCTGAGGAGTTTGTCTATCATCTGACAGAAGGCCTAACAGAGGCTTGTGATCCATAACCAACTCGAAATAGTGTCCATATCGAAACTCATGGAATTTTTTGACAGAAGCAGCTGCAGCCAATTTGGCTGTAGTTGCACTCAGCTGGGGAAAAAGTTCTGGAGAAAAAGGCAATGGGTGCCTCAGAACTATTAGGTAGTCTATGACTTAAAACGGCACCTATGCCAAAAGGAGAAGCATCTGCTACTAAAACTAAAGCTAAATGCTCATTAAATTGGATCAGAAGAGCATCGGATGTGAGCAGTTATTTGACTGCACAGAAAGCATGGGCTTCCTTAGGTCCCCAGTGCCTGGGGGATTGCTTATCCAAGAGTCTGTGCAGAGGCTCTGCAACGGAAACTTTTATGTGGCAAAAATGAAGCATAAAAGTTAAAAGTCCTAAAAAGGCCTGGAGCTCAGTTTTGTTAGTTGGTGTGGGTGCCTCGTGAATAGCCCTTACTTTGGATTCGATTGGGTGAATATCAGAGGTGTCAATTCTGTATCTCAAAAATTCTACCTGTGGGGTGGCAATTGTGCAGTTGTCTGTTTTTAATTTAAGGCCATGCTGTCTGAAACGACTGAGGACTCCTCTGACTCTTTGCAGTAATTGAATCTTGTCAGGGGCAGATATTAAAATGTCGTCAAAGTACGGAATTACACCTGATAGTCCTTGAAGAAGTCTTTCCATTAAAGATTGGAAAATCCCTGGGGCCACAGCGTTCGAAGTCATCTCAACTCAGCGGTGCTGGATCTTCCGAGGAAAGTTGAAATTCGTGCTCGCGAATAATGACAGTAAGCTCTTAAAGTGACATTCAGCTCAGTAGTGACTTCGGCTCTTTTTTGTAGTGACTTTGCTCAGCAATTCTTTGCCCGGTTGCCTCTTATATGTATCCCGCCCTCGTCGCCAGTGTTGTAGAGCAGCGGAATAACCTGAGGTGAACACAGAGCGAACTTAAGCTTTTACGTTATTGTAATAAAAAGAGTTGTCGCAGTTGCCGCGCTAACAAGGCAGCCAGTTGGCAAACAACAGCTGATGCCGTTTGACAGTTCCCTTTTATAGATGGCTGTCAAAGGGCAACAGCCAATAGAAACAGTCCGTGTTCCCACTGGAAACACGGATCGGAGTGAAGACTTCAGCTCAGTCTTTTTCGAATGCTACATGGAGTTTAGGAAGAACATTTCTGGGGAAAAAACTTTATTATTATACATTTAATAGAAAGTTGTGTTCAGAAAAACTTTAGCCTCTCAGCAGAACATTAATATGTGTTATTCCTCCTCTAGAGTTTGAGGCAGTGAAATCAATCTCTTCTCACATGTAGTTTTTCTCCTGTAAATAATAAGTTAAAATTATTTGTTCAGGATAAAAAAAATGTCTTAAAGATGGTCCCAGATACGTTGAAAATCAAATTTAGTTTGGCATTTGTGCTTCTTTTTTGTACAAGTGTGCAGTCAGGAGACATGATGTTAAAGAATTGCTAAAATTCTGTTATGTAAGGATGAAATCTGGATACTGGGATACTTAGTACTTTGCTAGAATGAAGCAAGCAACGCCCACCAACAATTTGATTTGATATCACGTTTCTGTCTCAGCTGTTAGAAATAGATTCTGTGGTTCATGCTTCATAATTTACCAGACCACAGCTGAACCTGAGTGGCAAAGTGTTCTTTCAGATGTTGGCAACAGGTATAGGGCTGTGATGGCGAACCTATGGCATGTGTGCACGCAGAGCCATTTGTGCTGGCACACAAGCCCCAGCCAAATTTAACTCACTGGGCATGTGTGCGCCTCCCAGCTGATTTTCAGTCTGTTTGAGGCCCTTTTCGGCCTCCCGGAGGCTCGAGGGAAACCTCTACAGTTTTTGGAGGCCGAAAAACATTTTTCGGTTTCAAAGGCTGCAGAGGATTTCCTCAAGCTTCTGGGAGGCCAAAAAAGGCTTCAAACAGACTGAAAATCAGCTGGGAGGAGCGCACATGCCCAGTAGAGGTAAGGGGGCAGCGGGGGGAAATCTCATGTGCAGGGAGTGGGGAAGCCCTTGTGCATTGCCTTCTGGGTGCTGGCACATGAGCGAGTGAGCATGCAATTTTCGGCACAGGAGGTCCAAAAAGGTTAGTCACCACTGGTATAGGGGTTTCAGGGCCTAATGGTGGAATGCAGCCTAATTATGGGATTTTCATTTAATTCCACTGCACTGATGGTTACTGGGTCATTTAAGGGCCCATTCACATTAATTGGGAATTACTACTTACACAAGCAGAACATGTAAACTGCATTTTGCAAATTTTCATCACTTACATACTAGTGTGAATGTATTTAAAGTATTATTTGAATGAGATTTTAGTTAGCTTCATGCAGAATGCTTGCCTCCCGTGCCATCTTATATCCATTTGCAATAATTCTGCATAACGTGCTGAAGCCAAAAAACTAACAAGAGGCCACAAGGTTTAATTTTGTGTATACACTATTTACAGGTTAATTAGGATATTTAGCTTCTTTCTTAATACCACAAAATTAATCCCATAAAAATTAGCAATCTCAGAGGAGTCAGTTGTCAACTTGTGACAGAATCCCTTTGCCATATTCTATTAAAATGCTGCTTTTATCTTGTTTTGCCTGTGTCATATTTTATGGATTTTTTCATAAACACTGCCTATACTTCATAAATGTCTCAATTTTCTAGTCTATTAACATTACTTCAAAAGCAATTGATAAAAGAGTAGGGCATGCATGAAATAATACACCAATAATGTGAAGTGCTGGAGGCAAGAACAGTGGGTAGTATCTGCACAGCTTGTGATCTGAAACAATGAAAGGATGTTTTATCTTCTACAATAAAGAAACAAATGATATTCTTGATAGTGGGAGAAAAAGATTTCAAGTAATTGAGCTTATGAAAAATTGGCTACTTGGGAAACAGCATATTTTAGAATAAGAGAACAAACATCAGTGTGTATGTGTGTAATGTTTTAAACCTGTTACTTTTGATATGGATGAATTGTAGTAATTTTCATGTTAAACATATCCAGATTTTCATTCAAGTACATATTACAGACTATCACCTGTAAACATCTTTAGATGATCAGGAAAACTATTTCTACCTACATGTAAATATATGGCTAACCATATTTAATACATTGTTTTGGTCTTGGCTATTAATATATTGCAGTTTTTGTCTGAGCTCTATTTGGTAGAGAAAAGTGAGTTATCATGAGATACAAGAAGGTTTTATAGCGATACATGCAATTTTATATCTTTTTCATGCCTGGCAAAAGTTTGTGCTTGCTTCTCCTTCATAATTTGTGGGTGGAAATCTTTTTTTCCCTTTTTTATCTCTAATTTTATTTTAAAATTAAATAGGAAGGAAATAACTCATACCAATTAATATAAAGAAAGAAATTAAAAGTTAAAAAAGAAAGAAAGAAAGAAATAGAAAAGGTACAAAGATGTGGCTTCTGATATTTTTTAAACCTTTCCAGCTTGGTGAACCAGCAAAGGAGAGAGGGGATAATTCCGTGTGAGTCGCAAGCATACATCTGAGCTCGCACAAATGGAGCACCTACTGCTTGCACAAATGGATTGGGGCAAGCACCCACTGCTTGCGCAAGTGTATCTACTTACACAAATTCATCTGCCACTTGTGTGGCCCAGTTCAGAATGGACCACAGCCTGGGGGTTGGGGACCCCTTCCTCAGAAGGAATTTCTATTTTTAAATAAAATCACTTATGCACCACTAATTTGTTATTAAAGAAAACTCATTTTTCTGGGAAAATATAATTACGAAGAAAGCTGTCTCGTTAAGGCCCGGTCCCACTGGCCGACGGACGCAAAACGTATGCATAAAGGACACAGCGAACGAGCAAAATTTCGGGGGTAGCTCCATCCATTGTCATCCGCTCCAAAAATGGTGAAAATTTGCATAAACAGAACGGAAAAGAACGGACGTGGGTAGTATGTAGCGGGGATATTAAACGGATGTTCATAGGAAGCCTAGCGGATGAAAGTGGATGGAAGCGGATGACACCTCCGAAGGTGTTCAAAGCAGACGCATATTGGAAGGGGCAGATGCATAGCGGATGAAGCGGATGCATCACAGACGCCTATAGGAAACAAAGGAGATGCCGTGCAGATGTATATCGGATGCAAAGCGTTCACTGCGCATGCGGGGAGTATGACTTGCGTCAGCTCCGCGCATATAAAAGGATGCAGCACGAATGCAGTCAGCATACAGGGGAAAGACGTGCTGCCACATACATCTTGCAGGAACACCATGGTTCGTCAGTCAGGCAAGAAGAGGAAGCCCGTGCCTACTTGTTCAAGCCCTGGCAAGGTGAAGAAGGCCAAAATCAGCATCCCACCCCCTGGCACTGACTCTGAAGCTGCTGCTGCTGCTACTGTGGTGGACCAGCCCCAAGGCCCTCAAAGCCCTGCTACTGAAGGCCCTGCTGCTCAAGCCCCTGAAGGCCCTGCTGCTCAAGCCCCTGAAGGCCCTGCTGCTCAAGCCCCTGAAGGCCCTGCTGCTCAAGCCCCTGAAGGCCCTGCTGAAGCGCCTGCCAGAGGGAGGAAGAGGCAAGGGAAGGAGAAGGAAGAGAGGAAACAGTACACCATTTCCGAGGAGCATGAGACTGAGGTGCTGGAATGGCTGAGGGAGAACGAGTACCTCTGGAGAAAGGGCCACAGACTCTATTGCAACACCAAGAAGAAGCAGGCAGCTTCTTTAGCAGAGAGCCTGGGGTACACTGCAGAAATACTCCTTGGATGGTGGAAGCACTTGCACACCTGGTATGGCAAGCTACACCTCAGGAAATCTGGGCAGGCCACTGTCAAGCTCACTGACCGGGAGATGTACGTCATGGCCAAGGGTGGGTGAGATCCACCACTGAGGAGCAGCCCCTCTGAGACCCCTCTCTCTCAGACAGTCCACAGACAGCCAGTCCTCTTCCAGCCAGGAGCCAGCTACCCTGTCCAGGTAGGTGTCTTCAGAGGGCCCCACAGCAGAGACCCCCCCAACAGCTGCAGTCCCCATGCCAGCAGACTTGGAGGATCCCGTGGAGGATGACGCCCTGCTGTCACAAATGGAGGAAGAAGCAGCAACCACCAGAGGCCACCCGCCCCCACCCCCAGCTCCAGAGGATGCAGGAGAGAGGCAGACTGGAGGGCCAGGACCACAATGTGCTGTTGGAGATCAGGGACACAATGAAGACCAGCACAGAACTTCTCTCTCAGCTGGTCCACAGCAACATATCATCCTCGGACCGGAAGCCCTTCATCACCTACGTGAGCCAGACCCTGAGGGACCTGCCCGAGGCCCAGTACCAGGTGATGAAGCAGAAGATAACAGCACTTCTGCACAACCCTCAAGGCCCAGCTGAAGCTGCTCCTACCCAGTCCAGGTCTGCTCCTCCACCCCAGGCGATGTCACAGCCCTTCCATGGCTTTCAACAGCCCCTCACCTACCAAGGCTACAACTACCAGGACTTCCCACAGCAGAAGCAGAACTTCCCAGTCCAGGCCCAGGTTCATCGGGCGCCACAGACGCCAGTCCTCACCCAGCTGCATACCAGACAGCCCCACTACACTCCTTCCTCCACCCCATAGCCAAGCCCATCAATGGACAATCTGTCATCAGTATTGGGCCTGACATCTCAAGTCCTTGATGAAGGGCCTCTCAACCTCACAGGACTGAGTCAGCTCTTGGATAGCTTCCTGAACACACCACCACCTGTTGTACCCTCGGGGCCAAGCACCCCAGTGGTGCCTCAGACCAGCACTCAAGCCACAGCCACCTCCACAGTCCCTGCCCGCTTAACAGCTGAGACCATGGACATGACTCAAAGTGACTGAGAATAGTGTCAGAGACTGAGTTGTTTGCTTGTTAAGTTTATCTTTGCTTAAGACACTTTACTTGGTTCATTTTGCTTATTTAATAAAGTCATAAAGTTTACGTAAGAAAGTTAATAAAGATTATCTTTGCTTAAGACACTTAGTTTACTTGGTTCATTTTTTTTACTTAATAAAGTGTTGGTGAAAACTTTGAAAAAATAGTTAAGCCTTTGCATGCTTGTGGGATAGATCAGGATAGTTGTTGGATAGATAAACCTCCAGTGCAAGCACAGTGGGACTGTATGGTCCACCATCCCAGCGATCCAGATGATTTTCTCCCCCTTTTTATAGAAAATATTGGTTGTCCGCTAGGTGTCCTTCTACATACTCCAGACATACTCCAGACATCCTAAATATCCGAGATACATCCCAGATACAAACGTTTTGTCCGTTTTTAATCCTTTATATACGAGATGCATATGCTTACATCCTTTCTATTTCCGTGCTACTGACGCTGTGTAGACGTTCCGTGTACCTTTCGTTTCCTCCCTCTTTCCATTTTCAGCTGCAGCGGATGTGAGTTGAGGGTATGGCCAGAGGATGCAGAGAGAATACAGCGGATGTTTAACGGATGATAACAGACATAAACGTTTGTTGCCCTTATATGTCGCGAATGTACATCGTACGCGGCGGAAAGTTCATCCATTCACAAAGTTTTGTGCAGCTCAAAACTTCTTGCACGGATGAAATTGCAGTGGACGGATGCTCGAGAGACAGAGCGTATGAAACACGTATGCAGTGAGTACACAATGGATGCATAGCATTTTCCAGCGGATGGCAAGCTTTTTTTAACGTTTTACATCCTCTTTGCGTCCGTAAGTGCAGTGGGATTGGACCTTTAGGAACAACTATTTTTAAAGTAAGATTCACTTTTAGACAAATAGGAGGCTTTCTATGAATTGTAACTGCCATCTAGATATTAAAGGATACTTCAGCCAAAGACTTTTAATTATATTTATTGCCATATCTGCATGGCAGTGTATCATTAAAGCATGAATTAATACATGAGGAAGTTCTATTTTAAGCCTGACTTTCTTGAGGCAGAATACATTTTAGTAACTATATGGTTACAAGAGTAAATAATTATACCTATGTCATTATTACAATTATTACAGAATTGCTTATGTTTTCTGGGAATATTTTATATGAAACAGAAAGCACCTGATTATATATAATAAAAGTTGCAAGTTCAGTACAAATATAGCAAGGAAGGATTTAGATAATAAAGCTGCATCTTAGCATGCTGAGTATCAAACTGAGAAGTATCTTCACTCACATTAAAAGGAACAAATTCCCCAAATATGATTACGAGGAAAACTTGCCAAAAAATAACTTCCATAATCTTTTTGCGAGGAATCAGGTGGCATTTCATAGGTTTTATTATTATTAAGTTTAGTCCCATAGTCAAGCAGATGTTTCGATTGGATTTGGCATTATTATTATTATTATAGGTAGTCCTTGACTTACAACAGTTTATTTAGTTACTGTTCAAAGTTACAACAGCACTCAAAAAAGTGACTTATTACTGTTTTTCACACAACTGTTGCAGCCTCCTCATGGTCAAGAACTTTGTAACTGACTCACATTTTTGACCATTGAGATGTCCTGGGTCGTATGATCCCTTTTTCCAACCTTTTGTCAAGCAAAGTCAATGGCAAAGCCAGATTCATTTAACAACCGTGTTATTAATTTAACTGCAGCTAATCAGCTGCAGTGATTAGCTACAAAAAGAAAGGTCGTAAAATGGGACAAAAGTCACTTAACAAAGGTCTCATTTACCAACAATCATTTTGGGCTCCATTGTGGTCATAAGTCGAGGACTACTGGTATATATAAAACAATGTGAAGTCACAGCTGCCAATTCTTTAGCTGTTGTTCGCTTTCATATGTATCAAATTCTTCCCAAGAGCCTAGGATATCATATTGTGCAGATCTAGGCATGGGGCCTTTTGCAATTAACAGATGCAAATTTTGTGAATGTGTGGATTTTCAAAGTTTGGTCCAAGAATTTTTGGGCATAGCACCCATAGTGCTTGTGGTGCCAATAAGCACTAGGACAGCATAGCTAGTTATGTCATAATTTTTTCAACTTCAATTTTCCTTCCTTCCTTCCTTCCTTCCTTCCTTCCTTCCTTCCTTCCTTC
>BLBF01000005.1:39664905-39727346 GCA_015471245.1 Laticauda colubrina | reverse complement strand
TCCTTCCTTCCTTCCTTCCTTCCTTCCTTCCTTCCTTCCTTCCTTCCCTCTCTATTTATTCATTCATTTATCACATTTCTGTATTGCTCATCTCTCTCAGAGAGAGGGATTTTTGGCAGGGTACAATAAAATATTAAAATATAAAATGGTATATATAAAAGTTTTAAAAAATAAGAGAAGGAAAGAGGTTAAAATTATTGATTTTCTCCAATTGTTTGTCATTTATTGATATTGCCACATCGATTATCCACACTTTCCTCTTTTCAGCAACAGTTAAATCTGGTGTATTATGAGCCAAGACTTGTATTCAGAAATCCCACAATATTTTTACTACGACTACTACTACTAACTACTACTACTACTACTACTACTACTACTACTACTAATTATTATTATTATTATTATTATTATTATTATTATTATTATTATTATTATTAATATTAATATTAATATTGTTAATATTATTAATATTATAGTCTTCTTAATAGGAAACCAGATGGCTAATCATGATCTACTTCTACAAAAATTGTTAAATGTTTCTTTCCATTTTCCTTTCCTTTCTTGCATTCCATTCTTGCAGTTCTGGAGACAACTTAAAATTATTGACCTGTATTAATGGACCAACTATGTTCCCACCTTTTTGTTTCATTACAAATCTACATATAGATTATTCCAAAGTTAGAGTTAGGTCTTACTTTTCCCAAACAAATTTGAAACCAGACTTTGTTTATGGTTTAAGATTTTCTTTGATCTGCCTATTAGTCTCCATCAGTGTGTTTCAATCTTTGCAATTTTAAAATTTGTGAACATAATTCCACAGCCAACATGTTAAAGTTGTCAGGGTTGAGAAAACCTGCTGTATATGAAATCATTTACTCTAGGATATCCTACTTTTACCATATGAAAATTTTATATAATGCAGACTTGTTCTTCAGTGAAGTGAATATGAAAATTGTAACAGGTAATACTTACATTTTTGAAAGGTTTTATGGATTGGATTGATCTTTTTAGATAAGATGGGTCTTTTTAAGACATCAGCCTTCATTCATTATGTACAGTGGCCTATCCAAGAGATGCATTTTAACATCACTTACCTCCAACTCCAAATAGTTTCATGTGACTGATTTGGTCCATAAGCTGATAATCCAAATACTTCCCTGAGTGCATATTTTTTAAAAAAACTGAGAAAGGAGGAAAAAATGGGTTGGATGTGGGGGGGATTGGAACAGAAGGAGGCAAGGCATTGTGACAATAATCCAGAGGGAAACAAATCCATCACAGCAGAAACAGCCTTTCCTGTCAGTCATAACTAAGTATTGCCTCTAGAAAGGTCACTCCAGGCATTGCTAAGTAGTAAAAGTGATAGGCGTGGATCCACATCATCTGACCCAAGTATATGGAAAAAGAAAGGAGAATAAGAACAGAATGAAATATCCAGCAGTCTTGTTTTTTTTCTCTCTCTACCCCCCCCCCCCCCTTTTGTCTACTTTGAAAAAATTCTGAATGCATCCTGCTATTGAATGGCCATTTCATTAAACTGAGTTCATATCGCACTTATAGTTCTTCATCCCTACTTCCTGCCTTACCGTGTATTTTTAGCAGTTAAGATTCGGCATAAGCTAAGTAAGAAGGCATAAGTGAGCCACAATAACTGGATAGTTATTCATATTTGTAACTGTATACCCTTAAATTGTTTAGAGCGATGGGGCTGCTAATACAATTTTAACCAGAAATGTTTCAGTTGCATTTAATTATCCAGTGCAATATACCTTTCATAATACATATTTTAAAAACTCAAGGTCCCCACAGTATTTTCATATACTTTATCAAATACACTTCACAAATGCAAATATCTTTACAGGTTTTTTCTTAATTTCAAAGTGGATTATATTAAGTAAGAATGTAAAATACTACTGAGGAAGGAGTCAAGCCTTTAAAAGACTTTTTTTTCCTTCCTGCCTGCCTTTAACCCTGAGAACCAGGGAACATGTGGCCACTAACCAACAGTGTTCTCTTATATTTTGTGCAGTGTCCCAGAGAATTTACACACAAAGGGCAGTGTCTCTTGTGCTGATTTCCTATATTTTCTTTTGTGTTTTGCCACTGGTGCTGGGTTCTTTCTTTAATTTACTCATATGTTAATGGTAGGGAGGTGTTTATTATTTCAACTATTTATAAAAGAATGAACACTACATAAACAAATAGAAAACAACAGGGTAAGTGTTGTGACCTTCTAGAGGTAAACGGTATGGAATGCATAAAAGCGCCCATTGCATTAGACAAATGTGTGTGGGGTGGGGGGGAGGGAACAGTGAAGGAAGTGGGTAATTATTTGAAGCAGTGCATTTACTGTTGTTGGAATGAGACAGACTAACAGTGGCAGCAGTCATTTTGCTGAATCAAAGTCCATGTTAGTCACATTATACACTGCCACAAAAAGGTTGTTAAGGCTGGTATTAGCATGTACCACTGAGGACATTGGAAGGACTCGATCTGTCACACTAAATCGCCTTCTTGCCCTCAACCATTGAAGTCTCCAGCTCCTCTGACATGTTCTTTCATTAATGGCCTGGCCTTGACAACTGATCCTAATTGCCTCTGAACCACACTTCATGTATTATTGGTGTCTGCCTGCCCTGGTTCATGTCAACAAGCTGCAGCATTTGCAGAGGGTACCCGATTCTTTTCTAAAAGGGTGTTCAGATAGTCGTTTACCTTTGAGGCTTTGAGCCTCACCGGGAATAAAATACAAAGCTAAATATCTTTCTGTCTCTTCTTACTAATACTCTAGTGTGAATGGCTGTTCTATTTATTAGCCGTATGTTAAGATGTGGTAACACATGAAACCAACTATGAAAGGTTTTCTTTCAAGACCGCCATGTAAATGCTAAAGAAAAAGTTGCTCATCTTTGATCTGGTGTTTTATGGGAGAAAAAGAAAATAAATGCCCACTTAGGGAAAAAAAAGTGTGTTTATCTTTCAAAAACATCTGTTGTGTTACAATTTGAAACAGCAGTTGCAGAGAAAATAAAACTAGCACTAAGAGCAGACTTAAGCATCAATTACACTGGCTAGTAGATGAAAATGTTTCCTCAGGACAAAAATCCTGAGAGCTTCTATATTTTAGTGTTTATAAGTATCTGGCAGCCATTGATTCATAGAAAGTAGAAATATTTTGAAATAAGATTGATAGTTAATTAAAAAGATGAAATAATGTCGCAAAATTTATTTTTTATTACTTTCATGATGGTACTATTTCAGCCAGTAAGAATTTTTTTCTTTAAAACAAAAAAGGGTTTTGCCTCCAAAGGAACATTTCTAATCATCAAATCTGCTAGGATACCTTTTTTAACAGTATAGCTAAGTGGAATATATGCAAGTTTTCTAAAACTTCAATCAAATATTACATTATTTCAGTCTTCAAGTCCCAGAATGGTCTTCCTTTTTATCTCAGATCATTTCAAAGAATGCAAGTCATGCAACTCCTGATAATAAATATCATTTGAAAAAATATACCAGTGTTCTTTTATGCAAAATTCTTTTAATGAAAACTGGACAAGAATAGTCCAAAAACTAGCTCTAACCAGTAATGTCATTATCACAGTTTCTGCTGAAAATAGTTTCATATTTAAGTTTTAACATTATAAGGAAATAATGCCACAGAATAAAGTATGCTCATCTCTAAAATATTTGTTTTTGAACATAAAATTAGAATAGCAAATCTGACCCATTTCTTTTGTGCAGTAACACTGCCACCTTCTGATTCATGGAGATATTATCCAAGAATTATCTTTTGTAGAAACTCAAGTGAAAAAGTTTGAATCTGTGGCAAAATATCCAAAAGTCAAAAGGGCTGGAAGGCAGAAATTGCCAGAATCCTATCATTAATATGATTTCATCAAAATCTGCAATAAGACACGTTTTAACTGTATGGAGATCTGCAAAGCCATCTTACAATCTTAGAGAAATCAGCAGGAAAATGTAGTGGGTGACATTTGTATAAATTTACAATTTATTCCAAACTCTCATTTTTTTACATTTTTAAATAACTGTTAATTATATTTTTAAAAAGTAGATCCATATAGATTCCCAATTAATGTTGAACAGGAAAGTTTACAATAGAAAATATCACATGGTAGTTGTAAACAAAGGTAGCCACAGCTGTGTGTGTGTGTGGGGGGGGGGTTGTGAACATTCTTTCAACATCATTCAATCAGACAACATGCCCTTCAGCAGAACAGCAAACCCTCCCTATTCTCTTGCATTAGGAAGATTAGCATGAAGCGCATAATGCAGGATGATGGAATTGGTCATAATTTGCATTGTCCTGGAAAGATTCAGTTTGATAGAGCATCTCAGAACACGTCATGTCCCACGGGCAGGTCATGGAGCAAGCTTGGCAGAAATAATTTTGTGATATGTGCATCAGTTGTAAATGCCTCGTAACCATTTTTCCCTTTCTCTCTCTCACAAACACACACTCTCTCACTGTCTCTCTACACACACATATCCACACTCTCACAGAGAGACAGAGAGGAGAGAGAGAGAGAGGTCAGAGGAGTTGAAAGAGGTGGCCATTTGCCCAACATAAAGAGTTGGCTTCAAAATGATAACATCAGAACAGAGGTGTGAGAAAGCCATTTTAGTTAGAGTATTTGAAATTAATATAGGCTCATAAAATTCTTTTCACTTCAGTGGAGACCCTAAATGCCCCTTCCTTCTGAAATGTGCCTTTTTTGTGAAAATTGTGAGTCTAACCTGTGTGAAAGAAATCTTTCATTTACTTGCAACATTATTTGTTTCCCACTTGCTGCAGAAATTATTAAATATATGAGTGTCACAAGGGGTTTTCTAAGTGATTGCTCCTGACCTTGATAGTGTTTCCAACTGCAGATCAGAAAGGATCATCAGCATGTAGTTGACATGACAAGACAGACATGACAGTGTTATTTATCTGGTGCAGCATCTCTGAAAATAGGCATGTAGAATTCACACAGCAGAGGAAATAGTTATTTACAATTGTGTAGGAAGAAGAAAAGATCCACTATCATCAGCTGAATACCATTCATTGCAGACCACCTAAAAATGATACCATATTAGAAGTTTCTACTTTCCAACAACATTGGAAATGGTCAGAGTTATGTTATTTGTCATTTCAGTACTGGTGGATTTTTCAGGATGTTTCCTTTATATGTCTTTGTTCAGACTCTTCAGACAAAACATTAATTTTGGTGGTTCACTAACATTGATCATTTCTGACAGGTGAACTTTTGTAATTTGAGGGGCTAATATAGACATACTGTAAAAAAAAAAAAGGCTAATAGGGAGACTGGTTTTTAAAAGATGAATTTCTTAACTATTGGATTTCTGCATTCAACTTCCATTAAAAAGACTGATTGTCCTGTCTTCTTTATTATATTATCATTGTAAGAATCCAGACTAGTTAAAAACCAGGATATATCTCGGGATGAATAAATCTTTCTATGCTCTTGATCTGAAAACATGATAATGCTGTGCCATTAGGAATAAAAAAGAACTTCATTTTCAAGTTTGTTAAGACTATTTTTGTAATACAGTTATAGTTTAATTTTGTTGATCCCCTATGGCAGGGATTCCCAACCTGGGGTGCGAGACGATATTCCAGGGGGTGTGAGAAAAGTCAAGGTAAATAATTGGCTATATGTTGGCATTTTTAGTTTCTTTTGCAATGGACTAACTTTGTTTTCATTTTAGAGTTAAGTATTCGTTATTTAGTGGCTGTCACATACATAGCTGAAAAGATTCAATCCTACCA
Source organism: Laticauda colubrina (assembly GCA_015471245.1). NCBI lineage: Eukaryota > Metazoa > Chordata > Lepidosauria > Squamata > Elapidae > Laticauda > Laticauda colubrina. The sequence continues at coordinate 39,721,552 of BLBF01000005.1, read as the reverse complement.
CATATTTAATAATTAAATAATTCAATCCTACCATATATTTACCATATATTTCAGGGGTGTGAAGTTCGAGTGAAATTTATTTAGGGGTGCGGGGCGAAAAAAAGGTTGGGAACCACTGCCCTATAGTAGAAGAAACTAGTTTTTAGATTTTTTTGTAATTTTTGCAGAATAACAGTCTCACTATATATTTTAAAATTTTAATTGATTGTATCTTTACTAACAGTATGTTTTTTTCAGTAATGTTGGGAGAAACCGTGTATAGGTTTGAGGATGAAATTTCTAGGTTTGTGCTTAAGAATATTTATTTTTAGTTATAAACTAGAGTGCATGTTTTAACATCTGCATGAAGCACAAACACAGGCAGACACACATTAACTATGTGCCTCAAAATAGTTTATTTTCAAATTAAGTATATTTTTATTTCTCTTAGAATAATTTAGACTTTTTCCACATGGAATTTAGCTTTTAAGCTCTATTGAATTTTTAGATTTTATTTTTTAAAAATGATGACAAAAATGCAAACTGATCTGCTCACATGCCAATGCTGCTTTCACTGAAGTTGTAAGCAGAGGTTGTGGTATTTTAAGTTAAGGAATGCTGTGTTTCCAGACTGATCAGTAATGAAAACCTAAGGTGCATTTACGTCACTGTCAGATTTCAGCATTGTTTTGCCATTTCTTTTAAAATACGATTTTTCCTGCTGAAGTGGGACACTGGACTTGCAACAGAGAAGAAAAATAACAAAAGTTGGACATTGCCCCATATAATTCTGCTTCATAAAATTAGGATCATATAAATATGCATTGCAGAAACATTGAAGTATGAAAAGATTATGCAAGTGATACATAATAAAAGTGCTGTTTATGTGACAAATATTCTTGGGTCGGAAAATAATCTAAAAGGTCTTAAAACCAATATCTATGAGTTGCCTTCTATAGGGAAATATTTAAAGCAGGATTCTCTATAAAATGAACTAGTTCATCATAGCCAAAATTATGGATGGACTTCTATTTCAAAATCTTGCTTTATATGTCTCCACAGAATGAAAATGGGTGTATATTAATTGTCTCAATCTGACAGCAGAAGAAATTTGCATCCATGCTACAATCACATTTATTGTATTTTGGATAACTTTATTGTTAATGTTTCCATTGAAGATTTGTTTCATTTTGTCTCTTAACTCAAGATTATTAATATTTCTTTACTTGATTAGTTCCTCATTAACTAAGACTAAAACACTTGTATTTTTAAGTAAAAGATACTACATCTGCTTCTGCTAAAACTTTGCAGCTGTGTATTTGACAGTTTCTGAATTCTTCTGAATACTTCTGAAAGTTCCTCTCCCTCCCCCCATTTATATTTCACAATTGAATTCTTCAAGCTGTGATTTCTTGTGACCAGATGCTTCACTAGACTTCTTCTACTGTGTTCTCTGTCTTTCCATCACACCTTCATGCCTACTGTGACAAGGTGCGTGTGTGCATTTGGTTTGAGTACATTTGTATTTTAAGGGTTGTTGTTTTTTTTAAGGAAACTTCATTTGGCACAAAGTAAGATATTCCTTTCTTAGGACTAATAGCAATTTCAGAGTTATTGGAGATGGAGAGAAGGAAACTTTGAAAACATTTTCTATGTCTCAGCACTGTGTGGTTATCCTATGGCTTTAATTTTGATAGTTAAAAGCTTAATATTATTCATATAACAAGCAATATTATTAATACATTTACCATAGTGCATGAATTCGATATAGGCCAAAAATAGACTCATGAGTTATAACATTCTGATCAGTTGAAGCTCTACTTCACTTACTGTTCCTATATACAGGGAAGGTATCTGTTACTCTAAATGGAAGCTCACCAATCAGTTGGACGCATATGTGTCTTACTGTAGAAACAGTACATGATACTTGCAATAAAAGTGCATGACCCTACATTTCTTTTTGCATTTTGACTGAGTTTCTTCTTCTTAGATCAGTTTTCAAGAAAGAGGCTCTGTTTTAGTTTGAGCATGAGAGAAATGTCTCTTTGCCAAGATAATTTTGTTGAAAAAATGCCCAGTGTACTTGTTCTTCATACCAGACACTGCATCTTGTCTGCGAGATTTTCCTAGGTGTTGCAGAAGGGATAGTAGAAAAGCAGCCACTTGGGTTCTTACTGATAGATCTGTCGAGGCAATAATGTGATTGATCAAGTACCGTACAGCAGGTTCCAAGGGGCGCCTGCCAGAAAAAGCAAACAAAAGTAGCATAATACACAGATTTGGCTTTCTGGAATCATATCTTCTTAAACAGATTTTTTTTGTGTGTTTTATAAGGAAATGGAAGGGTAGTACATATAATTTTTAACTTGACAACAGTTCATTTAATGACTGTTCGAAGTTACAACACTGAAAAATGTGACTTATGACCATTTGTCACACAACCATTGCAACATTCCCATGATTATAAGATCAAACTTCAGTCGCCTGTCAACGGATTCTTATTTATGACAATTGAAATGTCCTGTGGTCATGTGATCACTTTTTCCAACAAGCAGAGTCAGTGGGAAAGTCAGATTCAGTTAACAACCATAATACTAACTTTAATACTGCAGTGAATCACTTAACAACTGTAGCAAAAAAAAGTCATAAAAAGGGGGCAAAATTAACAAAGATCTCACTTACCAACAGAATTTTTGGGCACAATTGTGGTCATAAGTCGAGGACTACGTGTAATTTGTATATCAGAACCACATGGACTTTGCTTTCCCCCACAAGCATACCTTACATGTTCTAAATGCTGGAGTTTGAAATATTAATTTGTTCAGCATAATAAGAGCTCTGTTTATAAAGGAGAAGTCTTCCTTGAACAAAACAAAATAAACACTCTGTTTTTGATTATTTTAAATATCTTAAATCAGTGATGGTCAACCTTTGGGGCCCTGAGTGCCCAAAGAGTGCACATGTGCGCATGCACACATTCAAAATGCAAGCACACCCCAGGCATGCACACATCCCCATGAATGCGCCCCTGTACATGTGCCCTCGCTCCTGTTCATGCACCCCACCCTCATGCATGCACGGCAGAGACCCAAAGGCCAGCTGGCCAGTGGGAGATGTGCACGCATGCATGGTGAAACTGAGTTGGGGCGATGACACACATGCCTACAGAGAAGGCTCTGTGTGCCACCTGTGGCATGCATGTCATAGGTTCATTACCACTGTCTTAAACCAACTTTATTAGTTAACTTTTTTTTACTGGTTAAAAACCTATATAAGTTTCTTTTCTTTTTATATTAGATGCATTCAAATGATCAACCTTATTGCGTTGCTTTAGATAGTGATAGTTTTGATTTATAGATGAAACAGAAACAAGACTGCCATTGTGGCTGTTTCCATGTTTCGTATAAATGTACCAACAGACCTTGGGAGAGGAATTAACCTAAATTTACAAGATTTGTGTTTGCTTTCTTTTTTATAGTTGACTTTGTCTTGAATGGCCTGCCTGTTAATATAGCAATAAAGTAGGAGTTTTGATCATGATTAAATGGTAAATAACATCAGTTAGAAATGAAAATCATGTCGCCCACTTTCAGTACAGCATGACCTTCCTTTGTAAACTTCTGGTCTTTTCCTCAAATCTTGTTTGGGGAGGGGGTTTTATAATCACTGAGTTCAGAATAAACTGTTAAAGTATTCGTAAAATATGAAGCCAAGCTTTAGAATTCATTCAAGCAACTATTCCCAACTGCTCCTGCAAGTTACAAGAATTCTTGTCTTTCAAAGCAGCATGTAAGAAAATGAGGGCTGAATGGAATAGGGTCCATGGTCCTGCAAATGAAATATAATGCTTTTCAGTTCTTTTAAATAGATAAATTAATGTAATCAATTCCATATTACTAAGGCCTGAGAAAATCCAATTAGCCTACTGTTTTGTGTTGGAAATCTAGTTTTACATGTTACTGTATTGACTTATGAAAATTCACTAGCTCTTTGGGCAAGTGATCACCTTCAACATGCTTAATGGTGAATATTTCACAAAATAGAAGCATTAAAAGCAGATGAAGGTTTCCGGTTACATCTAAAGTAGAATTGTGAGAAAACAATTAAATTTTCAGTTGTCTGATCTAAGACCAGCCAAGGTTTCTCATAACAGTTATGGATTTCAAGCGCTCAAAGATATTGAATGTAGAGAAATCAAAATGATTAAAAAAGACAGTAAAGAAATGTAAACAAATCCAGATATACTGTGAGGCTCATCAGCACAGGCAGATCATCTATTAGTCCTTTGAAACATTCCTCAGCCTGGCTTTTTATTATTAATTTATTATTATGTGGTATTTTGTTTCATAGAATTATAAAAAAAACCACATTAACAAAAATAAAGATAAAACGTTACAATTGGTCATGGATCCATCGGAGAATAATTAAAGTCTGCCTAATTTTATAGGCAGTATAACAAAACTTAGCCATATTCAAGAGGACTAAATCATACTGAACTGATAACCAATCTGTTTATATGTAATAGTGACTATGGGAAATCTTCTGAAAACTAACCTTCCTACTTCATGTCCTTTCCTTTGAGAATGACATGCTAAACTCCATATTAAGGATGTTTTGAGTATTTTTCAGTAGTGTAGGAACAAACATAATTAACATTTTCACTATATTTTCAGCTTCATTTCTCATGCATATTGGATTTCCTAAGAAAGTTTTATTGCTTCTGTTCCTACTCCTCCACCATCTTCAACAAACAATTCTCCTTTGGGAATTTCTCTTTTGGTTCAGTCAGGTCAAATTACCAAGTAAAAATGCTTTTAAACCTCACTGGAATTCTTTTAGTTTTTTAGCAAGTTAATTCTAATCAAACACTTGCAAACAGATAATTTGAGGATTTATAAAATAATTATCAAGAGATCCCCATTTATTTTGACCAAACTATTAGAGATATCTTGGGGGGATACGGATGTTTTAAAATGTATCAAACTACTACAAAGAGCACTTCCTGTTGTAACAAAGATTGATATTGTGAATCTTTAATTTTGCATGCTTATTTTCATCCTTTGGTATTAATTGTGCATTTACCTGCTGGGGTTTTTCTCCTTTGAAAAAGATAAGGAAGATTATATTTGTTTCTTATAGTAAAACTGTTTCCTCCTATGCAACACTGACTGAAAATATAAAGAAACTGCTAATAAGAGTCAGTGATCATAGCCTGGGGTGTGGAGTGGAGTGTTAAAATTAAAGAAAACCAAACTAGTGAAAACAACAATAGCCTTAGAATGAAAACTTTGAAGTGGTAGATAGCTGCATTTTAGGATCAAATTTCAAAAGTAAAGAAACAAGCAGCCAAGAAATGCATTGCAAACTAGCAATTGATACAGCTGATATTATGGCCATAGAAAAAATATTCAAATGCTGTGATGTGTCTATACCTACAAAAATCAGAATTTTGCAACTGGTGACATTTTATGAAAATGAAAGTTGTAGTTTGAAGAAACAAGATAGGAAGTATATTGACACATGAACTTTGATGTTGAAGAACACTTCAACTCACCTTTGAATTAGTATGGTTCTCCACCTTCAGCCCAAATTTTTCTTTATTAAAATTTGAAAACGAAAATTCCGTAGCAAGAATGAAGTTTTCATGTTTGGTGTTAGTATGAAATCACTCTAAACAATATCATAAAATCTTTCTTTGATTGTTTCTTCAAAATACAAGGGACATGGGTCATCTGGCAAACCATTCCTTAAAGCCATGTTTTTATGTCACCAAGCAAGCGAGTACTGTGAAAGCAAATTAACTTTCATAATACTCCTTTTGGTTTAACCAATTCTAACCTCTTTAACCACTCAATAGAAGAAGAGATCCTTTGTTCCCCACCTATCTCCATCTTGCTTCTGAAATACTGTATTTCATGGATTTCAACCCATTTTCAGAAACTATAAAGTCAAGGATCCTTCTTCAGAAGAATCTGCAATTTCCAAAGTAAATAGTCCTCCTTCAACTAAAATATGATAATTATATGAAGTGTAAAACTCTTTTGCTTGCCAGACTTATACTAGAAAAGAAACATGTTACCCATGCTGGATCAATGAGTGAATTTAACATTGTAATCCTGTATTTAATAACCTAGGAATAAGTTTTATTGAATACAATAGAACTTTTTAAGTGGACATATATTGCATGTATACTGTACGTATTTGAACTTTTTTCAAATATACAAAGAAAATGAAAGTATCTAGTTGACTAAAATTAGCAGCCTAACATAATTATTGATTAGGAATTAGTATCCTCACTGTCTTTTTTTGATGAACCTATTTGTAATAATCATATTACATTGGATATTGCAGATATTTTGAAATCTAACTTATTTATCCTAACATAATTAAATCAAGGATCATTGAAAATCAGCTATAGAGATTTCAGCACTGGAACATTATAGTTCAAATTAAATTATATTTATTTGATTTCTTCCCTCAGTCAAAAGATTCTCAGCTTTTTGAATTCTTATCAAATTATGCCACAGCATCCACAGTATAAATGGTAATCAAATCAAAATAATTATTAAAATTCCAAGACTAGTAGCTGAAATAAGCTTAAACAGCAGTTTAAAAATCACAAAACCAGACTTATATTGTTGCCAACTATTTATTAGTTGTATTTTTATTTGAGTTGATGACAAGTATAGGGATAAGCCATGTATTTGCAAGCTTCACTTGAACTTGCCTAAAAGCAAGTTGAAATTACTCAACACCAGGAGGTAAGGTGACTCCAGCACTAATCTCAAGACTAGATTACAGAGTCTTGAGGGATCTTTCCTGGCCTAGGCAACTTGTATATCAGCAACAACAACCCAGATGCCCAGCAGCAGAAGCAAGAAGACTGCAAAAGTCAGCTTGGTAATGGAACGGGGAAAGAGACAGAGGACTAATATGAAGGAAGAAATAGAGGAATGGAATTGAAATGTACTCTCTGGTCACAAATGCAGGCAAGCTGCCAAGTGATCAAATGATGATGACAAGATCGTAGGGGCATTCCAATAGCTGTAATTTGGAGGACTAGTGTAAATATTGTTTGTTCAATTCTGTCTAAACTTTAAAAGGTCACAGAATGAATTATCATTAAGTGAGAACTACCTGTATGTCAAAATATGCCTGGTACATTTCCTGGAAATCACCATGAGCATATTACACTTCTGAGCAAAATGTGTTGATCTCATAATGTTCAAACATGTACATATGGGTGAGAGAATATGATCAAATCCACTCAGTCTCATGTTTATTTTGTACTGTCTTGGATAAATATAACATACATACATCTCGTTAAAACACCTCTATAATAATTCAATTTGTAATAAAACTTCTACATTGAGGATATTCATAACATTTTATTAGAATGTATGGGAACAGTGTAGATGTCCAGAATGTAGAATTGTAATCTGTTTTTGAAGTTATTTGGGGGAATCTTTAATATGTTTTTTATCAGTATCAATTATTTTCTGACATTCAGAAGAAAGCTTTATTTCTTGCCAGTTGGGCTTTTCTCTTTGTTTCATATATTCTCAGTAAAGAAACAAATTTTAGTTGTGCCAAATTGAACTCTGTCAACTAACTACATGTGCTCTGAGATGATAGATTGAACTTGGTTGCTGGGTGAAAAATGTGCACGGATAGAAATAGAGAAATATATAATGTGCTTTATTTGATGTAAACATTTTTCTCCTTTTTCTGATTTGGCAGTTCTTTTCAACAAGATAGGGGATGCTTTATGTTGTCTGGTGTGAACATTTCACAGTTCTTTTTCTGTACCCATTTTCAGTCCATGTTCTGACTTGCCACTTCTCTAATGCAATGGTTTCTGTCAGAACATCTTTGTTTTAATAGCTGCTGAAAAGTGGCCATTTATGTTTGATGGAAATGAAACAGCTTCAGTTTCCCTTCCCTTTTTGCCCTTCCTTCCTTCCTTCCTTCCTTCCTTCCTTCCTTCCTTCCATCCATCCATCCATCCATCCATCCATCCATCCATCCATCCATCTCCAAAAGTGCTTCCTCATGATTAAAATATAAATGAATAGAGCAATTGATTTCAATTTTCAGATCTAAAGAATGTAAAGAAATAAAATTAAATGCCTATACATTTGTTCCTGAAAAAAGAATTCATGCAAGAAGACGATCTGCAAGTTCCAATAATTGTTCTACTTAAGCCCAAGCACAGTGATATTGCTGGTTTTATTATACATGTTTTTATTTAGAACCAACTTACTGAATATTAAATGTGGGGACATGAATTCCCTTTTAATATAAAGACAAAATATTCAATAATGATTCTCCCTGAAGCCATAGCTTTCATGAAGCCATTTAGAACTGGATGTTTAAGGCCCTGTCACACTGCCCAACGGATGCAAAACGTTTGTAAAAAAGACACAGCGGACGAGAAAAATGTTCCATCCGTTGTTATCCGCTCTCAAAAGGGGCAAAAATAACCAGAGCAGATAACACGGAAAGGAACGGACGGGGGGAGGACGCAGGGCGGATGGAAAGCGGATGCAGAGCGGATGCGTAGAGGATGCAGAGCGGATGCAGAGCGGATGCATAGAGGATGCATAGAGGATGTGTAGCGGATGCAGAGCGGATCGTAGCGGATGATGCAGATGCGATTTGCATCCGCTTTCATCCTTTCTCTGTCCATGCTACTAATGCTGCGCGTCCGTTCCGCTTCCTCCCTGTGTCCGTTTACCACTGGAACAGATTTGAGTTGCGCGGATGTGCAGCGGATGCCTAGCGGATATAGCAGATGCATAATGGATGCAGAACGGATGTCCCCCGTATGCCTAGAGGATGCAGAACGGATGCATTGGATACATTTTCTGCTCAAAAGTTTTGAGCAGCTCAAAACCTTCTGAGTGGATAGACGGATGCTTCTGAGTGTCAATAGACGGATGCTGCACGGATAGAGAGGAAGCAAAACGGAGGCAGTGGGTACAGAACGGAAGCATCGCGTTAACCAACGGATGGCAAGTGTTTTTCTCCCTTTTACATCCTCTTTCCATCCGTTGGTGCAGTGTGACAGGGGCTTTAGCTAATACAACAGTGATTTTTGAATCTGCCAAAATTTGATCAAGATAATTAGAAGCAATGAAATTTCTCATGTTTTTTTCATAATTGGTGCCTAACTATGTTATTTCATATAACTTTTAATGAAGCTCTATCAATTTCTCCTGTTGAATTTTCTTATTCATACATTTGTGCTTGTTGTCCTTTGGTTAAAATACGTAATAACACTGAATATCAGATAATGGCTTTACATTATTAAAAAGCTGGTATTCTCAAATTTTCTGGACACTAAAATTATCTCAATAACTAAATGTTTTTTTAAAAAAATATTTGTCAAGATTCTGTGGATAATTATTTTAAATCTATTTTCTCTTACAAACTTATTAGCATAGAATTAAATGTTTTGCAAGGTATGCAAATGATATGTATATTAACTACAGCTTTATAAAAATTCTTACAATGAAAGAAATTTAATAGCAGAAAATATTGTGAAAATATCATATAGCTGCAATCTAATGAAGCTGTGTTATTTATAAAAATTGATATTGTACTGTGCTATATAAATTTTTAAGATCTAACATTCAAAGCATTTTTAAAAAAATCAAGATTAGAGGAATAATACATTTCTCTAGTAACTGAAATCTAAAGAATACTGTAACCTGCTAAGGGAAATTTTGAAAAGTATAATTTACCAGAGGAAACTTAACAAGAATTCCAAAATTTAGTTTTGTTTGCTTTTCATACAATTTATGTGGATGTGAGAATAAACATATATGCAAATCTATTCCTGTATATACACATGCATGCAAATTTTTGTTTTCCTCGCCCTTTGAAATTTACTTACAATATATTATACATATCATGAAATACATTTTTAAAAGGAAGCTTGGCTTCTGGATTTCTTTCCCATTCCTTACTGGCAAGGGCCATATGCTTATGTATATGTGTACTTTGGGAATTGTGTGATCATTTATTTGTTAAATTAATCCTGGATTTTAAAACAATATGCTTAAGACTCCCTCATCTAGTTAGCTCCATATTAACCTAATTTTAGTCCATATACGTTGATTGTATAGATACTGTAGCTAATTAATTGATGTGATTATCTATCTGCCTTTCTCTTGCACATACACTGTATTTCAAAGAAAAAAGGAAAGCTCATCAAGTGTATTTTATCTTTGCTATAATTGTTGTGGTTATTATTTTCAATATAATTAGTAAGACTTACTAGAAAGTGCACTGTTCAAGTCAGCATCTCAACTTTGTATTCAGGGAGGAAATTCCTTCTTTATGATTTTCATCTGTTTAAAATAGTTATTAAATATAAAATAATAACAATAAAATTATTTATTGGCCAAGTGTGATTGGACACACAAGGAATATACCTGGAATAAATAATATGCCTGGAATAACAACTATGACTGCCATGAATTTGGCCATCTGAAATGGACTTGTGCCACTATTACAACAATTGTTTTTAATGTTTGTGTGTGTGTGTGTGTATGTGTGTATATATATGTGTGTATGTACACATACATACACACACCTCTCCCTCATTTTGTCTGTATATACAACCAGATCAGGTGACTTATATTTCAGTATCACCATAATTCAGTATTGCTGTAAGTCTTTATACAAATCAATCAGTTGATGTATTTATTATTGTTAAACAGATATTTATACTGCATCCTTCATAAATTCAAAGTGTAACATGAAACACACAGGAATATACAAAACTATATCAAAGAAAAATAAAGGAGGAAAGGAAAACTAAATCAGCCATTCATCCAATATTTATAAAAAGATAATCATGTTGAAAAGAAACCTAGGTGGTATAACAAAAGATATCTCATGAACTTCAGGAAGAGACTATTCCAGACAATAAGTAACACTAAAGAGATATGTAAATACAAAACTATCAAATCCATCAATACCTCTGATAACAAACACTTATATAATATTTTCTATAAAAAATAAAATTAAATAATTTTTTAAATATCTTGAAATAGATTTATTTGTAATATGAACGTGATGATGCAAAATTAACAAGTGGTAGTCTTTAATAAATAAGATGACATTATTGAATCAAAACTGAGGATTGAAATGGAGAGTGCTTACATTTCTCTTGTTAAAATGGTGGTGGTGTTGCTGTTTTAAAAGGTACTCATCTTTAGTTCCAATATATCCTTGATATTTATGCAACACTTTTTTGTGTGGGATACCCAAGTAGCATTTGATCGGGAGCTACAATTTTTCCTTGCAAGATTAGCAGAAGTCTTCAAATGATAGTGTGACTTTTTTCAGTTATTTTGCTAAAGGCCCTGTCCCGCTGGCCGACAGACACAAAACGTATGCATAAAGGACACAGCGGATGAGCAAAATTTCGGGGGTGGCTCCATCCGTTGTCATCCGCTCCAAAAAGTGGTAAAAATTTACATAAGCAGAACGGAAAAGAACGGACGTGGGTAGTATGTAGTGGGGATGTTAAACGGATGTTCATAGGAAGCCTAGCGGATGTATATCGGATGCAAACCATTCACTGTGCATCCTTTCTATTTCCATGCTACTAACGCTGTGTAGACGTTCCGTGTACCTTTTGTTTCCTCCCTCTTTCCATTTTCAGCTGCAGCGGATGTGAGTTGCGAGGATGCCCAGAGGTTGCAGAGGGGATACAGTGGATGTGTAACAGATGATAAACGAACATAGAACGTTTGTTGCTTGGATGTCGCGGATTTACATCGTACACAGCAGAAAGTTCATCTGTTCACAAAGTTTTGTGCAGCTCAAAACTTCTTGCGCGGATGAAATCGCAGTGGACGATGCTTGACGGATAGAGCGTATGAAATACGTATGCAATGAGTACACAACGGATGCATCGCGTTTTCCAATGGATAGCAAGCTTTTTTTAACATTTTACATCCTCTTTGCATCCGTTGGTGTAGTGGGACATGGGCTTTAGATGGCAAACAGAAGAGGAAACCTCCCACCAAGCTTTTTGGAGCAGGCAGTTTTCATCTTATTAAATGCATGGATTGTTTTTTTCTTTTATTTGAATGTCCAGGAACAAGGTGCCTTGCTGAAAATGAACTAGAGCAGGGATCTCCAACCTTGGCAACTTTAAGCCTGGCAGACTTCAACTCCCATAATTCTTTGTTTGCTGGGAATTCTGGGAGTTGAAGTCCTCGAGGCTTAAAGTTGCCAAGATTGGACATCCCTGAGCTAGAGGGGAACAAAGGAAGTAGACACGACTGTTGAGACCTGTGGAGCAATAAGACTTACCTTCTTTTTCCCAGTAGTCTTTCTAGCTTTCCACAAGGGTATATTGAAGTGGCCTCCCCAGTAGTTGATGCTCTTTTGTAATAGCCAGTTGACATGATATATTGGATTGTTTGAGTATAGAATTTCAATTAACTAGACCAAAATTCAAAATTATACAAAGGCATGGATATTCCAGCATAGTCAATAGTTTTGCCTTTCTGAAAAAATTTTTTTATTCTCATCTGAATTGAGCTTTAAAATTCACATACTTTACAACAGCCACAATCACAGCTATTCTCTGAGAGTTAGCTGGTGGCCTTCATGTGACTTGCCACCTTTTGAGAAAGCTGTCAGGATGAATATCTCTAATTTCTACCATATGTAATCCTGGCATAATGGCTTTTCAAAATGATTTTGAATCACTATCATCCCAATGACTTTCTCTAATTGGATTTTTGCAAAACCTTTATAATTTTTGTCAGTGCTTTTCTCTTTACGTATTAATTGACAGAAAATAAAAGTGATTACTTCTCTGTATTAATATGACATTTCTATTGCAGACAGCAGAATGGTATAAGTTCAGCTGTGACACTGTCCAGAATTTGAACTTAGGTTAAAGCTTCGTTATTTCTTCTTGGATCAGTAGGTTGAAAGAAAGAAGACATAAGATTTTAATTTTAACATTTTGTGAAAAGTCAAGGTATCTCTTATTAAAGCTAATGTTTATCTGAATTTAAAGGAACATTCCCTGTTTCCTAATTTAAACACACATACCACACACACTGAGATACAGTAATCATTCTATTAATTAACTTGTCCGTATAAAGAATATTTTTGCTTTAAAATTGACCTGTATTCTCACAACCTTTCTATACTCCATGGCGAAAAGTTGCTCTTAGTGAATTAATGTTAGCTTCTTGTGATGTCTGGATATTGTTCAATTATATTTCCCAAAATTTAACACCATTGGCCATGTTGATTATTCTGTTGAGAATTCTAGTTGGAGGACCATGGGTCATGACCCATGCTGAATGGTAGTCATATCATTAATTGTTAGTAGGAATGGTACACGTACCAATGGTAGGTGTGCCATTCACATCTACACTGTTGTCTTTCAGGAATTGCTGGGCTTCACAATGCTGCATGTATGAATCATATCAGCAGCTATTTCTTGTGCTGATTAAATATTCTGTAGATTTTTTTTTAAGGATGTTTGTTTCAAATATCTCAAATATTTTGAAGGCTAAGCAATAGCACAAGTTTTTGAACATTTTTGTGTGTAAATGTATCCACCTTATCTCTGTCAAAAGTATGTGTTCGGTTATTAAATGTAAGAAAATATGAACTAGCCTGTTTTCCATTTTGGCTTATTTTTAATAATGTTTATAGAAACTAAGGCCAGAAAAAATATATATTACCTAGTTTTATCCTTTGTAGTTTGGGTAGGCAAAAGTGAAAACCTTGGCTACAAATTAGATAGCAAACAAATTTTTCATAAGGCCAAAAACTGAAGTAATAATGATTTCTTAAGATACCCAACTTTTCCCACTGCTCTTTTTAGAATAACAAAGGAACTAGGTCAGAAAAAATTTAGGATATTTTAAAGTATGTACAGTATTATATTATTTCTCAGTAGCTAATTTACAATTACACAGCTCCATGAATATTGAAATGATTCAGCTTCCCATAACAAATGTATGTGGCAGTTTGGTTGTGGATCAGTTTATGAAGTTAATGCAAATGAAACTGTCTTCCTGTCAGCATTTGAAATATATAATGCAGTCGTGTTGTATATTCAGGGACAGGCCATTGACAGTCAATTAACAAGTTTGATTGGTATGTCAACTCATTCTTTTGAATTGTTAATAGTATGTTAATAGCATTCATTTCTTTGTGCAGTCCCATTTGCAGCTTCACAGTTACAGCTATTTTTTAATAATTCTGAGTAACCTAAAATAGTGCCTTAATAATAGATTATTAAACACCTGTCTGGTGTAGCTAAGGATTTTTTTTCCTAGACTGGGAGTTTGCAATGTATTCCTTTGATATTCAGATCAACAAATGGTAGCTTTTTTATTCAAAACGTAAGTTCTTTTGATGGTTAGCTTGTTAAGAAATATTCAGCTCCAGTCTGACCTGATCTGATTTCCCATGGAAAAGATCTGATGCTGTTTGAAGGTTCATAAATGTAATGCCAATGACAATTTGTTGTTGACGTTTTGCTGCCTCAGCCTTCAGATGCTCCCATTTGATGATCTGCTTTAGCTTTGCCAAATAATGCTTGCAGGTAAATGATCTTCTGGATTATCAGATAGTTTCAAAGCAGAGTTCTCTTCTGTGGTGGGTAATCATGGTTTTTCAGGCTTGGAGGGCTAGTTTTAAAAGGCACATCAAACTTGACAGTTGAATCTCAAGGCAAGTAATGATGGGAGATGGGAGAATTGTGGGAATATTTTTTAGTGAATAACATATTACCAGATGTTTTGAACACCTTCAAAGAAGTATCAAATCAGTTCCTCAGAGCAGATTTATGTCCATCTTTTAAAAATATATGGAGTACACAGGTTAACTCACAATTTCCCAGGAAGTTGCTGAATTATTGACATAAATATGTTACATGCCAATTTTGTATAGTACATTTCACGTCAACAGCATTTACTCATTCACTGCTAATGAATTGCCTATAAAGAATTTTCATACTATAGTTAAAGGAAGACAGCAATCAAACCTCTTCCTTTGAATATACTTAGCAATTGAGTTACAGAATAAGAATCAGTAGTAGGTTAGAGTATAAAACACAAAGTTTTGTTACCAAATAGCACTTTAATTCTTTGAAAAATTTGGATTTTTTTAACACTTTAATTACTAAAATTTAATTTTTATTTAGTATGTCATTATAATTATCTAGAGTCTGCATTTGTCCCCTAACTATATTTCCTTTTTTCCTTTCTCCATTTTTTTTCAAACCTAATGGAATACTCGGGGGGGGGGGGGAGGAGATTCCCTAAATTGCCTCTATTCATTCTTTTCTTTCTTTCTCATGCTAACTGTGGAATCCTGGGAGTTGAAGTTCACCGGCTGGCAGTGGGGGGTGGGGGGAAGATGGGAAAGAGAGGACATATGCCTCCTGAAGTACCCTGCTGCCCAAAACAGGGTGAGGGGCCTCTGTGTGGCCTGTTTTTGGCTGGCAGAATGCTGCTGGAGGCCAAGGAGGCTGAAAACAGACTGCACAGGGGCCTCGTGGGGCCTCCGTGTGACCCATTTTGGCTGGCAGAGGCACCGCAAGCCAGTCCTTTAATGTTTCCAGGCTAGCACCATGGACCAAATTTAAGCCCCGGCGGGCCTTGAGTTTGACACCCCTGATCTAGACTCTGCTTTTTTCCCCTAATCTTATTTCTCCTCCATTCTTTTTGCTTTCCAACCCAATCTAATATTGGAAAAAAGGTTTACCTAGAGCAGGAGTCCCCAACCCACAGACCAGGACCAGTCCATGGCCTTTGGGGAACCAGGCCACGCAAGTGGCAAGTGAGCGCAAGGAGCTCTATTTGCACAAGGGGCAAGTTCATGCACAAAACCATTCCCTTCCCTCCCTGCTACCACTGTTGATCCGTGGAGCTGGAAAGATTGGGGACCAGGGACCTAGAGAATTGTCCATTAGTAGGACAACAAATAAAAAAAATGAACATAGTGAGAATATATTTGGTTTGGTGAGCAAGGCCTGCAAAAAGTGCAAAAGTGGACTGGATCTGTTGTGGGGCTGCAAAGAAAAAAATTACAGCAAATATTTCTCCAGTTCATTCCCATGAAAGAGGCAGTTAGAATGCTGTTGAGTTTCATTCTTAAGTCCCCTCCCGCTTTGTGTCTTTTGAGCTAGAGCATAATATCTGCAACCAATGCTCACGTACATTCATTCATAGGGACACAACGTGCTATTTTATTACAGAACAGAACATTCTAGAAGCCATACCAAGAGGTTATAGCGGTACACAGAAAATCACAGAAAACACTATAAATGATTGTAGTCTATATAGTATATTTAATGTTGTTGAATCATGTACCATAGGAAATGTTCCTAGACTAGGAAATAGCAAAAAAATAAATGAATAAATTCGACAACACTGTCTAACACTGCCAAGAAGACAACATGGATTTTTTTATACAGTCATCAAGAATCAAATACAACTCAAAGATCTTTACTTTTAAATGTCTTCAAATGGGCTACAAATGACGCTGCTGATTGGGATTTTAACAATTTACAGAATCATAGAGAAAGCCAGATTTCTAGGTGGAATGAGTCTTCAAAGTTTTGTTCATGATATATTATTACAAATACTTTGATCAGGATCCACCTTTGCATCTAATATAACTGTATATATTAACCTAGCTTTCAGTGGTGTTAATTTGAATTGCATTCACAACCTGAACATATCATTGGTTATACAATGATATCCTTCTGTGAAACTAATATTGTCACTAAATAGGAGGAAGTAGTAGTATTGTGTGTCTCTGACACCTTGTGTTATTTATAAAATAATAAAGTTGGGAAATAAAAAAATAAACCTTACACGAAATAGTAATAGTATTGATTTTTTATATAATATGCTATTTATATGTTATTTTTCATCATTATATATCATCAAATCTTGAAATGGTTTACAGTGAAAAATGGCATATTTGATTTAAAAAGTAGGGAGAAAATAAAATTGGTGCTGAAAGAACATGCTTATACTTCACTTGGTTCCCTGTTTGTAATATATCTAAAGCTATTGGCTGAGAATAATGTATTCTGTTTCAAACCAAATATAGTTTACAACTTCTGCCTCCGGTTTCCTTGAATGCCAATTTTTTAGCAACTCACAGCCTTGAATGGAAGTGTCCATGGAAACGGGACTGTAGAAATTTTTGGTTAGCTGTCCCTGGACATTATATTATTACAGTACTAAAGTAATAGTTTAGTATATGTTTCAAAACTGGATGTGCTCTTAGAAGCAATTTTTTTCTGTTTATATGCCACCCTTACATGAGATTGTAAAAATGATATATATGTGTACGAGAAAGCCTTACAGAAATCATTGATAGATATGTAGGCCTCTCGTCAGAGAATATATTATTTTGTATTAAAAATAATGTACATTTTCCTACCTTGAATATATTATTTTCACTTATTCTTGGTATGAATAGTGAAGAATTTTTTGTTTATATTTTTCATAACTTCCGTCAGCATAACATACAGTAATAAAAGAGGAAAGAAGGAACGGATATAAATTTCTAATATTTGTTTTTCATCAAAAACTATTTTTGAAGATTCGTAAATTATACATAGCATTTTAGGCATACAAGCATGGAAATCATGCAGGCAGGCAAGTAGCAATCCTGCTATATGACAGACCATGTCAAATTTATTGTACCAAAATTCTTATATGAATGAAATTTAATACACAGATGAAGAAGAATTAGAAATCATTAGAGAAGCTTGATCAGGAAAGAATGTGACTGATAGAGATAAGTCCTCAATTAATGACAGCAATAATGACTTGACCTAAAGATGTTGCTGCTTTTTTTGGTCTCGGATATTTCTTTTTCGTCCATAAAAGAACGCACATTTCCAACATATAATTGCCATTATCACCTTCTCTTTGCCATTTACTTTATCTTAAAATCCTTTTTAATCACTACCTACAAATGTTGTCTTTATGCCCTGCAATTAATCTTCCCTCAAATTTATTCTGTTTTTGAGGTCTTTGGGATTATAGTAAATTATCCACTATCTCTTAGCTATTTATTTGTTGCTATTAGATATAAAACAAATGGTCCACTGTAGTAAGTACTTGTGTTCCATTATAGTAAGTACTTGTGCCATCCTATTGCTTTCTTTTCCTTCAGTATATTTTGGGCCTTTTATATGCCTCAGGATTTCTCCCCATTCAAATGTCAAATTTCATTTCTCTTTCCACCTAGTAGTTCTAACCTGTGTTAAATATCTTTGGTGTTTATCTGTTCTCATTTATATTAATAAGACCCTACAACTCAAGAGTGTGCTGTGGATTTAATTAGTATGCTGCTAATCCTGTCTTGCATTGCATGAATGAAGATGTTATGTAAAATAAGACTTATTGTCAATCCCTATAGCATCCTTCAAACTCCTCTCCCAAGTTAATGTAGCGGGATTTTTTCACTTGAATATCTTGTATTTTCTTGGCTACTTTATTATATTAAAACATTAGTTTCATTTTGAATATGTCTAAATAGAGAAATATGTACATTCTTTCCAATTCTTTGGTGTATCTTTATATGTAGTGCTGATTCTGAAAATAGCAAACTAAGTTCTTTATCGTCTAATGTCTTATCCTCTAATGATACAACATCATATATCCTGGATTTTTGATCTTCGGGTAATTTATATAGATGTTTTACTTTCCAAGTTACTCACAGAAGAATCCTTATCTCTCTAAGGTCTCTCAGAACTGAGTAGCACTTAAGAACTATTGTCATTGAATTTACAGGTAGTTGTCAATTTCCGCCTAATCACCTAGGGACCTCCAACAGTTCTTACAACCCAAAGTTACAACAACTAACTTTCCTGCAGGCATGTGATCACATTTTGGGCACTTAGCAGCCAGCCCATAGTTACAGCTGTTTACAACATCTTGCAATCACATGACTTTGATTATCAATATTTTTTGTCAAAAGCAAATGGTTTTAAGCAAAGAAACCACCTTTGGCTAAAATAGGCATATTTAATAACTGCTTGTGTTCACTTAACATATTTGCTTTACAGCCACTGCAAAAAGTGCATAAAATCAGGCACAGTGACATGGTAATACCTCTTAATGGCTTCCACAACTTAGGGCAGTTAATTCTGGGCTCAATGATACTATTAAGTTGAGGACTACATGTACAAAGTAATCTTAATGTATTTTTCAATGAGGAAACAACATGAGGTCTTTTTGTCATGTTATATATTGTAACATTTCTGTAATTTGACAGTGATATAAGAGTTTCAGTACATTCAGTCCGTTGTAGCCAAGCAACTGTGGTATTAAGCAAGCATATATGTGCAATTGAACCTTGATAGCTTTTGAAATATCTTTATTATGAAGTTGACAATAATATTAGTTAGTCTGCAATATATTTTTTCACTTCTGATTCCTTTCCTGTTGATGGTTTAAACTTTATCCTAAAAGACAGAATCTACCTATTGCGTCAATATCTTCATTGCCAATTCTAAAACTATTGTACCTATTGTTATTAGTTTAGTCTTTTAATATGCTATTACTCATTAATTTTTTAAGAAAAAAACTGTTTGTTTCAATAGTTTCCAAATCTGCCTGAGCAAAGGTAAAACGCATTTGTATAATTTATAAATTATTTTGCATACATTAATTGTTGCAGGAAAAAGTTTCTGAAAACTTGATTTGCTCCAGAAAAAAGATTTATGTAACCAAATGCAATTTTACTATCATTAGCTAAATACAAGGGACATAGGAAGAAACAATTACCATATATTAAATTACAGATTCATCACATTAAAACTGTAATCCCTTTAGAAAAGGTAATTTCTGTCTAACTTAATCAGCGTAAGTCTTTATTGCCTGAAATTTAAATTGATTTAAACCTTCAATAAGGTCAGAGGTGCATATGGCTGACCAGAGGCAGCCAATTAACACATTGTCAGATGTTCTTATTTACCTTGATTGAACAAATGGTGGTTTATTTGACTTGGGGGAACAAGAAATGGTTGCACTGAATCTTTGTGAACTCTAACCTCTTAGAGGACAGCAATCATTCAGATATCAATCCATTTAGAACAAAATTGGGTATTGACTCTTTATCTAAAAACAGATTAATTACTACTTCTGATCAGGTAATGTGCATTACCTGGGACACTTATATTTGCCTTCATTCATGAATATGCATTGTCATTAAATTAAAAGAGAATCTCATGTTTTTATAGGCCGATAAGAGTGAGTTCCTGATGATTCTCAAACTATCATACCCATATTGCAATCATATGAGTGTTCTATCAAAAATTATTCTTATTAGCTCTGAAGTATCTTGGATCCTTTTGGATATGTCTAAATCATAATATTGCTAACTAGAACACCTTTGCTTTTATTGACCCATTATAAATAATAAGTTAAAAACAATACTTATTAAAAACAATAATCAGACATGCAATAAACAACATATATTATTGTTGGATTGTAGCATAGATTAGAAAGACTATATAATAACAAAGATGCTTAGAGGTCCCTATTCATAAATGTTGACTGTAGTCAATGGATTTATTTATATATAAATAATGCATCGATAAAACATATAATTCTGCAGACTTGAATCTTCTGGTTTAAAAAGCTTTTTCCTTAAAAACACTTTATGTCCATATATTTATTCCTGCCCTTTAATTGTATTCATAATTTCTAAAGCAGTGTTTTGAAGTTGTCACTGATTTCTCATATACGGATTAGGTTGAATTATGGATCCCTTGTTTCATCAAAAATCCTTTTTCTTATCTCTTGAGTTCTTGCTTGAGTACATATGTTCAATATTGGGTTCAGATTTAAGAAAGAGAATGGTTCAAAAATCTAATATTACTAATGTAATATTAATAATGTTTAATATTCCTTCCAGGAGCTAGCTGCAATTTAAGGAATGTTGCCATGCTGCGAGGTCAAGATGCTTGATTTTAGTTATTTGTAACTGAATATGTGAAAGAAAAATTGTCTGGAAGAGTTCCATTGGAACAGGAAAAATAATTCAGAAAAACACTACTTCCAACTATAAACTGAAAATAAAAAACCAAACTTGGCAGCCATATTACCGTATATACTTGCATATAAGCCGATCTCGCATATAAGCCGACCCTTAAAAAACTGCCCCAAAATGAGGAATTTTGCAAAAACTCGCATATAAGCCGACCCCCAAATACCATGGTGTGTTGTTTGGGTTAATAACAAAAGAGTAGCAATATGCAATGCACTGATGAAGGTTCATTATCAAAGCATTTGTGTAGGAAACAATATTAAGTTAATTACCCGGTATATAAAGAAACTGATGTTATATAATGGTAATATATGCACTTATTGTAGCAAAAGCTTGCAGAAGAGCATAAATGAGAATAAAAGCCATTATTGTTGTGTTTTACTTTTATTTATTTTCACAAATTAAACTGTGTCTCAGAATCCTTCAAATTCATCCTCACCATCACCCTCGTCCTCAGATTCCCCAAAGAGATGTTTCCAGTCCTCCAATGTATATTTGATATTATCTTCATCCCACATTTCTTCATCTTGATCTTCATTTTCATTTTCTGCCACTTCATCGCTGTCTTCATTTTCAGTTTCATTGCTATCCTCCTGCCAGACAACATCATCTTCAGTGCCATCTAATTTGTTGCTAATGCAACATTTTAAAAAGGATTTCTGTACCATTTCTTGTAAAATCATATTCCATGCAGTCCTCACCCAAGACACAACTGTGGGCAAAGGAGGGCATTTGAAGTTTCCTTTGGCTGTTAGTTCAGCCTTGCCATCTGCCATCCACTGTGTCCACAGGTTTTGCATGTTTGTCTTGAAGGGTCTGTTCAGGCTGACATCTAGGGGTTGTAGCATTCCAGTCAACCCTTCTGGTATGACTGCCTGAATGGTGTTTGACTCCTTTAGACTCCTTTTTACCTTTTCAGTTAGGTGAGCTTTGAATTGGTCCCAGACTAGCATGGAGTGTTTCTTGAGAAGACCTCCATTTCTGCGCACCCACACTTGATTTATCCATTTGATTACGCCTTCTTCATCCATCCATCCTTTTGGATGCTGATGGATGACCATACTACTGGGAAATTTGTCCTTTGGAGGGGTTTTTCATTTAAAGATTACCATCGGGGTAGCTTCACCCCATCTGCAGTGCAACTCAGCACCACTGTAAAATGGGTTTTTTGGTGCCCTGTTGTCTTAATAAGAACTGTTTTTTCACCCTTTTGGTTCAATGTTTTAGTGCTTGGCATGTCAAAGCACATAGGGGTCTCGTCCATATTGCCAATCCTGCTGAGAGGAAAATCACCAGTCTTTCATTTATTTATCACGAAACATTGGAAGTTCATCACCTTTTCCTCAAATTCTGATGGCAGCTTTTGGGCTATTTTTGTTCTTTGTCTTAGTGATATCCCATTTCTCTTAAAAAAAACTTGTGCACCAGCCCGGGGAAGCAGTGAAGGTTGAGGTACCTTGGTATTTTCCAGATTTGGCCATCTGCAATGCTTGTAAGCGCATGGCCAATCTAGACACACTGTAGCCATTCTGCCTTTGAGCCTCAAACCACTCAAGAATGTGCTTTTCCATTTCAGGGAATTGCCCAGCTTTGGGCCCTCTTTTTGTACGCTTTGAACTGGGGGTGCAATCCAATGTACTATCCTTTCTCCATCTTCTAACTGCTCTCATCCACTCCAAAGGTTCTTGCTGCTTCAAGGTTGCTTGTTTCCTCTGCAGCCTTCACTACTTTTAGTTTAAAAGAAGCAGCATAAGACATTCTTTTTCTTTTAACATCAGACATGGGTATATTTTAATGAATTTTACTACGGAACTTTACTAAATGCAGAGAAACTGGACACAAAGTTGCATGTGATGATCGCAAACACTAAAGCGGTCACATGAATGACTAACCAATCAGAGCGTGTTATATCCGGTGGTAGAAAAAGCAAAATGGAGGCACCCAGAGTAAAAAGAAATGTGCTGTATGTATATATCGCTGTATGGTAATATCGATATTGCGTGATCTGAGAAGTGGTGTCATATCGTCATGTCATTTGTGTCAGAAATCAGATTTATGCACGTATAAGCCTACCCCCAAATTTGAAAAAAAAAAAAAAAAGTTCTAAAGTCAGCTTATATGCGAGTATATTCAGTAATGTATATTAAGAATGTGGCCTCTTCCTAGTAAACTTAGCATCTGAAAGTTTGAAAGTGTGCTGAATAGGGATCAAATGGAAATTTAAAGCAACCCTTCACTTCTCCTTACTCTCTGCTACAGTTAGTAAGCAATATGGTATCTTTTACCAGGCTTCTAATTTTCCTGTGATGGAGTGTTTCACGGACAAAACTCTAATCACACATGCTGCTCATTCACATATGCATCACGTTATTAAACATCAGAAACATATTCCTGTAATAGAATTGAAATCTATTAGTTGTACTTCCATTATGAAAGCAGTGAACTGTGAAATTTATGTGTATGAACAAAATATAATGCTAATATAAAGAAATTGAGCATCTTCACGCTGATCTCCCTTTCAAAGAAAAAAATTGTCCAGTCACACAGAACAGCACACAGTCTGCTAGAAAGCTGTTCCTTGAAGATGGGCTCCAGCCAGGGGTCAGATTCAATTTTTTTAACAACCGGATCTGTGAGCATGGCTTAGTTGGTGGGCGTGGCTTGGTGGTAATGTGACTGGCTGGGCATGGCCAACCCAACATCACTCACATTGAGGCATGCATCTCCTCATCTGGCCTCTCGTGACTGTGGGGATGCTGCAACAGTTGTTAAGTGTGAAAAATGGTTATAAGTCACTTTTTTCAGTGCCACTGTAACTTTGAATGGTCACTCCACACAAGCAAAGTACCAGCAAAGGAGGGGAAAAAAAACTCCAGAGAAGTTCCAGAGACAGGAAGTCTAGCCAAGAATGTAAAAAGGGTTAATGGAGAGGCAGTTTCTCTAAGCAACACCAGAATGTTTCCTTCCTGCCTTCCTTACAGGATTAGGTCAGTAATTTCTTCGAACAAACAGTTCTCCAAACTGCTTAGAATATTAACAACCAGTTCCAGCGAATAGGTGTGAACCTGTAGAATCCCACCCCTGGCTCCAGCACAAGTTTGAAAGCTTGGAAGACAAAACCTCTGGTCCTGGTGACTGACCCATATTGGATCCTACAGTCACTTATTGTGTCCATGTTTTACACAAGATACAAGGTTCCTATGATTGTCACCTTCCTCCAGGGCCATCTGATCCCTTGCATAAATGCAATATCATAGATGAAAGTCTACTCTTTTCACTGAATGTTTTTCTTTGCCAGATCAGGATTAATTAATATTCCTGATCCCAGAAACCTATTTATCCCAATACAGGTGAGAAGCTCCTTCAAATTATGGCTCTTGGAAGCCTTATCCAGGACCAGGGCTATGTGGCTGTCTTACCAGGTCCAATTCACTGGAGATGTCCTTCGGAATACACAGGGAAATGCTACTTTGACAAAGTAATGTGACAAGAAATGTGGAGAAAAGGAGACCCTTGAAACAGTGTAAATGACCTGGAAATATGCACAGTACAACTAATTCTAAACAGGTCTCCATCACCGTCACATTCTCCTAATGCCACCAAAGCTTACATGAAGGGAGAGGGAGCAACAATTAATACAAAAAATGATTTGTTATTGGGCAGGATAAAACATACTGAGTTGAAGTTTCCGGGGTTTCGATCTGTGTTTGGAACACAGAACATAGACCTAAACCCCAGCAACTTTAACCCAGTATGTTCTCCAAGCTTCAAAATAAAATCTGGTGCTATCTGAGGCAAATCAGATCAAGTGTATGTTTGGAAAGGATAAATTCCCCTTAACTCTTTCAGGAAGATTTTGGTTATATATACTGTAGCTGTAAAGCAGTTAGATGAAGTTAGATGGAGACATCACCACCAGATGGATTTGTAACTGGCTGACCAACTCATTAAAGTTGCAGACGACACCAAGCTGACACAAAATAGGCTTAAGATTCAAAAGGATCTTGACAGACTTGAACTTTGTGTGCTATCTAATAAAATGAAATTCAGTGGTGAAAAAAGTAAGGTTTTAAATGTAGGCAATGAAACCAAATTCACAGGGATAGTATAAGTAGTACCTTGCTCAATAGTAGATACTGTGAGAGAGATCTTAGAGTCCTAATGGATAATCACTTAAATATGAGCCAGCAGTGTGCTACAGTCGCTAAAAAAGTTAATACAGTTCAAGGTGCATTAACAGAAGGATAGAATCAAGATCACAAGAAGTGTTAGTACTACTTTATAATGCCTTGATAAGGCCACACTTGGAATACTGCATCCAGTTTTGGTCATCACAATATAAAAAAGATGTTGACACTCTAGAAATAGTGCAGAAAAGCAATTAAGATTATGATACTGGAGGTTAAAACATATAAAGAACGGTTGCTGGAATTGGGTATGTCTAGTTTAATGAAAAGAAGGGCTAGGTGTGACATGATAGCAGAGTTCCATTATCTCAGGGAAAGCTATTCTCCAAAGCACCTGAAAGCAGGACAAGAAGTGATGGGTGGAAACTGATCAAGGAGAGAAGCAACCCTAACCCTAAGAAGAAATTTTCTGTCAGAACAATTAACCAATGGAACAACTTGCCTCCAGAAGTTGTGAATTCTCCAATACTGGAAATTTTTAAGAAGAGATTGGACAACCATTTATCTGAAATGATATCGGGCTTACTGCCTCAGCAGGGGTTTGGACTGGAAGACCTCCAATGTCCCTTTCCAATTCTGTTATACTGTTCTAAGTTAATGCAGCTGTAGAGTTGTAATTGTAGGAATGTTCCAATCTTGGATGGCAAACTTCAGATAAAGAATGTTTCCAAGCAAATACAACTCAGGCAAACAAAGTCACTAATCTAAAGGAGGATTAGAGAGGGGAAGTAAACATATGTTAAACTTTAAGTAGAGATTAATTGATTGTATGGATTACTGTACTAAACAGTAACGAAAGTTAAGCAGTAACCAAAGTTAACCAATGATGAAGGATAACTAAAAATGTATATAAATGCAAGACAATATTCCAATAAAGATTATCATGATTCAGTTGTTCATGATCAAACAACTCAACTGCCTCATCATTACAACAAGTGGCGCAAGAATCGGGACCCTCTTACTTCGTCCAGCAAGGATTTGGTGCACCTTCAACCCTTTGTGGTTTCCTCAACCTTTTGGTTTCTGTAAGTATGGGGTCTTCGCTTTCTGAGGAACAAAGGAAGCATGTAGATGGATTAGGCTATTTGTTGAAGAAAAATAATACCGAGATACCACAGAGAATCTCTTAAGGCTGGTCCAGGAGATTGCAGCTCAGTGGCTATGGTACCCGGAAAAGGGATCTTTAAAATTAACTGATTGGGAACGTATTGGGAAAACATTGCATACTGAACCTCGAGCAAAAATAGAAGTTTTGCATGTGTGGCATTTTTGTAGGCATGCAATTGAAAAATTTGGTCGCAATGAACTTTATCTTTTAACACCTCCACCTTCACATGATACTAATGCTGTCATTTGTCCCCCTTCATCACCTGAATATATGTCTTCAATTCCCTCAGTTACTGCAGATACAGGACAAAAGCCTCCTGACTCTATCGTTCAGTCTTCTTTTCAGAAAATGGTAGAAACTTGTAAAAAGGATGCCTCTGTCTCAGGAACAGAGCTTGCAGAATTACTGTCTGTTTGTCCAGTACAGTATGGGGCCACAGCTTGGACTGCAAGAAGCAGAATGGGAGGTCTGCCTTATCAGATCTTAAGAGAGTTTTAAAAAGGCAGTTACAGACAATGGGTGTGTCACCCACCCAGAATCCAAAGCATGCCTTTCCCATCACTCTGACTCCTCCAGCAGTCTCTCTTACTCCTCCCCAGCCACAGCCGGCAGTGCTGGGATCGATTTAATCACTCAAGAGGAAATTGAGTTGAAATTTCCCTTGGAAGTTAAAATAGTTCCATCTCAATTTAAAGGTCCTCTTCCTCCAGGATTAGTTGGCTTAATTTTGCCCCGTTCTTCTGCTATTTTGTTATGCTTGGGGTAATAGATTCAGATTACACTGGTATCCTCATGATTCAGATTTGGGTGAATCTTGGTCAAGTTCTTCCTTGTAATTCTTCTGTTGCTCAATTGCTTCTTCTTCTATATGAAATTCCATCTCCTGGTATAGGTAATCGTGGGGATGCAGGATTTGGATCAACTTCCTTATCTGTAGGCTTACTTCATCAGCTGAACTCCTCTCGTCCTAAACACTCTTCCTAAATAAACAACCATTTCAAGGGTTATTGGATACTGGAGCCGATGTTACTGTCATTTCTTCTTTACAGTGGTCAGTACAGTGGCCAAAAAATGACAGTTTCTTCATTGTGGGGAATAGGAGGTTCTACAGCTGCTTGGCAGAGTGTTCAAGAAATTTATGTTACAACATCTGCTGGTAAATCCTTTTTCCTACAACCATGCATTCTAGATATTCATACTAATATTTGGGGCCGTGATATCCTTTCTCTTCTTAATTCCCATTTGATTCTTGATGATGGCTCTTCCTCTTAAATAGCTCTGTTCTACGCCAGTTTGGGTGGAACAAAGGCCATTATCAAGGGAAAAATACGCTGCTTTACAACAATTGATTCAAGAACAATTGGCTGCTCGTCATATAGAACCTTCTACTAGTCCTTGGAATACTCCTGTTTTTGTTATAAAAAAGAAAAACGAGAAATGGCATTTCCTTCATGATTTAAATATATCCAACCCATGGGTCCTTTACAATGTGGTCTACCAAATCCGAACTTAATTCCTAATTTTTATAAATTATTGATAGTTGATCTTAAAGACTCCTTTTTTAAATATACCTTTGCAGCCTCAAGACAAAGAAAAAATTGCATTTACAATCCTAGTTTTTAATAATAACATGCCCACAAAACGATATCATTGGCGAGTGTTGCCTCAGAGAATGCTTAATTCCCCTATACTTTGTCAATATTTCATGGATAATGCCCTTCAACCCTTTCGGAATTAATTTCCTTCCTATTTAGTCTATCATTATATGGATGATATATTGATAGCAGCCCCGGATTTTGATGAATCTATGTTGTTAAAAGAGTAAACGGATATTGTGGCACAACAGGGATTGTATATAGCCTCAGACAAAATTCAAAAGGTAGAACCTTATACCTACTTAGGACATAGAATGGTGCACAATTCCTCCATTCCAATTCTTCCTGAATTACAAGTACAAAAATCATATACATTAGTACAATGGCAAAAATTGCTTGGCATTATTAATTGGGCACGCCCATTCTTCTACATTACAACTGGTGATATGTTGCCCTTATTTCAGTCTTTGAAGGGAGCACAATCACCAGGAGATCGAGTTGTATTAACTGATCTTCAAAGAACATGCCTTCAAGAAATATTGAACAAGTTTAAGCATCGATATGTGGACAGGATAACATCCTTAACAAGAGGACTTTGCTTTGCTATTCTTCCCACTACACCCCTATCCACAGGATGTCTTTATTCTAATGTGTCCCTGCAAGCGGTCAACATTCATGAATGAATTAATTTGTCAGCTACTCCACCTAGAAACATTTATCCTTATCAATCAGCATTAGAGAATTTGATTATTAAAGGTCGTAAATGAGCCTTACATCTTACAGGGCAGGATCTCATTAGCATAGCTTTCACTTGTACAAAAGTTGAATATGAGCTTTTGATGATGATTTCAGAATCATATCAGATAGCCTTTTCTCAATATGTGAGAAACTTGTTGTATTCTTTACCCAAGGATCCTAGAATAGTGGTTACTACTACTTTAAATCCGGCCTTTTCTTCCATTTTTGTGCGAAATCCTATTTCTAAAGCTCTTACAGTCTTTTCTGATGGATCACCTACAAGGGATGTGGTGGTCTGGCAGATTCAACAACAGTGGTATTCTGAACTTAGTGCCACGCAGACTTCAGCTCAACATGCTGAACTGGCTGCTGTAATTTTGGCTTTATGATTGTTCAATGACCAACTTATTAACTTGATCGTTGATACTCAATATGTGTATTTAGCTATGCAATCTCTTCCCTTTTCTTATTGTGCTCTCTGGATAAGAATTTGTTATCCTTGGTTTTTATCTTTCAAGAATCGTTTGGAAACTTGGTTGTATTCTTTGTATGTAAAACACATTCAAAGTCATACTCCCCTTACTGATGCCTTGTCTGAAGGAAATTGGAAGGCAGATGAATCCTTGAAGGATGTTGCATCTTTGTTTGCTGATCCTATTGCTAGCCATTCTTATTTTCATCAAAATGCCAAATCGCTTGTAAAGCAATTTAAAATTTCATTATCTCAAGCCCGGGATATTGTCCGTGCTTGTCCAGCTTGTCAGCAACTGGCAGTTCCCTTTCCAGTGGGAACCCACGAGAAACCCGAGCTAATCAAATTTGGCAAATGGATGTAACTCAATTTTCAAACTTTAAGCCATTCTGTTATCTTCATACGTCTGTTGACATTCATTCACACTTCCTTTGGGTTACTGCTTCAAATCATGAACATACTTCAGATGTTATTT
This sequence comes from Laticauda colubrina, assembly GCA_015471245.1. Taxonomy (NCBI): domain Eukaryota; kingdom Metazoa; phylum Chordata; class Lepidosauria; order Squamata; family Elapidae; genus Laticauda; species Laticauda colubrina. The sequence goes on along the minus strand of BLBF01000005.1, from coordinate 39,691,923 downwards.
CTCATTGCCTATGCTTTTTTGCATTTTGTAATGGGTCGGCCTTCTCAGTTGAAAACTGACAATGGCCCCGCTTATATCAGTAAGGAATTTCAAACCTTTTGTCAGAAATGAAATATTACTGTAGTGCACGGAATTCCTTACAACTCTCAGGGTCAAGCTCTAGTTGAGTGAGCTCATCGTACTTTTAAGGCATTGCTTCAGAAACAATTACAAACTGAGTCTGGCCCTTACCATCTGCAAAAGATTCAAAATCTCATTGCTGTAGCATTATATACTTGGAATTATTTAACCTTTACTCACCTGTTAATTTGTCTTTTCGAACTACTGAATCTTTAGCAAGGCCTTTGGTAAAGTATCGCCAAGCTCCAGATCCAACCTGGAAAGGCCCTACACCACTGATCATCTGAGGTCGCGGTTACGCTGCCGTGGAAGATTCTTCGACTCGACAAGCAGTGTGGGTTCCAGCACGCTGTGTTTGTCCATATCATTGCATGGCATCAGGGCCTTCACAACCCAATTCTGGATTTCAGTCTTCATCTAAACATGGAAGTCCGTCTTCCAAGGTCGATGCGCCTGCAACCCATCACTTGGGGCCAGGTGAAATCTACTACATATCAAGCTCAACATCAACTGCAGCAGGCCTCATTACCTCAAACTCCTGAAAATCTTGTTGCTACTGTTTTTGCTATTATTACTACTAACTTTCTTACCATTTTACTTTGTATTTTTTTATTTATGGTTAATGGTGTTTCTGCTCAAAATGACACTTCTGTGGTACTCTTAACACTAATTTGTGGGTTTGTCATGCCCAATATATGTTTATGACCCATGGCACAAATATTACTTTATACTATGAGCCCCCAAAGGCATTTAGTCAAATTTCTTTTACCCCTAACTTGATCATGTCTTCTACATTTATTGTCTCACAATTACAATCTATTTCACACTCTAACCCCTCCATGCAATTGAATTCTATCCGTTGGTGTTACTTGAAAGTTAGTCAATTTACAAGGAGTCTGTGTTTCTGTTGTCATGCTAAACACACTTGGCTTCATAATTGGTCTGATTATGATGCTGCTCAGCACATATTTAAAAAGCTAGGGAATTATAGTTATTGTTCTGACTACTATTGTTTGTCAGGTACCTTTAATTCTTCTTTGCATGGAATTAATATAGCTCCTGATATGTATCCTGACAATTTTCCTATTTTTAATGCCTCTGATCAGTCTAATACAGGATCGATATGCGCTGGTTGGCAGCTTAAGGACCCTAATATGTGGTTCTCTTTTGATAAATATGCTACCAATGTTCACCCTCAAAATTATCAATGTGCAACTATAGGTTATTTTACTCTGCCTGTTCAAATAGGTACGCTCCCATCAACTCAGCAGCGGCGTTCCTCTCTGGGACCTACATGTCATGATGAAGTCATAATTGACACACAATTGTCTTCTGGTTCTACATTTGGCCGTGCATTGGCAGGCCATTACAGGAGTCCTAACTCTAGGCTCTTATCCTGGCATAATTGCTCAAGAAAACAGACAATCTATTCTTGGTCTCACTTGAAAGACTGCAGACTTGAAAAATCCATCAATGCTACCGCTGCTATTATTTGTGATTTGCAGCATGAAATAGAAGACTTAACTCAAGAATGTCTTACAGCAGCGTTTTGCCATAGACTATCTTTTAGCCCATCAGAGAGGGTTCTGTACGTTAGTTGGATGCCGTGGATGTGCTGTGCATTTTCATTCTTTGAATAAAACTATTCAGGATGAACCTGCCAATTTACAATCATACATTCAAAATAATATCCATGCTCATTACTCACCTTTTGAGTGGTTAACCAATTGGCTCCCTGATTGGTCTTGGCTCAGACAGTTTTTCTTTTATGCTGTAATTATTATTATCGTACTAATTGCAACCTGTTTTTTTATTCAATGTATTCCAAATTTATTCACATTGTTTCATCCTGCTTCCCCCTCTCTTAATCCTTTACAATTGCGATACATTCATAAATCTTTGAATCCTCCATTTAAAATAAAAAATGAGGATATGTCGAACTGTAATTGCAGGAATGTTCCAATCTTGGATGGCAAACCTCAGATAAAGAATGTTTCCAAGCAAATACAACTCAGGCAAATAAAGTCACTAAACTAAAGGAGGATTAGAGAGGGGAAGTAAACATATGTTAGACTTTAACTAGAGATAATTAATTGTATGGATTACTGTACTAAACAGTAACGAAAGTTAAGCAGTAACCAAAGTTAACCAATGATGAAGAATAAGTAAAAATGTATATAAATGCAAGACTATACTTCAATAAAGATCATCATGATTCAGTTGTTTATGATTAAACAACTCGACTGCCTCATCATTACAACATGCAGCCATCTGCTTAATCAAATCAATGTAAAGGTTATGAGGATAAATGGGGTAGTCATTCAGAATGTGGAACAGTCAGAACCCATTGGAAGAAAAGTATAAATTTTGTAGATTTAGAACAGTATCACTAGAGCCTTTGTTAATATCAACATGGCTGATTTGTAATTAGTATACAGTATACAGGAGACAAATATATCTATTTTCTAATGGCTTCTGTGAAAAAAAAGTGTTACCAAAAGCAATTTTTTTCATTTATTGTTTTAGATCATTTGAACAGTGCTGCCAGATTTATCTGTTTGCCACTAAGTCTTCCATATATATTGTATAAACAAATAATTGGTTACATGTTTTCTGTTATGTATTCCACAGCCTTTTTTATAACTTTTGAAAAATATAAACCAATACTTCAAAAATGAGAACAGTTGACACAGAATTGGAATCTAAAGCTTGAGTAGTTTTCTTCAAAGTGATCAAAGAATTGTTTTGAACTTTTAAAATGTAGTGACTATATGGTTAATTTTACCAGAAGTATCCAGGAGACTTTCAATGCAATATTATCTGGTACATATTTCAAAATACTGACAGTTATTTTATCAGTAATTAGTATTCATATTATGTCTCAAACAATCTGTTCAAGAATGAGGGAAATGAACTGGTTGAACAGCTCTTTCTATCTGATAATTAATGTATATGGTGGGGGTTGATGTGCATGCAAAATTGAGGTCAAACAGGAAGTTATTTTTAGTTAAATAAAGTAAATTTAACTAGGGCTTTGCCTTGATTACAGGTTTAACTTCAGAAAAAAAAACCTATAAAAAAGAAAATTGTCCTGCTAAATAATTTCTTTTTGAATTTGTTGCTCATCTTGTCAATATGGCACTTGATAACTGGCTGGACTCCCTTGTTCAATGGCACGCATTTTAAATAGCACACATCTTTTTTTCCCCCCTTACAAAAACCATTTGTTCTTTTAAACAAAAATATTAATTGCATTCTTTTTCTTCCAATTTTTTGGTTATATATAGCATGGCAAAACAATATTTTAGACATCTGAAACAATTTAAAAATATAGTTGATGAATGTCTGATAATCTATTATATATACTGCATTTCCTCCTCCCCCTCTTCAGCTGCTAATCATAAATTTTGATTGCCAAATAGTTTAACATACTCTTCCAATAGTTACATGTGTGAGTGTTCTGTGAATTGCAGGCAGCTTTATAAGGACAGATTTGCAGTTGCATATGGGTGTTCACTTGGTTTGATTGTCATGAGTTTTTTTTTTTAAATAAACACAATGTACTGCAAATAATTTCTCAGAAGGGAATTTATACTAAACTAATATGTATTAGGATAAAGTTGAAAGCATTGATTATAACCACTAAAGTCCTTCTACAAAATAATGGAGGCTATTTTTTTTTTTCAAAACGTCTTTATCACGTGGCTTTAAATTTTGACTCTTTGTAATACTTTTACACCATGACTGTTGCTGGGATTTTTTTTAAAAAATCCTAATGTTTGATGAATGTGGTTTTTATATTTTTATTTTGATTGTCTTTATGACATTGTATTTCATCATCTCGAACTATAAGAAAGAGCAGAACATAAAGCCCTTCAGAGCTTCAGACTGGGTTACCTAAGAAATTGTCTTTTCTCAATAGTTTCTATCCATCCACTTCAGTTTAGCAGGTTGGGCATCTTACAGACACCATCAGCCAAGGACTGTCAGCTGGCAGGGATAGGAAACATCCCTTCTCCACTGTAGCCCCTGCTGTTTGGATCATCCTTCAGAAATTAGGATAGCCCCAATCCTGTTAGCCTTTCATAAAACTTAAAAACCTGACTATGTGCCCAGGCCTGAAGCCTTTAATGTGTTAAGGGCCCCATTTAGTGGCTATATTAACAATTATTAAGATAATTTTCTGATCTGCTGCATATATTTCTTTTGTTCTCTTTCTATTTTTTTTGTTTTAGAATTATTTGCTGCCCGGAGTCCCTTGGTTTAAAGGGGTAGCCTATTGAATTGAATAAAGGTTGTATAAAGTTATCTGAATAGAGTCTGTAATTCTATATGGTTACCAGTTTAATGCAAGAAACAAAGTAAAGCTGTTCTCACTGCCAAGCAACATAGTTGTTTATAGCTAGAATTGCCCCTTGGGCATTATTGGATCAGTCAAAGAGGAGAACTGTCCTTTGAGGAACCCCCCCCCCCCCCAAATACATGGGAAGTTTAGTAGTATGCTTGATAAGAATAACATCTGTTGGAGTTGGAAGAAATTGTACTTGGTGAGTCTTTCCAGGGGATTCAGCTGTTAATCCCAGGACCAGTTTTTGTGCTGCAGATGAAGCTGCTAAGCTACAGATGTGATAATATCAGACTGTTATTGGAAATAGCAGACCCACATTTTTCTCTTTCCTGTAGAAACAAAAGACTTGTAGATAATCCTCAATCATTGAGGAAGTTGTATTTCAAATATTTCATATCAAAGTCTGTAAGTTAAATGACTTACCTGTCAATGAATACTTCAGCTTCGATCATAACAACACAACAGCACACAATAGATACAAACTCAAGGTTAATCGCACCAAACTTGATTGCAGGAAATACGACTTCAGCAACAGAGTGGTCAATGTCTGGAATACTCTACCTGGCTCTGTGGTTTCTTCCCCAAACCCCAAAAACTTTAACCATAGACTGTCTACTATTGACCTCACCCCTTTCCTAAGAGGTCTGTAAGTGCACCAGCATGCCTACCCTTCCTGTCCTATTGTATTTTTTATTTTTCTTATATGTACCCATTTCATGCATTCATAACTATGTATATACTTATACCTATTATCTTGTAAGCAATTGACAATCAAATAAATAAATAAAATAAGTTTCTAAACCATGGACTGGATAGTGGTGCCAGAAATTTAAAAAGGACTATTTTTTTGTAGATTGAAAGGTTTGTGCTTTCAAATGACAAATGGCTTAAAAACAAACAGTTATATATTTAAATAATCACAAAACTTAATCATAGAAGACTTTTTGTTAAATTTAAGAAAGTCCTATTTAAATTAGGGATGAAACAAAATTAAGTATTAAGGCCCGGTCCCACTGGCTGACGGACGCAAAACGTATGCATAAAGGATACAGCGGACGAGCAAAATTTTGGGGGTGGCTCCATCCGTTGTCATCCGCTCCAAACAGTGGCGAAAATTTGCATAAACAACAGAAAAGAACAGACGTGGGTAGTATGTAGCGGGGATGTTAAACGGATGTTCATAGGAAGCCTAGCGGATGAAAGCGGATGGAAGAGGATGATACCTCTGAAGGGGTTCCGGGGGATAATTTCGAAGCGGGCGCATAGCGGATGAAGCAGATGCATCACGTACGCCTAAAGGAAAGGGGATGCCGCGAGGATGTATATCGGGTGCAAGCCGTTCACTGCACATCCTTTCTATTTCCGTGCCACTAACGCTGTGTAGACATTCCGTGTACCTTTTGTTTCCTCCCTCTTTCCATTTTCAGCTGCAGCGGATGTGAGTTGCGAGGATGCCCAGAGGATGCAGAGAGGATACAGTGGACATTTAACGGATGATAAACGGACATAGAACATTTGTTGCTTATATGTCGCAGATTTACATCGTACACGGCGGAAAGTTCATCCGTTCACAAAGTTTTGTGCAGCTCAAAACTTCTTGCGCGGATGAAATCGCAGTGGACGGATGCTCGACGGATAGAGCGTATGAAATATGTATGCAGTGAGTACACAACGGATGCATAGCATTTTCCAACAGATGGCAAGCTTTTTTTCATGTTTTACATCCTCTTTGCATCCGGAAGTGCAGTTGGACAGGGCCTTTACTGAGGGAAGCTTAAAGTTTTGCAAAGCTGGATCATTCCATTGAAAATAAATTATTGCTTAATTTCAAGTGTATAAAAAGATTCTTGATGTATTATGGTTTCAAATTGATTGAGTGATTATTGTGTCAGTGTTGACTCTTAGCAACCATACTAGTTAGATCTTCTTCAGGATGATCTATCCCCAACCGGTCCCTTCAGGTCTCCTGACTATTCACCCAATCATAACTGCAATTGAATCTATTTTCCTCCATTCTGGTCATCCTTTTCTTATATTTCCGACATCTTTCACTGTATTATGGAACCTCAAAGGAGTTAGATTTTGCATAATGTGTCCAAAATATAATAATTTGAGCATACTCAGTTCTGATCTCTGAGGGAGTAGATATGACATGGAAACTGAATATTTTTTCCAAAGCCTTCATTGCAACCCTGGTCTTCTTTGCTGTCTATCCGATGCTGCAATATTTCTTGATTGCTAGTCCCTTTACTTCTATCTTAAAAAGGTAAAAGCTATTGACCACTTCAGGATTTTCATTGTCAATTTCTAAGGCTGGTTACTGTTGTCATTTATTTGGTTTTCTTTATATTTAGTCATTGTTCCATTTTTCATTATTCCTTGGTTTTCCTCATTAGAGCTGGCAGATCATCTGGATTTTAAGATACTGAATAGTGTCACTGGCATAACAGATTACAGATGTTTCTTCTTCTGATATAAAAACCATGTTCATTTTTTCCAGTCCAGTGCTTCCTCAATATATTTTCAACATATACTGTATATTGAATAAATAAGTAGATGCAATCATATTGCATTTCTTAGCAAACCTGATGCTAGTCTGTTATGCTACATTCCATGAGGACTGTCTTTGTGTTCTGCCTATAGGTTTTCTATGAGGATAATTAGCTTTTTTTCAATTCCCATTTTCCCAAGAATATTCTACAGCCTGACATGATCAATGCAATTGAAGATTTTCTATAATCAATAAAGCACACCTTGATCCTTATTTATTTATTCCTTGGCTTTCACAATTATCCAACATTCATCAGCCATAATGCCTCTTAATTTTCAGCCTTTTCTAAATCACCTTGAACATCTGGAATCTCTCATTCTATGAAGTTCTAATCTGCCTTAAATGATCCCAAGAATTAGTATGTAAAATTAAATTCCTTTCTGAGATGTTTGCCTTCCTGAATTTGGATTCACTTCTTGGCAATTCCCTCTGTTTGTTCTGATACCAATTTGATTTCTTCTGTTTCTACATCTTTGGCAGCCTCTTTTCACATTCATACTGAACCACTTTTTTCATTCTGCAATTAATTTAGAATATTCTGGTTCTGTATCAAATTTAGGACTTCAGAGTGATTATGTTCTCCTTGAAAATAGTGGGCATATATGCTGATGATCATATTGTAGAAACTGGTTGGTTTTGTTGTGCTATAAATTGACTGTAACTTGCACATAAGCAATCTCCTACTTCATATTTTTTTCCTATGTCATACAATCCAAGTATGTTTTCCTGATTACTATTTCCAGTTCTGACATCTCAGTCTCTAACCATAACAACATATTTACTTTAGATAGATGGATGGACAGACGGATGGATAGATATTTATCCCTTTATTATTTTTATGAATAAGGTAGAGAACAAACCTAATACTCTTTCCTTCTATTTTTCACCACAACCACAACCCTGTGAAGTGAACTACAATGAGAGAAAGTGATTAGTCAAGAGTCACCTCCCTGGCTGTTATGCCCAAGGCAGGACTAGAATTCCAGGTCTCCTGGTTTATACTCTAAAACCTTAACTATTAGATCAAGCTGTATGTGAATTGCCTAATATATATTTATACTTGCATGTTATTTTGATTTCATATTAATTTGACCATAAAACCTGTCTATTGCTGCATGTATGCAATAATGAAAGCCACAATATTCCTTCTTTTTTATTTCATGAGTATTAAACAATATGATTTTTGACTGACAGTGTCCAGTTCTCATCTATTTCACTTTGTTGATGTCTGAAGTATCAATGTGAAGTTGATTCATTTCATTTTTCACTGTGCTGAACTTCCTCAAATTTCTGCTACCTACATTCCATGTTCCCATTGTATTTATTTTTTTACATCTTTGGATTTTCCTTTCCTAATCCTTTGGCAACAAGATGTCTCAAAAGCTTTAACCTAACCAGGCCAGTACTCCAGTACTATAAGTATTCCAAAAGATCTTCAGCACATCCGACCTGATGGTTTCCTCATATGGTGGCATTAAAGCAACACTTAATTTATCTTATGTATCTATATTTGATAAAATGATTTACTACTTGCTTGTTTAACATATAATGAAATGATGCCTTTGCTGATGTCACTAAAGTGATCATTTTCCTGTATCTCTGTTGCCCAATATAGATACCTGTTTGCTTTAACTGGAGACCTGGGAGAACTATCATATATTGAATGACTCTGCTGGGAGAGCATATTCTTCACATATACTTTGCCTATCTTGGCTCATGCCTTCTAGGAACATATACTTCCCCTTTCCCAGAATAGCAGTACTTGGCACTGGTAGGGAGGGAATTCCAGATTATCTGGTTTTTAAGTCCAAACAAGGAAGTGGATTTATCTGAAAAGAATTTGATAACCATTAAAGCAAGTAATAAACGGTGTGCTACAAAGTGTTTTTGTGGCTGTAGTCAAAGTCCTGGCAGTCAACCACATTCTGAAACAGAAGCTTCTAGGCAGTCTCTAAGGACAAAGCAACATAAAATGCATTGAAAAAATGAAGCCTTGATGTAACCATTGCATAAATGATTGAGACTAAGTCTATTTATTCTTGAAATTGCTTCATTGGCATATATGATAAGCTGTCAGAAAACATTGATGGCCTACACCATTATCTTGGACATTCAAAGACAAAATATACTGTAACTCCCTTAAAGTTTTTAATGTAAAATTAGCAAAATAAGAAAAACAACGATCAGCTAACAGTTTAAATGATTTAGTAAGTACATTAAATTATTTCTAGATACTGCTTAATTTTATATCATATTTTCTTTGCACAGTATATCACTATATGTTATTGGGGGCTCATGAAACCTTGGGAATCATCTCTGCCTTAAATTAAAGTGAATTCCTGTAAATTAGAACATTTATAGCTTCCCCTCTTTCCTTCCAAGTGACAGGTTGTAAACAAATTTACTTCAAACATGACACAAATCTTCATACTGATACCTTGGAAATATTATGACATTATGTTAGTCTACATATTTCTAGATTGGTCTGTTCATTGGTGATTTGTCTGAGAATAATTATTAATATGTGAATATCTACATTTAACTTTCCAAAACCAAATGTGATACAATGCTATTTACAATGTAGCTAAATTCCTGCCAGAAATTATCTTCAGACTGTTATATTTTTACTTAAGTTAAAGATGGTAACTTTTAATTAGAAAATATGGAATAATTCACTCTTTTAAAAATGGTTTTCTTTATTACTATTTTTCTAGGTTGAAAATACTCTATATTGTTCTGGACAAATTGCATTAGTGCCCTGCACTATGCAGCTGACAAGTGGTGGCATCAAAAAAGAAGCTCTGATGTCTTTAAATCATGTTGAAAGAGTCCTGAAAGCCATGAATTTGAAGGCTGAACTCCATCACGTACTCATGGCAAATTGTTACATAACAGACAGCAAGTACATTTCTGTTGCTGAAGTTGTATGGCAGTGGAAATTAAAAGAACTTACAAAGGTATGTATAATATCATTTTTTTACTACTTTCAAAGCAACTGTTTAGAAAATGCTTTTATCTATAACTTCAAGTAAAATCAGAACATTCTCAGTGCATTTTGCCGAAGTTCAAAAAGACTGGTGGAATAAGGTTTGATCAAGATATTTGGGCTCTTCAGTTTCTATGAACCACTGAAACATTAAATTGCCTAACAGAATGCTATATTCATCAGCAAGTTTCTCTGAATTCCATAAAGCAAAAGCTAGAGAAGCCTGAAAAAGCCAATTCCATGTGGATATTTTTAAAAGAGGATTTAGAATCTGAATCAAGTGTACATATATGCTTTTGCTTTGTCACATTTCAGGAGAGTAGTTTTCATTACAGTTCTGCACTTAACTTTCACAGAGATGATCTGTGGGGTTCGACCTTTATGGAGTAATGTTTATTTTATTCACAATCAATTACAAAGCAATTACACTTACAATTATTATAAAGAGCACTGTATATGCCATCTTGAGCATTTGTATAAGAACTGTGGGGTATAAATCTAATAAATAAATAAATAAAATTTACATGATAATTAGTAAGATCAAGTAGGATCTGCAAAACACCTGTTGGGAGAAGCTATTTGATCAATAAATTTTCATGAATCAATTGGATAACTAGAGCTGATCAAAATATTTTGAAATTGAACCATTTTGAATTTGGAATGTCCTTTTTCCTTAGTCAGAGGAGCTCTTTTAAGGTTGTAATCCTGTGCTTATGATACTTTAAAAATGATTTATGTGGCTTTATTTAATGAGAATAATTATAATAAAAGCCAACAGAAATCAATGGTTTGGAATCATACCATTTTACATAGGGCCATAAAAACCCATCTTTTGTCTTTCCTTTTGTAGTACGCTGCTCTATTAAAAAGTTTCATTCGGGACCTGGGACACTATGAAAAGTAAAATTCATAAATACAGTAGCTAAGTTTTATAGTTACTCTGTGCCACACATGTATGAGTTAATAGGCCAATTGGGCAATGTCAAGTATCTTTCAACACTTGTTAACCCCAAGATGTAAATCTGACAAATCAACTCCTAAGACTAAGGCTACTTCTATTAAGGTTGCCTATGGTAATTGAATCTTAGAAATATGATTATGTTTTACCTCCTTCCTTTCTTAAATCCATATGAATTGCGGTGTGTCCATCTGAGATGTTTTTGTATACCATCTTCACTATTTGGGTTTAATTAGTGTTCTCATCCTCATTGTTTGGTAATGAATTTCTCTACCTCATCCTCCTTACTCTCTACAGCATATAATTTGACCAAACATTATTGATAGATTCCATTAGAAAATAAATGTAGAGGGAGGAAAAACATTTGCTGTCTTCAAATGTTTATCAGTCTAGAAAAATTGTAAAAACATGGGGCAACCCTCCAAAAACCCTCCAAAGGCTTATGAAAAGAATTCTTCCAGGATGAGGTACTTGGTGTAAAGTATATTTAGATCACATAGTCGTGTAATATGAAAGCTGGGAAGAACATTTAAAATGCTTAGAGAAAATCATTAAATGCTTAATAGAATCAGGTGTGACTACAACCCAGAAGACTGGACTTTACAGAGGTTACATATTTAGAATACACAGTAGGAAATGAGAAGGTAAAGCAAAACATGAAAAAGTTAGCAGCCTGAGAGAAAATAAACTTACCTGAAACCAAAAAGCAAATCACATCATTTTTAGGGGTGTTATGCTATTTATTCCCCCATTTTGCCACTCATACTCAATTACAGATTACATAGAAGACAGAACCCAACAAGTTAAATTGAGCTCCTCTGTGTGAACAAATATTTGAATACCTACGATTGTCCTGTGTTGGCCAAGAAACTGCCATTGCAACAGCAAACATACAGTGCTTTTGAAAATGAAATCTTGGCACTGTGATGAGCTATTGAAAGCATAAAGTTTATTTATGGAGATAGAATCTCCAAGTCATTATTGATATCAGCCACTTACTTGAATCCACCAAATGATCTCAAGAGTACCTTGTATTACAACCATACAGGTTTATCATTCAACATCAAGCAGGAAAACAAAATATCCTGGTGGATTCTTATCATATTTTGTACCCCTTGTCAAACAACTAGCAAGGACAAAAGGCTGGAGAGTTACAGGGACCCTCAATAAAAAGGGTCTTTTTACCTTTTCAGTTAGTTTGGTGTGGTAAGGTAAAACTTGAAACTGCTAGAAAGAGATTAGAAAGAGAAATGCTGGAGGCACAAGGTGTCAATAGAAGAGAGGGAGGGAGTTGAGCTGAGGGAGAAGCCAGTAATGTAAGGCGGAAACTGAATCTAAACATTTTTGGCTGCTGAACAGTGAGGCTCTTAAAGCTGCCATAAACTGGAATGAGAAGTACAACTTCAAGCCTTCCAAAGAAACAAAACAGCTGCTACCAACCAGTCAAAATTGTTCAGCCTCATTTCTACAAATTGATAAGGACTGAGATATTATGAAGCAAACTGATAAAAGGAAACAACTCTTGGGTTACACCAACCTATAGGCAAGACCTACTGAAGAATAGAAACTGGAGGGCAGAGAAAAAGATAAAATATAAAATACAGTATAAACTACAAGAACACTAATCCGGGATGAAAAGAGTAAGATCATCAATCCCTACAAGAGTGGTCTGGAACATTGTAGTATTATTCTTATTACTTATAGCAGTAGTATTATGTACAGATAGGTAGACAAGTGTGTATATAATAAGCTTAATACATTAGGATTGTATAAACCTATCTGTTGTAAATACAAGAAGAGATTAATTCAGTGTCCTAGTATTTGGTTTGAACCATACCTTAAGCATAACCCTACCACAGGCATCTATTTCTCTTAAAATATGTATACCATTTGATATAAGGAATTATTACTCAAAATTTGGGAAAAAAGTTTCATTCATCTGATTTGCAGTTGTTTTCTTCTACCACTAAAGACCTATGATTATGTTGATACCATGCAGGAGGGTCTCCCACTCCAATATAGAAGCTTTACAAAGAAGGGAGAAGAGAAATGTAGAAATTTTGGAGTAACTAGCATTGCTTTTATTCTTTTGAAAAAATTGGGGGTTCTATTTTTATAATGATCAATAACAATCAGATTTACTGAGAGGAGAATAACTTCTAAAGGGTGACTTATCTAACTGCTGATGAACATAAAAAAGAAGGAAAAATTCTACCCATTTACTTTGCCAAAAGAAGACTGCTTCTACATTAGTTGCTTGTTAATACAAACAAAAGATAGTGGACATATATCCATTATCTGAGGAAAGAACATTCAGGGGCTTTGATTGTTGCTAACACACATCAGGTCCAAATTGTGTAGTCTAGAGATGTTTCAACTGAATATAGTGCCAGCATCACTTAGCTCAGACTAATTGTCTACTCATCTGCAAATGAATAGAGGGAACCTGTGAAGTGAAATAGAAGTAAATTCACAACCTGGTGTATTGCACCATTGATGCAAACAAAATACAGGATATAAATATAAATTAGACTTAGCACCATTTCTTCTTTATATATGCTGGACTGTCTTTGGACATGGAAGTTCCTTTCAAATAATGAAATATCAAGTTATCTTGTAGTGGACTTTTAAGTGTGACTGAACTTCAATTATCACCCCACTCAGGACAGCAGTATTGAAGAATGCTTGAAGAACCACAGGATTCTTCTCTTTGTTCTAATGCTAAGTTTGTTGTGTCAGTTGGAGTATAGATATGAAGGACAATGTATTTAGCAATCACCTCTGTTAAAAAGCCAGTTTCCAGTGCTCCCCTTCTATCATACTGAATATGACCAAGCATAACAATGGAGGGACTTGGATAAATTTTGAAGATACAGTCTATCTCCTTTTCAACTGAACGCTGTGGGTAAGGGGAATAAATAAATATGACTCGTCTTTCCCTAACAGTTTTGTACATGAACCCAGTTTTCCCTAAGAAGAAATTACTATGGCTGTACTCTTTCTCTGGACCCTTTTCAATTTTAGGCAGTTATTTTTTTATCAATTTGTCATCATTCCCAAACAAAAATTGGGAGAGAGGAGGCAAAATGATTGGAGCATCAAACATTAGTTAGATCTCTTGCATCTTTTTATGACAGATAATGGTGGGGAAGATTAGAGAGAAAAAGACCATAAAAAGAAAGAAAAGGGATGGGATGGTGGATGGAACGCTTAGAAGGAGGCAAGAACTATGATAAAAGGGAAAACAGAATGAGCTATCCCTATGTGTTACTGAGCTCTGCCCTGATAGATTTTCTACTCTATTTTGTGGATATGACCTAGTACCTTTCTGTCAAAAATATACTTTTTAAGAAAACAAATGTACAAAAAGAAGTTGATGCTGACTATATTTGCTGTAAGTATAGTTTATGATCCATACATTCTTTAGTATAAGCTTCTTGACCTCTTGTGAAGCATCCTGTAAAATAATCTACAATGTTGGGAAATACATCCAAACTCTTAAGTATCTTCAAAGTAAGTTGACAGATGTGATGGTCTGTTTTCTTTTTTAAAATGTCAGTTCTTTTGCTTGAATCTGATACATGTATTACTTAACTGGCCAGCCCAAACTCCATCTGTAAGCATTTAGAGTGGTCTACCTAAATAATACAGGCAGCTCTAATAGTGGTCTACTTTGTATCAGAGTTCATGGCATTATGTACACCAACACAATACTGGATCTTATCTCACTGATGTCACAATGGATAACCAGTGTGATTATTAATTTCTTTTGGCTTCAGGTTCAGTCGTTTATAGTTCTTGTGCCCAACTAAGAATATAAACCAGCTTTCCTAAACCTGGACCCTGCCAAGCCCCTGAAGTGCACAGCATGATTCACCTGAATTTTCTTTCATGAATTTTAATGTTAAGAATTGGAGGTTAGAATACAGAATTTCAAGAACTGAGAGAGGAACCTTCCAGCATTCCTTTATTAGTGACTTCATTGAGGCAACATCTCCTAGAATTTTTGGATTTTTTCCCCTGAATATTTATATGACATACTAAAAGTTGTTTTCCTGTAGTAGATTTCTCATCTGCTGATTGTGTTTAGAATTACTTTTCATTAAATCTTAGCCTCATGAGAATCTCTTTCTGATATGTGGCACTTGACCCTAGAAATCTGTATTTCTTACAAAGTCTCCTGAATTCTGAGAGCTGAACTCCATACCTCTGATTGGATGCTCAGGCTGCAGAAGTCTGGAATAGAACATTGTTACCTTTTGTAGGAAATCATGCCAAGCATACCCAAGACTTAACAAATTTCCCATTCATACTTTCTTCTTGTTTCCTTGGCTCTCTCCATGTTTAAAATAGTCTTCAAACAAGTCAAGGTCTAAGCAAGAGTTCTGATTCAATGCTCCTTGAATTTGAATTTGTACCAAATTCAGTTGAACTATATTCTGTCTATGCTGTGTATAATACAGGAATTCTTAAATATGGTTAACCTATAGAAGAGAATATTTGTAGCTCAGGGTTGAACGGTGGGGTCCTTGGTGCTCTGAGCTGGTAGTTTTCTTTCAGACATTTCATTACCAAGCTAAGTAACATCATCAGTACTAGAAGGAAATAGGATTTGTGCTTTTTTATATACCAGTGGCTTGCCTTGTCAGTGTTGAGAGTGTTCTTGGTGGTTTCTTGATAAGACCAAAGTTTACTGTTTGTATGCCTGCATTGATTGGGGTAGTATTTACTTGATTGTTGGTCTACTGTTAGTCTTAGTGTTTATCTCTGCAGATATGAGTGTTGAATGCTGGTGAGGAGATGTTTTGGTCTTTTTGTTTCCTTTTGGAATTAATAATTATCTTTTTCTGAATGATATGTAGATATTGTTTGTTGTTATGCATCTGTGAATGGCCTATTTGTTTGAGTGCAAGGCCTCCAGGTTTTTCTGGCATTTTTGTACTTGGCATGATCTAGATCAGGGGTTGCCAACCTTTTGGACCTCAGGGACCACCAAACTCATAATTTTAAATCCCATGAACCAGAGACCCTGGGAAAATCCCAAAAAACATCTTCAGGAAAATTGCCCACCCCATTTTCCTACTGATCGATCATTCTTTATTTGGGATCCTAGGATACCATCTCAAGCTCCGTTCTCAGGGAGAGAGAGAGAGACTTTTGGCTTCATGCAAGGAAAGCAGCAGAAGTCTTTCTTTCTCTGCCCCAAACTCCACCAGCAATGAGTCTTTATGAGACTTGTCATGCTGGCACAGCCTCTTGGAGCAGGGTGCCTTGCAGGGTCCCAAAGACTCATTTCTGATTAAGTTTGGGGAAGAGAAAGAAAGACTTTTGGTGTTTTCCTTACATGCAGCCAAAAGCAGCAGAAGAAAGAAGCAGAAAGAAGCAGCCTGGTGGCCAGAAGAGGTGTGTGGGGCTGGTGGGGCAAGTTCCCCCCTCCGCCCTTTCCCCCCTCCCCTCACTTCCTCATGTTCGCAATGCAAATGATGCAAGCCTTGTGTTCCAGTGGGCCATGTGGGCAGTGCAGCCTTGTGTTCCTGCATAGCCTGGATTAATTGCTTTCGGGGGTGCTTGGGGAGTGACTATTTCTCTGCAAACCATCAAAATTTTCTTGTGGACCACCAGTGGTCCCGGTCCACTGGTTGGTGACCATTGATCTCGTTGTTCAGAGTTTTCCAACTGAAACTATGATTGAATCTGTCCATGTGCTATGAAATTAAGGAGTGTTGATCATGTCTTCTGACTGCTAGTTGGTGTTCATGAATGTGCTGGGCTACTCTTCTCTCTATTTGTCCTACATAGTTTTACACTCCTGTTACAGTCCTTTCAGTATACTTTTAAATGACTCCTTTATTCTTTTTTTTTTCTTCTCCTGGGGCTGCTGAGTCTTTTGGTTTACTGAATATTTTTTTGAAGGCTTTAGTTGTGTACTACAGTGATGCCATGTGGTTGGAATAGTCTGTTGGTGGTTTCTGGGATGTTTTTGTTATATACCTATATTACCCTTTTTAGCCTGTTATTTTTCCTTCAGCATCATCAACATTAGCCTTCATTTTTATGGAAATGATCATTGCACATTTATGTGTATGTGTGTGTCTATGTATAATCTGTTGATTGGGAATATTATTCCATTTTAAATATTCTGACCTGAAACATTAAGAAATCAGATAATGAATCTATAGGGTACATATTGAAGTAGTAGAAATAAACAATGATAAAAATAAAAGAGATTACTCATGGAAAATCCATTTTAGAATTCTATAGAATGACAACTGAAAGCAATAATTTTGTCAGATCTGTCACATCAGCATATTGAAAAGTCATGAAAGTGAATTGATTTTACCTTATAAAGTGGCTTGAGAGAGAATATTTGGTCTGTCCAAAACAGCACAGTAATGGCATATTTTTTTCTTGTGTCTTGAAAACCTCATTTCCCAGGGATTAATATTAAGCAACTATTTTGCATTCTTATCAGACAATTATAATGTAAATATTTGACAAAGATCATGCCTAGATGGTTGAGCTCGATATGTTTTTCAATTATTTGATTGGAGACCACAATGGAATAGGAAGATACTATTATGTTTTTTAAAAACAACAAAAATTGTCTGGAATTATTGTCTGGAATCCAGTTCCCCCCATTCCTAAATTATAATTGTGCATTGGTTAAGATGCTTGGGCAGCAGCTAGAAGAAGAACAAAAGCCAGCTGGGTGTCTTTAGGCCAGTCTTTCTCAGACCAATCCATCTCATATTGTGATTATAGTGAGAAAAGTAGGAAGATGGATCATTAACTATGCCAGCTTGAAGTGGTATATGGATTGAATAAATGCCATAAAATTGGTAGTTATTGTATATAGCTTCATTTTTGCCCTGGACGCTCTCATTTCTTTGTTCTTTAGATGATTTCTGGCGTACTACCCAGAGGCTCTTTTGTTACAGCATGTTATGCATCTACACAGGAAAATATATAGAATTTTAGTATCATGGTTTTACGAACCATAATAGGCCTAGTTGTTATTTACCTCTAGGTCTGCATATAAACAAAAAATTATATAAAGGCCCTGTCACACTGACCGACGGATGCAAAAAGTTTCTAAAAAGGACACAGCGGACGAGAAAAATGTTTCATCCGTTGTTATCCGCTCTCAAAAGGGGCAAAAATTTGCAAAACCAGAGCGGACAACACGGAAAGGAACGGACAAGGGGAGGACGTAGGGCGGTTGGAAAGCGGATGCTCCACAGAAGCCTAGCGGATGGAAGCGGATGAGAGCAGATGGCACATCTGCAAAGCTTCCGGGGGAGTGCAGCAAAGCGGACGCGGAACGGAAAGAGCGGATGCCGAGCGGATGCCGAGCGGATAAAGCAGATGCACAGCGGATGCCGAACGGATGAAGCGGATGCAGATCGGAAGCCTAACGGATGCCTAGGGATGCCTAGCGGATGCCTAGCATTCACTGCGCATGCGGGGAGGATGCATTGCGTCAGCCCCGCAGATATAAAGGGAAGCAGCTCCCAAGCAGGTCACCATTCAGAGGAAATACCTGCTTCCAGACACAGCTCTCCAGCCAGCCAGCCAGCCAGCAACCCAACAACCATGGGGAACAAACGGAAGCCTCTGCCATCTGCTGCCAGCCCTGGCAAGACGGACAGGGCCACCCTCCCACCCCCTGGCCCTCACTCTGCTTCTGCTGGGGCTTCTGCAGCCCGGGCTCGCTCTTCTGGGGCTGGGGCTTCTGCTGATGCTGCTTCTGGAGGTGGTGCTTCTGCTGAAGCTGCTTCTGGCGGTGGTGCTTCTGCTGGTGCTTACTCTGCTGATGCTGCTTCTGGCGGTGGTGCTTCTGCTGGTGCTTACTCTGCTGGCACTGCTCCTGGTGCTGGGGCTTCTGCTGGGGCTTACTCTGCTGGTGCTGCTCCTGGTGCTGGGGCTTCTGCTGGTGCTTACTCTGCTGGTGCTGCTCCTGGTGCTGGTGCTTCTGCTGGTGCTCCTGGTCCTGCTGGTCCTATTTTTGCTGCTACTGTTGTTTCTGCTGCTGCTGGTGGTGGTGTGGAGGAGCAGCTCTTACAACCTCGAAGCCCCTCTGATGAGGGCCCATATGGTCCTGCCAAAGGGAGGAAGAGGCAAGAATGGGAGAGGAGGCAATACAACATAGAACAGGAACATGAGGATGAGGTGCTGGAGTGACTGAGGGAGAACGAGTATCTATGGTAGAAGGGACACAGGTTCTATTGCAACACCAAAAGGAAGCAGGCTGCTTGGAGAGAGAAGGCGGATAGCTTGGGCTACACTTCGGAGATGCTCCTCAGCTGGTGGAAGCACATGCACACCTGGTACGGGAAGCTGCACCTCAAGAAATCTGGCCAGGCCGCGGTCAAGCTGACGGACAGAGAGACCTACGTGATGGCCAAGTGCAGCTTCTTGGAGGGTGAGATCCACCACCGAGGAGCAGCCCCTCTCACAACCCTCTCTCTCAGGCAGCCTGCTCAGAGCCAGTCCTCTTCTGGCAGAGAGTCAGCTCCTGTCTCCAGGCAGGTATCTGTGGAGCGTGCCACGACGGAGACCCCCCCAACAGCTGTACTACCCGTGGCGGAGCACGTGGAGGACCCCCTGATGCAGTGGGAGCAAGGAGAGGGCACTTCCACCACAGCCCAACCCGCATCCACCCCCAGCTCCACCTCCACAGAAAGGCAGAGAGACAAACCGGAGGTACAGAGCCACACTGTCCTGCTGGAGATAAGACACCATCAGGAGCAGCGTAGATCTCCTCTCTCAGCTGGTACACACCAACGCCCCATCCTCCAACCAAAAGCCCTTCCTCACCGATGTCAACCAGACCCTCATGAACATGTCGGAACCCCAATACCAGGTGGTGAAGGACAAGATCACCAATCTTCTTCACAACCCTCCAGACCAAGATGAACCTACTCCCCCCGCAGTCCAGGTCTGCTCCTCCACCCCAGGTGATGTCACTGCCCTTCCAAGACTTTCCACAGGCCCTCTCCTACCAAGGCTACGGCTACCAGGAGGTCCAGCAGCACAGGCAGCAGCCCTTCCCAGTCCAGGCACATGTACATCGGACGCCACCAGTGCCACTGATGCCAATGATGCCACCCACGCCACAGATGCCACCCACGCAACGGATGCCACCGACGTCAGTCCTCACCCAGCTGCAGACCAGACAGCCCCACTACACTGCTCCTTCCTCCACCCCACAGCCAAGCCCGGCCTCAGTACATCTGTCATCGGTATTAGGGCTGACACCCCACGTCATGGAGGAAGGGGCTCTCAACATCACGGGGCTGTGCCAGCTGTCTGAGAGCTTCCTCAACACACCGTCCCCTGTTGTACTCTCGGGGCCAGGCACCCCAGTGGTGCTTCAGACCAGCACTCCAGCAGCAGCCACCTCCACAGCACCTGGACCCTTCACCCCTGAGACTGGGCACACCTCCGAGTGACCAAGAAGAGTGCCAGAGACTGAGTAGCTACCTGTTGACTTTATTTTTGCGTTGGACACTTGACTTGGGTCATTTTTCTTTTACAGCTTGTTATTAATAAAGATTATCTTTGCTTCACACACTTGCTTCATTTATTTTATTAAATAAAGTCTTGGTGGAAACTTTTAGAAATGTTTTAAGCCTTTGCATGCTTGTGGGATGGGTAAGGATAGCTGTGGGATGGGCAGGGATACCTTTGGACTGGGTAATAGCTGTGGGATAGATAAACCTCCAGTGCAAGCACAGTGGGACTCTATGGTCCACCCTCCCAGGTGCCACACCTATGGCCCTTTTTTATCAATAACAATGTAAGCATTGATCCACACATTTGAACATAAACACAACTCTTTATTAAATGTCCTGTTCATTGTAGGCCCACCCAACATACCTGGCCCAATCTCATCCATGTGATGAGACAGGCTGAAGGAAGCATCCATTAATCATCTATCATCCTGTCTTGCCACACCACTGCTCCAGCTGGGGAGTTGCACCAGTGTTTCAGGAGGTTGCGCTGCTTCTTCCCTTCACGTGAGGCACTGTTGGGGCCTTGTACATCCTGAGTGTCTATCAGGTTTCGCCATTGCCTCCATTCCCCAGGCTCCATGTCCCCATTGCCTTGTTGGAGGTCCACGAGCCTGTTCTGCAACACTGGGTAGCGGGTGCGCATGAGATTGTGCAGGATGCAGTAAGCTTCCACGGTCCTCCTCATGGTCTCTGGGCGATGCTGCATGGTGGTGAGAAGTACCTGGAACCTGTTGGCCAGGATGCCAAAGGAGTTCTCCACCACCCGCCTTGCCCTGGACAGCCTGTAGTTGAAGATCCTCTCTTCACGGGGAGGAGTCTGGAAGTGTAGGGCTTCATGAGGTAGGTTCTGAGGGAGAAGGCGTCATCCCCCACGATGAAGTAGGGCACATCTTGTGTGTCATTGGGCAGGGGGTCTGGATCTGGGAAGCCCAAGATGAGGTTGTGTTCCAGCCCCTCCTTGAGGTGACTGGAGTTGTATACCTGGGCATCTGAAGCTGACCCGTTGCCTGAAGCATCGATGTACATGAACTTGTAGTCAGCATCGATCTTGGCGAAGAGGAAGATGCTGAAGAAGCCCTTGTAGTTGAAATAATTGGACCCCGACTTGGTTGGCGCTTTGCAGGCCACGTGCTTGCCATCTATGGCTCCAACGGAGTGGGGGAAGTTCCACCTCTGATACCACTGCTCTGCAAGTTTCTTCCAGCCTTCTTCAGTGGAGGGACACTGGAGGAGCTCCTCCAGGTATTCTTCAATGATGGCCTGCACCACTTCTCTGACCACAATGCTGATGTTGTTGTGTGGTACCCTCCAGCCGTACTGCATGCTCCTGTAGGTGGTCCCTGAGGCCAGGTGGTGCAGAGTGAGTGCCACCTTGAGCCCAGGGCCCAGGCTGGGCCAGAAGTTGGTGCTCTGCTTGGTCAACCTGGGTCTCAGCCGCTCCACAACTTCATCAAACATGGCTGGAGGCATCCTCATGAAGTTCTGGAATGCACGAGGGTCTTCGTTCCTCAGCTCCACCATCAGCTTGTTGTACAGTCCGTACTCTGCTCTTCTCCCGATCCATCTTCGGACCCAGACGCTTCTGGGCCGCCTCCTTTTCTTCCCGTAGAACAGTTGAAAGAGCCTGTAGATGGCTTTGCACTGTTGCAGAACGATGGTGGCTACCAAAAGGAGTGTGTTACGATCCATGGTGGACATCAATGGATGCTGTGGAAGAGCAACAGCCAGATGAAGGCTGCAGAGGTCTGCACAGCAGGGCTGCTGAACTGAAAGTGAGATCCAGGTGAGTTGCTCCCCCTTTTTATAGAAAATATAGGTTTTCCCCTATGTGTCCTTTTGCATCCTCTAGGCATCCTTTAGACATCCTTAATATCCGAGATAGGTCCCCTCTGCAAACGTTTTTTCCGTTTTAAATGCTTTGTATGTGAGCTGCATCCGCTTTCATCCTTTCTCCGTCCGTGCTACTAATGCTGCGCGTCCGTTCCGCGTCCATTTTGCTTCCTCCCTGTGTCCGCTTTCCGCTGGAGCGAATGTGAGTTGCGCGGATGCACAGCGGATGCCTAGCGGATATAGCAGATGCGTAACGGATGACAACGGATGTAGAATGGATGTTCCCCATATGCGTTGCGGATGCAGAATCGACGTGTTGGATACATTTTCCACTCAAAAAGTTTTGAGCAGCTCAAAACTTTTTGAATGGATGGAACCTGAGTCGACGGATGCTGGACGGATAGAGAGGATGAAAAACGGAGGCAGTGAGTACAAAACGGATGAATCGCGTTAACCAACGGATGGCAAGTGTTCGTCTCCGTTTTACATGAAACACAATGAAACTCTTAATCTCACGAACACATAGACAGTTTTCAGCCATAGTTTCAATCAACAAAACTCTGAGCATTCTACAAAAAGCTAAATCCAAAAACACTAGTGAATTACTAGGAACGTGGCATTCAGACAAATCAGTTATCAATAGACACACAGAGATAAACCATACTTACACCCCATTCAAAAGTGACAATAAAAAGGCTGAGATGGAAACAAGAAAACTAGAACACATTATCTGCAGCAAACTACATCCAGATATGTTGGGATTAACATCAGACAAACAAGGAGAAAACAATACCCTAAGCAAGGAACTAGTAAGGAGCAAACAACACCCCCACCAACAATTGCAATTCAATCTGCTGTATATGAACAGGGAGAAAACCCCAAACTATTGTTACTTAGTTGGGTAACAAAATGTCATGCAAGTTCAAGAACATCAAGAACACCACAGTTCAACTCTATGCTACATATATTCTCTTCTCTTAGTTGCAACTCAATCTTTTCTCTTAGAAAGGAGCAGGCACAGAGATTTATTTAGCCATTTAAATTCAGCCCATTTTAAGCTGGAAAGATTCTTGAAACAGGCAGCATCACTGGGATCAAGACAATGCTCATTGGCCACACTGAGTCCTTAGCTATTCCCATAATTCCCTATCTTTGTCTCCAACTCCCAGGAAACCACCATCTTGTCTTCCCTGGCAAACTGCTATAAAAAAGCCTGAATCCCAAGATGCTGTCATTTTTATAAGAATAGTGTTTGGAGTTTTAGTTTACCTTAATTTAATTTTGTATTTCAACTTTTAGAGATCTCATGAGCATACTGATGCTTTCCTTTTTTTCCCCGAAGCCCTGTTTTGGCTCCACTTTTATAGCACTCATCTAATAAATTCTTTTGTCAGAAATGAACTATTGCACAGCATTCAAAGAAAGAAATAGTTTCACTTCAACTACTAAATCAATAAGTAGAAACAAAGAATGCATTTGCTGAATATTTGCTAAGGGGAGATAAGGACATTCTTGTGCAACACATCTGAAATTCCAATCAATTTATACTGTACATTATTCCCAAGAAAAATCCTCCCACTTATCCCTATTTAGCAAACAAACTAGTCTATTGGAAAACAAAAAGGAAAAGACCCCCCAAATATATATATATGTTACAAAATATTGGGGAGGAGGGGAGATTATCTGTCTGCAATTCAAACATTCCATGTATGTTTAATGCCTATTACTTCTAAATGACATGCATGCTGATCCTAAAACAGTTAAAATGTTGGCACATTGACTTTTGCAGAATTTACTTCTGTCTAATTGAACTTAAATCAGAGAAGCAAAGTACTCTTTTTATTTAATCCTTTATAAATTTTCTTTTTCTCTTTTTGGGGTGGGGAGGTTGGATGCATTTCCTATACTTTTACTTCATTCAGATGTGGATGCAAAAAGTGAGTTGAATATGAACTAGTCCTATTTTAATGCTGCTTTCAACTTCCACACAGCACAGCATGTGCCAGCCACTGACCCAGCAACATGCCTGCCAGCTCAGCAGTGAATAATCACTTTACTTTGTGTTTTTCTTCTTCATCTGTGAAGCAGAATAAATGCTTTTGGCTAGTATAAGGCATGCTTATAGCATTCTGTTGGATCTCTGTGAGAAATATTCTCATGTGCATGGATTTATACATAAACCTGGCATATAGCACATCTCTTTAAAAGTGATCTGTTTTAGCTCATGGGGCTAATTCAGTGGTAAATAAGTGTAGGATTATCTATTTAGGGATATTATAGACTTCCAATATACCATGATGTCCAGATACCTTAATTATGCTATAAATGAGCCTTTTATTGTTTCATTTAACAAGAATTTATAATGAAGTGTACAGAGCTTAAATTGGGATAGTTAGTCATCAGGTCATGAAAATTTCTGATTATACAAAGACTAAACAATTAAATGTGGGCTTGCAATAGAAGCCAATCTTTAATTGTTGGAGATTGACATGGGAAACTGTTGAGCCTATTAGCTCTTTCAGTAATCTTTGATATTGTGGGGTGTTGATCACAACCAGTAGATCAGGCAGGCATTCTTGGCTCGCCTGGTTAAATCTTTCTTCTTTCCACCAAAGAAACTAGTGATGAGGAGAAGCTGATGTAATTTCTCAAGGCTCTTCTCTCAAGAGAATTCAGGAAGCTATGCCAAGATAAGTTTTTTCCATTGAACCTAATGTTATCTGTTTTTAAATATAGTTGGTTTTTTTTTTCTTTGTTTGAAACAAAGGCTTTTTCCTATCTTCCCCTTCTGAAGTTGTAGAAGGAGAAGCAAATCATGGTTTCTGTGGCATTTTGATTTCAAATTTATTCAAGCTTAGTTTTCTTTCTGTACAATTTGTTATTTTGGTATTTTTAAGCAATTATCTTACTTTACATGGTCATCTATCTCACACAAGTAAAGCTGAATGTTGATCTTTGTTAATTTGATTTAATTTTTAATTTAATAATTTAATTAATTATTTAATTGAAACATGGCTGTTAAAAATAGTGTGTGGATGTGTGTGTGTATCTTTTACATTATTTTATGGACACATAGGGTTTGAAAAACTACTGAATATTGGGAAGTGTGACTACCCCCGTCTCCCCAATTTGTTTAGATCAACATAAGGTTTGCTTTGTTTTACAAGTTCCACATCTTCAACAGATACAATGTTTAGATTAATGCCACTTTGAGGATTGTTTTTTCACAGCATAAACACATCTTAAAAGGAGGAAAAAAAACACCTTACGTTATATGGTCTATTTTATCCTAGGGTAGCATTCCAATTAACACATGTTAATTACATTTTTGGTTTCCATCAGAAGTCTACAATTGCATTATAAAAATTATTAAAGAAAGCCAACATTCAGCTTTTTAGATGAATTCAGAGGTGAAGGAAGTGTTCAAAGATACTCTTAACACATTTCTGCTCTGAATCTCAATATAACTCACAAAGTAACTTACAAAATAGTAGATTCTACAACTTATTTATTCCTTCGTAGCTACATTTTATCATTTAGATTTTTTCTACCCTTAAATCCTCTTAACTCTGCTTAGCTACCTCTCCTTCTAAAAGGGCTTACTTTTTGTATCCTAGAGAATAAAAAATTTAGAGAACATATTGTGTGTGACAGAGTTGATTTGCATGTATTTTATATTGCTATCGGTTTAAGACTTTGTTCCTTAAACAGTTATTTTTACTTTCCCGTTGTAATAGATATATTGAATTATTTATGTTTGAAAAGTACCTCGAGGAATCTTAACTTCAATCATCATTTTTATCTTGTCATAGGAACCTATCGTTTGGCAAGAAATATGACCTTTCAATATTGAATTATTTTCTAATCAATTTCATATTTTGCTATCTTATTTTTACCTGGCACATAATACTTGCCTTTACATTTACCTCTGCAGGATATATTTTAAACATTATTATTAGAAAGAAAGAAGTAGGAACTCTAACAGAAATCTCAGTATAATAGGGCACTGCAGAGGGTACAATTGCTGTAGAAGCAGCTTGCATTATATTCAAGATCTAACACACAGTTTGAGAGAAAGTTCCTGCTGGGGAAGAAAAGTGGAGAAGCTGGCAAGAATTTTACCACATCTGCTATCCGTTGCTAATAAACTGTAACCTATTTCATTTTTGTTATACTTACTCTTAAGGTTATTTGGCTTTCAAAATAATCTCTCTGGCTTTTAGTAAGTATAAAATGTATTACGATATGGTTGTTTATATATGAAGAATTTTTCAGCAACTGAGAATGAAACCCTTAATGGGTAAGGTGGCATCTCATGCTTCTGTTCATGCATTAAGATTACAAAAAGGGTGAAAATAATCAGGGGTGTTTAGGGGAGACAGGAAAATGAAAATGTAGATGGCAGCCACAGAATCAAATCTCTCTCTTTTGTGTGTGTGTGTGTGTGTGTGTGTGTGTGTGTGTGTACACACACACACACATACACACACACACAAAAATATAACTGTATTGTAGTTTATATAATGTAAAATATTATAGGAAGGGAGTTGAATAATCTAACAACTGAGTATAATGAAATATATGTAGTTATACATATGTAGTTATACATACATACATACATACATACATACATACATACATACATACATATATACAGCAAACACCTGGGCAAAAACAGACTCCCTCTGATAGCTCCAACCTAACCCCCCC
>BLBF01000005.1:39639253-39659905 GCA_015471245.1 Laticauda colubrina | reverse complement strand
ATATATATATATACACACACACACACACACACACACACACACACACACACACACACATATATATGGATGTTTGGTTATTCAGGTTTTCTCCAGCGTAAAATTGGAAGTATCTAGGCGGTTTTTGATGAACTCTCATTCATCATCTTCAGGCTTGTTTCTTCGGCTCTGTGCTTCTCAGAGTAATGTGAGCTTGCAGCTGCTTCTTCCTTTTAACTGCTAGTGGGGGTGTGACTTGATTGGGTGGAGGCTTGGCTGTGTTCTGATTGGGTGGGGGGTGTTCTCATTGGTTGGGGCTTTGGCTGTGTTCTGATTGGTTGGGGATGTGTTCTGTTCAGCTGGGGGCTTGGTTATGCTCAGGTTAATCTTAGTTACTGGGAGATTTGTTGCTGGTGGGCTGTGATCACTGATATATATATACAGTTTTCTTAAGTTTTCATGGGTACTTACATGTTTGCTGTTCAGCTTCCTTCGGGTATTATCCTACGTCATTGTCGTTGTGCTTTTAAAGTTGTAGCAATGCCATCATCAGGCTTCTGTATTGAGTTTGTCTGTGAGTCAGGCTACCATAGCCGTTTCAATTTTAAATTTGAGGCTAACCTACTGCTGAGCCAGAATGGTTTTTTTCTTCATCCTGATTGGTTGGGAGTCTTGGTCTGTGTTTATTGGTCTTGCAGTTGGCTGTGTTCTGCTTGATTAGTGTTTCTAATTTCTTCTGTCTGTTTTGTGGCTTTGATTGGCTGGCAACATTGTGTTCCTGTATTGGAGGCTTTTAGTGCAGCTTGGCTCCGAGTAAAAGGATGGCTATCATTTGCTAGGAAGCTAGGTTTCATTTGGGTGCCTGGTTGGGGTGTGTTTGAGCTGGAGGTATCAGTGGGAGTCTATTTCTGCCCAGGTGTTTGCCTGGCTTATGGTGTGGAGATTTTTTTTGTTTGAGAGTGCAGGCTTCCAAATGATTGACAGTCTGCTGGAATCATCTCTTCTATTCATGCTTTCAGGTCTTTTTTCAATCTCTATGGCTTCTCTGATGATTCTGTGGTTGGGGTTTTCTATAGTGGCTAGAGTTTTAGTGCCATTGAAGTTGATGTTGTGACCTGTGGTTTTCATGTGTTGGACTAGTGAGAAGGTGTGTTCCAGCTTTTTACTGCATTTTTGTGTTCATCCAGGTGGATACTTATTCTTCTCTTGGTCTAGCCAATGTATGTAGCCGGGCATGATGCACAGGGGACTTCGTATATTCCTTGGTTTTCCAGGTCAATTTTATCTTTGTGGTTTACCACAAAGATACCACATACCACAAGCCAGGCAAACACCTGGGCACAAACAGACTCCCCCTGATACCTCCAGCTCAAGCACACCCCAACCAGGCATCCAGATAAAACCTAGCTTTCTAACAAATGATAGCTGTCCTTTTACTCGGAGCCAATCTGTACTAAAAGCCTCCAATACAGGAACACAATGTTGCCAGCCAGTCAAAGCCACAAAACAGACAGAAGAAACCAGGAACACCAATCAAACAAACTCCAAGTCCAATAAACACAGACCAAGTCTCCCAACCAATCAGGATGAAGAAAAAACCATCCTGGCACAACAGTAGGCTAGCCTCAAATTTAAAACTAACGGCTGTGATAGCCTGACCCACAGACAAACTCAATACAGAAGCCTGATGATGGCAGATGAGATTCTGCCGAAACGTTGCTACTACTTTAAAAGCACAACTACAATGAAGTGGGATAATACCCGAAGGAAGCTGAACAGCATATATATACAGTTATATCTCTGTTATAACTTTGAAGACCAAAACATGCCCTATTTTAATTTGTGACCATTTATTAATTACATGACACCTAGATTGTACCATAGGACATTTTATATAAACATAATCCACAGAAATGATTAAATTAAATCAAATATTCTGTTTCCAACAGAATACCCTACACCACTAGACTTGAGATTTTAAGCGTAGACAATCTTAAACTATGCCAGCTAAGAATGGACTTAAGCATAGTACATAAAATTGTCTGTTTTAATGTCTTACCAGTTAATGACTATTTCAGCTTTAAACACAATAACACAAGAACACACAACAGATATAAACTTAATCTAAACAACTCCAAACTTGATTGCAAGAGGTACGATTTCAGCAACAAAGTGGTCAATGTCTGGAACTCACTACCTGACTCTGTTGTCACATGCTCAAATCCCCACTTCTTTAAGGCCCGGTCCCAATGGCTGACGGATGCAAAACATATGCATAAAGGACACAGCAGACAAGCAAAATTTGGGGGGTAGCTCCATCGTTCTCATCCGCTCCAAAAAGTGGTGAAAATTTGCATAAACAGAATGGAAAAGAACGGAAAAGAACGGATGTGGGTAGTATGTAGCGGGGATGTTAAACGGATGTTCATAGGAAGCCTAGCGGATGAAAGTGGATGGAAGCGGATGACACCTCTGAAGGGATTCTGGGGGATAATTGCGAAGCGGACGCATAGCGAATGAAGTGGATGCATCACGTACGCCTAAAGGAAAGAAAGAGGATGCCACACGGATGTATATCGGATGCAAACCGTTCACTGCACATCCTTTCTGTTTCTGTGCTACTAATGATGTATAGACGTCCCATGTACCTTTTCTTTCCTCCCTCTTTCCATTTTCAGCTGCAGCGGATGTGAGTTGCGAGGATACCCAGAGAATGCAGCGAGGATTCAGCGGACGTTTAACGGATGATAAATAGACATGGAACATTTGTTGTTCGTATGTCGCGGATTTACATCGTGCACAGCGGAAAGTTCATCCGTTCACAAACTTTTGTGCAGCTCAAAACTTCTTGTGTGGATTAAATCGCAGTGGACGGATGCTCGACGGATAGAGCAAGAGTCCAGAGAGTCCATTTGCGAGAGTCCAGAATTTCTTTAACTTCAAAATGTTGTTCACTTTCAATCAGTATTGGTATGGGAGGTTCAGTCTGGATGGGTCTTAAATCAGAAGTATGTTCAGGTTTCAACAAACTAACATGGAAAACCGGGTGAATTTGTCGAAGAGTTTTCGGTAAGTTCAGCTGGACTGTTACAGGATTTATAATCCGTTCAATCGTGAAAGGGCCAACGTATTTAGGAACAAGCTTCTTTGAGTTTTGAGTTGTTTGCAGGTATCTGGTGGACAGGAAAACTTTGTCACCAACTTTATATAATTTCTGTGGAAATCTTTTCTTGTCTGCAAAATTCTTATGAGCTTGATGGGCCTCATCTAATGCTTTCCGTGTTACTATCCAGTTAAGTTGGAGTTGAGTTATCCATTCATCCAACGAATGGATGTTAGGCCTTTCACGAGGAAGTTCAGGTATGGGTACAAAATCTTATCCCGAAGCCACTTTAAACGGAGTGAATCCAGTACTACTATGTACAGAGTTGTTAAATTCCACTTCGGCAAATGGTAGTAAGTCAGACCAGTTATCTTGTTGATAATTTATATAACATCTAAGATACTGTTCTAACACTGTGTTAGTCCTCTCACAGGCCCAATTAGTTTGGGGGTGGTGGATGGAGCTTAAGCCCTGGGCAGAGCCTATCAACTTCAGGAACTCTTTCCAAAAATTTGAAGTAAATTGGACCTCTTTATCAGAGATAATGCGTTCCGGAACACCATGTAACCTATATATATGTGAAATAAACAGTTTAGCCAACATCTTAGCAGATGGAATTTTGGAACAAGGTATGCAGTGTACCTGTGTGGAAAACAAATCGGTTACCACCCAGATAACCGTGTTTCCACTGCTTTTGGGTAATTCTACTATAAAGGCCATAGAGATTTCCTTCCAGGGGGCTGTTGGTCTAGCTACATTTTGTTACAACCCTGCCGGCTTACCAGGAGGTCTCTTTGCCGAAGCACAAATGCTAGCTACATAAGCTTCAATGTCCTTCTTTAAAGTAAGCCACCAGAATTGCTGCTTAACCAGGTGTAAGGTTTTCACAAATCGAAAGTGACCAGCTGCTTTAGAATCATGAGCTTGTTGTAGTATTTGGCCTCTCAGCACTTGTAGCACATACAACTAGGTCCCCACCCAAGCCAAACCATCTCTAACTGTATAGTCTTTCGAATGAGCCAAGAACCAATCATCAAGTTTTAAAGCTTGTTTTAGTTGTTTAGTTGTTTCAGTGTGCCCATGTCACACTAAACCAACGGATGCAAAGAGGATGTAAAACGAACAAAAAACCTTGCCATCCGTTCGAAAACGCGATGTACTCACTGCCTCCGTTTGGCTTCCTCTCTATCCATCCAGCATCCGTTTATTGACGTTTCATCCACTCCGAAAGTTTTGGGCTGCCTAAAACTTTTGCGTGGAAAATGTATCCAGTTCGTCTATCCTGCACCCGCTATGCATCCGCTACGTATCCGCTACGCATCCGCTATATCCGCTAGGCATCCGCTGCGCATCCGCGCAACTCGCATCCATCTGGACGCAGGGAGGAAGCGGAACGGACGCGGAACGGATGCGGAACAGATGCCTAGCGGATGCAGAACGGAAACAAAGCATTTAAAGCAGAAAAAACGTTCGCAGAGGGGACCTATCTCGGATATTAAGAATGTCTAGAGGATGCCTAGAGGATGCCTAGAGGATGCCTAGCGGAAAACCTATACTGCCTATAAAAAAGGGGAGCAACTCGCCTGCATCTCACTTTCAGAACAGCAGCCCAGCAGTGCAGACCTCTGCAGCCTTCATCTGGCTCTTGCTCTTCCACAGCATCCAGTCATGTCCACCGTGGATTGTGACAAAGTCCTTTCGGCAGCCACCATCCTTCTGCAACAGTGCGAAACCATCTACAGGCTCTGTGAACTCTACTACGGGAAGAAAAGGAGGCACCCAAAAAAAGTCTGGGTCCAAAGATGGTTCGCCAGAAGAGCAGAGGACGGATTGTACAACAAGCTGATGGTGGAGCTCAGGAGCGAAGACACCCGGGCGTTCCAGAACTTCATGAGGATGCCTCCAGCCATGTTTGACGAAGTTGTGGAGCAGCTGAGACCCAGGTTGAGCAAGACAAACACCAACTTCCCGCCCAGCCTGGAATCTGGGCTCAAGGTGGCACTGACTCTGCGCCACCTGGCCTCAGGGACCACCTACAGGAGCATGCAGTACGGCTGGAGGGTGCCACCCAACACCATCAGCTTTGTAGTCAGAGAAGTGGTGCTGGTCATCATCGAAGAATACAAGGAGGAGCTCCTCCAGTGCCCCTCCACTGAAGAAGGATGGAAGAAAGTTGCAGAGCAGTGGTATCAGAAGTGGAACTTCCCCCACACCGTTGGAGCCATAGATGGCAAGCACGTGACTTGCAAAGTGCCAGCCAAGTCGGGGTCCACTTATCACAACTCCAAGGGCTTCTTCAGCATCATGTTCTTCACCATGGTCGATGCTGACTACAAGTTCATGTACATCGATGCTTCAGGCAATGGCTCATCTTCAGATGCCCAGGTATACAACGCCAGTCACCTCAAGGAGGGGCTGGAACGCAACCTCATGGTGGGCTTCCCAGATCCATACCCGCTGCCCAATGACACACAAGATGTGCCCTACTTCATCGTGGGGGATGACGCCTTCTCCCTCACAACCTACCTCATGAACCCCTACACCTCCAAATACCTCACCCGTGAAGAGAGGATCTTCAACTACAGGCTGTTCAGGGCAAGACGGGTGATGGAGAATGCCTTTGGCATCCTGGCCAATAGGTTCCAGGTACTTCTCACCACCATGCAGCATAGCCCAGGCTTGCAGAACAGGCTTGAGGACCGTCAAAAAGGCAATGGGGACATGGAGGCTGGGGAATGGAGGCAAGGGCAAAACCTGATCGACACTCAGGATGTGCAAGGCCCCAACAGAGCTTCACGTGAGGCGAAGAAGCAGCGCAACCTCCTGAAACACTGGTGCAACTCCCCAGCTCGAGCAGTGGAGTGGCAAGACAGGATGGTAAATGCTTAATGGATGCTTCCTTCAGCCTGTCTCATCACACGGATGAGATTGGGCCATGTATGTTGGGTTGGCCTACAATGAACAGGGCGTTTAATAAAGAGTTGTGTTTATGTTGACATGTGTGGATAATTATTACTTTATTATTGATAATAAAGGGCCATAGGTGTGGCACTTGGGAGGGTGGACCATAGAGTCCCACTATGCTTGCACTGGAGGTTTATCTATCCCACTGCTATCCTAACCCATCCCAAAGGTATCCCTGCCCATCCCACAGGTATCCCTGTCCATCCCACAGCTATCTTAACCCATCCCACAAGCATGCAAAGGCTTAAACCATTTCTAAAAGTTTCTAGCAAGACTTTATTAAAAAAAAGAAATAAAGCAAGTGTGTGAATCATAAATAGACTTTATTAACAACAAGCTATAAGACAAAAATGAGTCTCTGGCACTCCTCTTGGTCACTCAGTCTCAGGGGTGAAGGGTGCAGGTGCTGTGGAGGTGGCTGGTGCTGGAGTGCTTGTCATCAGCTCCTCCAGAAGCAGAAGCAGCAGAAGCGCCAGCCCCAGAAGTGCGAGCCTGTGCTGCAGAAGCCCCAGCAGAACCAGAGTGAGGGCCAGGGAGCTGGATGGTAGCCCTGTCCCTCTTGCCAGGGCTGGCAGCAGATGGCTGAGGTTTGCTGTGCTTCCGCATGGTTGTGGGGTTGCTGGTTGGCAGGGAGGCTGGCAGGAACCAAGGCTGGCAGCAAGGCAGGCAGCAAGGCTGGCAGGCAGACATGAACTAAGGCTGGCAGCAAGGTTGGCAGCAAGGCTGGCAGGCAGACATACAGGCAGGGCAGGCAAGGCAGTCGATGTGTCCGGCAGCAGGTCTTTCCTCTGAATGGTGACCTGCTTCCGAGCTGCTTCCGTTATATCCGCGGAGCTGACGCAATGCATCCTCCCCGCATGCGCAATTAACGCCAGGCTTCCGCTGTGCATCCGCTTCATCCGTTCGGCATCCGTTCGGCATCCGCTGTATCCATTCCATTTCCGCTTCGCTGAGGCCCCCCGGAAGCCCTGAGGATGCGCCATCCGCTCCCATCTGCTTCCATCCGCTGGGCTTCCGTTCCGCATCCGCTTTGCATCCGCCCTGCGTCCTCCCCGCGTCCATGTTATCTGCTCCGGTTATGCAAATTTTTGCCCCTTTTGAGAGCGATAACAACAGATGGAACATTTTGCTCGTCTGCTGTGTCCTTTTTGCATCCATTGGCCAGTGTGACATTGGCTTTAGGTCATTCGATAAATCCACTTCTTGTTTTTTCTTTTGGGTTCTGGTGATCATTGGGACGGCTAGATGTTTGGTCGAAACAATTGGACTTATCACCTCCTGGCGAATACTATTATATTGGGGTAGTCTAGAGAGAGCATCCGCCATGAAGTTCTTCAGTGAGAAATTGGACCGCTTGAAATACTGGGCCCAGCGAACTTGTTTAGGGGACAGCTTCCGAGGCATTTTTAAGGCTTCCAAATTTTTATGATCAGTCCATACCTCAAATGGATGTTTTGCTCCTTCCAGGAAATGTCTCCAGGTCATTAAAGCTCAACGAACTGCAAAATCTTCTTTTTCCCAGACAGCCCACCTTCTCTCGGTTTCAGACAGTTTACGGGAGGTATACACACAAGGCTGTAAGGTCCCTTTCTCGTTGATTTGAAGTAACACTGTTCCAATGGCCACATCACTCGCATCGGTTTGGATCACAAGAGGAGCCTCCATATTTGGGTGCTTTAGCACTGGTTCTGCAGCAAACAGTCGTTTTAGTTTCTCAAAAGCTGTTTGGCACTCCAACGGCTTACCCGGCCTTGGCTTCACCTCCCCTTTTGTTTTTAAGAGATT
Source organism: Laticauda colubrina (assembly GCA_015471245.1). Taxonomy (NCBI): domain Eukaryota; kingdom Metazoa; phylum Chordata; class Lepidosauria; order Squamata; family Elapidae; genus Laticauda; species Laticauda colubrina. The sequence goes on along the minus strand of BLBF01000005.1, from coordinate 39,652,077 downwards.
AGTAATGGGCATTGCTATCTTAGCAAAAGTCGGGATAAATTGCCGGTAAATATTTGTAAATCCCAAGAAGCTTTGAAGTTGTTTTCTGGTACATGGTGAAGCCCATTCCAATACGGCACGCACTTTCTCTGGATCCATTTCTATGCCCTCAGATGAAATGCGATATCCCAAATAGTCAAATTTCTCTTGATGGAATTCACACTTGGATAGTTTAGCATACAACTTAGCGGCACACAGTTTCTGTAGAACCAACCGCACCATTTTCACATGTTCATCCAGAGTTTCCATGTAGATCAGGATGTCACAAGATAAACCAGAACTCCCCTGTATAAATGTTCATGTAACACCTGATTGATCATCTGCATGAATACAGCTGGTGCCCCTTGTAAAGCAAAAGGAAGAACGTTGAGTTGGAAGCAACCCATCGGGCAGTTAAAAGCGGTCTTCCACTCATCTCCTTACTTAATTCGAATTCGGTAGTATGCTTCTCTCAAATCCAACTTCGTGAAAATCTTTCCCTTGGCTAGGTGGGCCAACATGTCCTTCATCAAAGGCAGGGGGTACACGTTTTCCACAGAAATGGCGTTCAAATTTCTGTAATCCATCACCAAGCATTTGGAGCCATCTTTCTTTTCACGGAACAACACAGGGGCCGCTACCCGGACCTAGCAGGTTGGTTGAAACCACATTCCAGATTTTTATCTATAAACAGTCTTAGCTCCTCTAATTCCCGTGGTGTCCCTGAGTACAACTTCGGTTTCAAGAGCTTCACCCCAGGCAAAATTTCATTACCACAGTCTGTTGACCGGTGAGGTGGAAGCTCATCCGAGGCCTTCTCACTAAACACTTCCTTTAAATCCGAATACTCTTTTGGAATTTTCTCCTCCCCTTTCACGAGTTCGGTACCTGTGGAAGCTATTTCAATCAGAATCTGAAGCTTCAGCTGAGATCTCCCCTCTTTTTCTGGTCGTTGCTTGGTGCGTATGTGCAACAACCCCTTTCTCCAATTAACCTGGGGGTTCCACTTCCGGAGCCAGGGCAATCCCAGTATTAATGGTTGCTCCATCCCAGGGACCACAATAAAGCGCAGAGTCTCATCGTGGTTTCCTATGATCATTTCTATAGGTTCCGTGATAAAGCGTGCAGGGCAACATCCAGCCACTGATCCATCTAATTGGGCAAAGGAAATGGGCACCTTTAAAGGTTTTAGTTTTAAGTCCATTTTCTCCACTACTTCCGTGTTGATTATACACCTTGTGCACCCAGAATCTAATAGGGCTAGCATTTCCCCTTCGACCCCTGAATTGGATACCTTCAACTTCACCAGAATGGTCATAGGGCCCAGGCTTGGACTTACCAGGAAGTTGTCTTCCGAGTCGAAATCATCCTCAGGGGTAACCGGGGTTTCTGACTCTTCTTCCATGGGAGGGGCGATCTCTGCCGTCTCTTTCAACTTTAGTGCTGCTTCGCGAGGCTTCGCTGGGGATTTTTCAGGTTTTTTCCCTTCCTTTGGCGCCTCCTTTGGTTCCAGCTTGACTTTGCAGTTTATAGCCCGGTGACCTTCCTTCCCGCATCGAAAACAGGCAAAGGGGTTGGGTCTTGCCGTCACTCCTCCCTTCTGAGGTTTGGGAATCTCTTGAGGACGTGGGGGGGAAGGTTTGCTCCACCCAGAACCTCCCCGCCATCTGCTTCAGGTTAAATCAATTTCCACTTCTTCTGCCAGCAAGTACCACATCTGCAAGTCATTTGGGTCTCTTCTAGCAATGCATCTCTGGTACACATCTTCGTTTAAACCATCTTTAAATGCTTCTGTCAGGGCTTCCTGGGACCAGCCTTGGATATGACCTGCTACCTGTCTAAATTCTTGGGTGTAGTCAGCCACTGACCTCCGCCCCTGTTTTATGGTCTTCATCCTGATTCGGGCTTTGCGCTCTGCCAATGGGTGCTCAAATCTAGCTCGCAGTGCAGTCATGAACAGGTTATAATTCATCAACTGGGGAGCATTATCATTATACAGGGTCACCATCCACTCTGCAGCTGTTCCTTCCAGAGCCCTGGTAACACATCTCACTTTGGCTGCTTCTGAGGGAAAATCCTCCCCGTATTCTTCCATATAGCTCCAAACTTGGGCTAGGAAATATCCCAAGGTTTTGGGATCTCCCCCGTATCTTACTTATAACGGAGGCAGCCTAGGAGCTCTACGTCTTCTAGGAATTACACCTCCCGCTGAGGGCCCCGGGGCTGCTGCTGGATCAGGTTGATTTATGGGAGAGGGGGCTGCTCTGCTTCTTCTAGCTGGGGCTACTCCCCCTTCCCCTTCATACCTTTGTGCAGCTTGGAGTTGTTCAAAGGCTTCATCAAGGAGTCTCCTGGCTTGATTCAGTGAGAGTTCTCTCTTTTCCTTCTCTTGCCATGGCTCCTCTTTTCCATGCCGGCAGGTGATGGTGATCCGGGGGGGTGTCCTTCTCCGGATCTTTCCAGCCAACCCCCGCCGACCATCTGGGCTTCACAGCTGGATCCTCTTCCAGATTGAGCTCTGCTAGCGATTGGGCTTTCTGTACCAGCAAAGAATCTTGCCCTCCAATGGCTCCCAGATCTTCCTGGTCACTAGTTGAAGATGACATGATGTTCAGGCCCCCTCGGAAGAAAATTGGGTGTTTTCTCCAGGTGGACTGGTAGAGGGAGATTCAGAATAATGTCAGGCAGTGCTTCATTCAAATCCAAGAAAGAAATAGTTAGACTCTTTAATTTAGAGAAAAGTTATCTTTTACTGAAAATGAAGTGGTAGCAACCAGAGAATTCTGAATCTGAGGAATTAGGTGCGTAAATCACATATACAAAGTGATGGAAGTGTTCCCACCCCCAATAGTTCAAATGAAACTTCCAATTAGAAATTGTGAATATGATCATGTGGGCATCTTCAGGTGATGATAAGGCCTCTGTCCATTGACCTTGGCATACTTTGATAACGGGTTGCAGTTGCACAGAGAAAAGAAAGCTAAGCGAGAAATAGAAACCTAACTCTGATGTATGCTTCTTCCCCCTTCATTTTCACAACAGAAAAATGTAACACCTCCAGCTCACTTCCCAGATTCATCCCACTCTCCCCTCCCCCCTGTTTCTTATGACAGCCGAAAGATGCAAAGCAATAGTAGAAGATCTTGAAGGCTGCCAGTATGAAACAAGTATGCAATGAGTACACAACAGATGCATAGCGTTTTCCAACGGATGGCAAGCTTTTTTTAACATTTTACATCATCTTTGCATCCGTAAGTGCAGTGGGACTGGGACTGTACCCTCAAACTAACTTTCATTGACCTCACCCCATTCCTAAGAGGTCTGTAAGGGGTGTGCATAAGCGCACAATCGCGCATACCATCCCTGTCCTATTGTCCCCATTTATTTGTACCTATTTCATGTTGACTATTAAACCAGATTTTCCAAACTCATTGTGTAGTTCCTAAAGTGTCCCTTAAAGTATGAAATATCTCTTGAATATAACTATTGTTGCATGTGACTAAACTGAAGTAAATTGAGATTCAGTTGCATCTCAATTAACATTTATTTATTTATAACAGTTCTATCGCCATCCAACCCAGAGACTATAAATGGCAGACAAAAAGTGAACAAATAAGCCCCGAATGCAAGCTAATACATTAAAAACCAATTAAAACAATAAATGGCAACCAGACTAAAATATAATGCAACTCAAGCATTTGAGAATCATCCTGTAATCCACATCTAAAAGTCTCCAAAAAGAGCTTACTTCATAAAGGCCTATATGGGTCAATCATACTGGAGGGCAGATTCCAAAGTCAGGGACCACCACTGGAAAGGGATTCTCAGTTAGTGTTCTGACCCAAACCTTGCTCCAAGGAAACAAACAGGAAACAGAGGCAACAGAAAAACCTTTTAATGATTCTTTATGAATTCCATTCCTTCACGGTTAAAAGGCTGTTTCAAATTAATTATCTCTGATAAGAGCGAGCCTTGCCAAGGTAGTGCAAGGATACAAAGAACACCAGATAAAGTTACTAAGAAAGATTTCAAACACAGAGAGTCTCCAAACACCAACCAAGATAATTTTAACGTCCATGAGGCTTGAGTGCAAAACTTCTTTGCTTCCTCAAAGAACTCCAGTTTCTCAGCTGGCTTTTATCTCTTGAGGGAGGGACCATTACCTTACAGCCTTACTCCTAAGTCGCCCATGCTGCTACAGCTGCTCTTTCCTTCAAGCAGCCCTGCGTGCATGCGCACTGGGCACAGGCTCCTCAAGAATCTCTTCATCACTGCTGCAAGCCTCCACAATCTTCGAAGGCAACATTCTACTCCCTGATTGATGGTCCTGGCCCTATCCCTGCCTCACATGCAGGCATTTGAGTCCTCACTTTCCAAGACCTCAGCCATCTGCATCTGCTGCCAGTGAACCCCAACAGTTAGGAACCCTGCAGAAACCCTTCCCTATTAGAATATATGGATGGCCAAAAGCTCTTGGTCCATGATGGCGACCCTATGGCATGTGTGCCACAGGTGGCGTGCAGAGCCCTCTCTCTGGGCATGCAAGCCGTTGCCCAAGCTCAGTTCTGCCGTACATATGCTTGCCTCCCACCAGCCAGCTTGTCTTTCGGTCTCTACCAGGAATGTACATGGGTGGGACATACACAGGGGTCGCATGTGCATGCATGGGGCTCACATGTGATGCATGGGGGACAGAGCACACATGCGGGGGTCACACATATATGCCCAGGACGCATGTGCGGGGCATACGCATGTTGCATTTTGGGGATGTGCGCATGCATATGCACATTCGGCACCAACCTTTGGTGCCAAAAAGGTTAGCCATCACTGCCCTAGGTAGCAAGCAATCTCACAAAAACCTAATCCAATGCCTTGTAGGACTTTATAAGTGATAATCATATCTTGCATTGTACAAAATATTATTTTAAACAAACGTAGTTTACAGAATAATGTTGTCACATAGGCATAGCAAGGAATGTCCATAACTACTCACTACTGCATTCTGGATAATTTGAAGCTTCTGGATGGTCTTCAAGAGTCTCCCAAGTACAGCACATTGCAATAATTCAGTTGGGTGAGTAAGGTGTGAGTGACCATGAGTAGAAACAGGAACAGATGCAATTAGCACAGAAGACAAAGTTGTTCTGTAGGAGCTGTAAGTCCAGGAAGATTTCTAAATTGTGCGTTGAATTCAAATGGGGGGTGCAACTCTACTCAGAGTCAATGATGAAAGTGTCTGTTTCCTGGATCCATGAAGGCTACAAGTACACAATTCTGGAAGGGTTAAATCAAAGTCTGTTCTTTCACATTCAGATACCACACACACACACACACACACACACACACACACACATAGAGTGTTCCCAAATACTGGAACAAAATTTCATGAATATTTTAAAAGAGTAATTATGGAACCTTATGATAATATGCAAAGTAGAGATCTTGGGATTTCGTGCTTTTCTCTTCAACCAACATCAATTGACCCCAAAGGATGGAGGAGGACAATTGTAAAACAATAGCCCCCAGTCTCAAATCTAATAGCTTGTCCAAAGGAGATCAAGAATGTCCCACCTCAGGTTATCCACAGTCAAAATTCTCACAGTACAGTACAGCACAGTACAGTACAGTACAGTATCTTAACGTAAAACCTGACTTAAAGGAGTAGAGATCCCTGCTTTTTTCAGGACTCTTAAGAGGCTAACAGCCTTTTCAACAACCTTTCCCAGAAGGTGGGATACTGAATGAAAATGATTCATATCTATTGGATCCTATAATAATTTATTGAAGAAGGAATAGACTACTACTTTTTCCAAACTCAGCAGACCATTCAATTTCTCGAGACATTTACTATCTCATGGATGCCCCCCCCCCACACACACACACATATACACCATTGATACATCCACACCACTGTGGATTAATGAGAATTAAACTCATTATGGGATTTAATGGGATTAAACTCATCTTGGTAACATTGGTCCAAATCCCAGTCAGGACAAAAATCATCCAGCCCCTAGGGAATAGGTTGTCCTAAACAGGGCCACCAGATGACATTTGGACTGAATAAGTGGAGAGAAATAAGTTCCTATTGCCACAAGGTAGGCTTTAATAAAGGTTCTAACCTGTGTCTGATCTGTTTTGACAGAGACAATATGTCAAAACCATCAATTTTGAAAGTTATTTAGATCCTCTTGGACACATTCCTATATTTCCTAAAATCACAATTATTGTGCAATCCTTGTGAGGCAGTTTTAGCAACATATTAAAAGCTCCAAGCCTGATTGTCCTGTCTGTGTTATAACACCAAAATTTTTGATATATAATAATTGTCCGATATTAATGGTGGGGAGACATCTGTAGTGTTATTGTAATGGTGGGGAGACATCTGTAGTGTTACTTCTTGGAATGACAACATTTAAAGGGAATATTTAAAGTTTCCTATTTTTGTAAATATGATCCTGAGATTTTTCTGGATGCCATAACATTTCACTTAGAGCTTTTTAATTTTGAAATTATTATTCCTATCACCGCAGGATAGGAAGAGACAGTTTTCCTGTCTCTTTTGCAATCCAGAAAAATGAAGATTCCTAATCCTTCCATTTCTTCCAAATTAAAGAAAATGATGAATTGCTGCATATATATGGGTTCATGAAAGAAGAATATTCCCAAAGGTGTTGTAGTTTTGAGCATCTTCAGTGGCAGGTTTGATTATGAAAGTATCAGGATTAATAATCCTATAAATTATACATTTGAAAGCTTCCTTCTTCATGCTGTCTGCATAAATGAGTGCATCAGTTTAAACTTCAGAACAAAGTAGCCTGCCAACAAAAACATTGTTACTTATTATGTGGAAATTCCATAAGGAAAACTGTGGGGAATGGTCAGTCTTTCACAAAAGAGAACTGAGCATCTTCACAGTTATATAGATGGGTCATTTAAATGTGAGTATCTTCACTGGATGAATCTGTCTGATAGTAGCATCTACCAAACTTGTATTGTGAGTGCTGTAAAATATTTTCCTGTCTGCAATACATATGGCATTTAAAAGAATTCTGAAAGTTTGTAGCTTTTAAAATCAGATGTCATGTTATTGACATGAAGAACAGAAATCCGAAGTTCTATTTTTATATCAAATTCCAACTGCAAATGTAAGCAGCTGGTCAGAATATTGTAAACAAATAAAATAGAAAAGATGGCTCATTAATGACATCTTTATGCTGAACTTTTTGGTTAAAAAAGAATACCAGTGATTGTACATATTGCAATGGATCTCCCAAAGTGCTTTTCAAAAGGCAAACTGAAAAAAATTCTTGGATGAAAAGTGAAACATTTTCAAGGAAAAAAACAGTCCAGTTGCCTTTTGAAAAGCACTTTTGGGACAACCATAATCTGGATGATTGAGAATCTATCTCCATAGACATTGGAATGGATCCTGAAGAGCAGTTATTGCATGAAACATCCTTTGATTCGATTTGTTAATGTTCAGTTGTTTCCTTTTTCAAACAGTTCCATGTTCCATATTATATTCTGAAATTTTTTTTGAAATAATAATTTTAGCTGAGGATGCAATTTTGGCTTTTGTTGTTGTTGTTATTGTTAAATAATTCAACATTTTCCTATAACTTTTGTTATGGAACTATAAAGGACAGATGAGATTGCCACTGTGTACAGAAAAAAAATCAGTTGTTGAAAAAGAAGAGGAAAGAGGCAGGAGATAATGGTTGGCTAAAAGTAGGGTTTGCCATAGGTACAGCTTTCCTGCATCAACTAAGTAATTGAAGCAAAGAAACATTTTTTTTTTAAAAAAAAAGAAATAATGCTAGCATTTATTGGCACTTCAGACCACTCTAACCTAGATTCATGTCTGTAGAAAGGCTAAGCAATTGAAAAACATATCAGACTAGAAAATCGGGAAACATATAAAAGAGATTTCACTGTAAATTTTAAAAGATCAGTTGATAGTGGAATTCAGTGTGATATGAGAAATTTGTAATGGGAGACACACATTCAAATTAAATACCATAACTAATACTTAAAGTACTTTCTATTAAAGCTGTGGCTAAATTCATGGAGCTTGTACTTCGATACATCTAAGGATACCAGCCCGAGGAAACCAAATCATAAGCAGTAAGTTCATGTACACTTTGAACAGGAATAAAAGGAGTTGATTCTAATTCAAAGGTATTCACCAGGGAGATCTTAGATCACCTGAGAGAGGTCCCTAGTCTTTTAATAGTATCCTCAGGTGCAACAAGTAAGACTAGTATGCATAATAGTAACATTAATAACATTAATTCAATATTTTCTATTTAATATCTTTGTCGGGAATGTCTTGAATCCTTTATATGTCAAAGAAAAAGTATTCCACTTTAAAGAAAAATAAATCATCATCAATGGTCTTTTCAAAATTGTCAAGCACTTTTTTTTCCTACAAAGCATGCTCTTTATTCTCTCTCTTTTTTAAAAAATATTTTGACCAAGTTTCAAAAGATTGGGGAGGGGGAGGAAGCAGAATCTTGAAAACTCGTCATAAAAACACATCTTTTAAAGGTTGAAGCCTCTAAAATGTGAGGTTATGTGAATATGTGACTACATGGTAGATAGTCTTTCACTTGGAATGATGATCATTTGTTAACTTTGAAATTGTAATTTTGTCTTGGCCTTTTATTCTTTCCCTTATTCTAAATGGGAGCTGAAGACAGGCAGAAATACAGAGTAATTGATTTAACAGCCTAAGACAAGTATAAGAAAATAGGAAGTTTGGTCTCAAAGCTTGACTTGATCTGAGGCAGCTTTTTTCCAACCTTATCTCAGCACCTTGGGCCAACCAAGTGGCCTTTAAGCCTGAACGAGCATGACTTTTTTTCCCCTAACATAAAGCTTCAGTATTCAGCTTTTCAAACTGTTCTGTAGCATTGGAAGTAGAATTATATTGACAACATCTCCTGGAGGGGGCTACTATGCTATACTTTAAGTGCTAATATAACAGTTATGTGGTTGTACCTTAATAATAGCCCCAGCTTGCCTAATGAGAATGCTGAAAGCAAACAGTACTCAGTGAGATTTTATTATGACTGAAGTGACTGCAATTTGAGGCAAATTATCCCTATTTTTGTTCTGATATCAAGCACAAGCATGCTAAAGAAATTGCTGTAAGTTTTGATGGGGAATTAGACTTAACTATTGTTAATATAGATGTAAGTGCATTTTTTCATGTAAACAGCTCACAAGGGTCAAGCAGCAGAGTCTTTTTTTGTGTGAGGCTGAAAATGATTGTCAATAATTTTGTGAGCGAATTTTGAAATAAAGTGCCTGTAACCTGTCATTATTCCTTCCTCTCGAAGTCAAGACAGAGTGGATGAAAATTTAGCCTGTGAATTGAAGGCAGAGAGAATGTTATGGCCTTATCGACTTCAGATAAAATTACTATTTTAACTTATAATTATTTTTCCACTCAAAGGTCAGCCAGCATATAGGATTTACAATTTTGAACTGCAGTGTAAGCAAATTGCTAGGAAAAAAGTTGTTACTAGTAGAGATCCAGTCAAAGAAAGCTTCAGTCACTAAACCTAGCATTGCTTATTATGTGGTTTATTAAGAGATAGGAGGAGAGATTATTTTGAAGCAAAATACTTACATGAAATATACAGAACCAATATTTAAGTGACGGTCCATTTTTAGAAGAGTTGTTAAAAACCTATTTGTTTAAATCTGAAGATATTTATTAAAGATTGTAATTAAAAAGACAAAAAGTGATACAAACTTTAAAAAAGAAAGAATAGAAAGTGGAGAAAAGAAAAAAAATAGAAAAAGAATAAAACTATTTGTAAAGAAAATAAATAAATGACTTCTCCCTTCATCATAACAAGAATAAACAATGTTAGTGACTCATTACCTGCTCTTAAAATTTTCTCTTGTGTCCATATATCATATTTTATCAATAAACAAATCATTAAAGCCTGTTCAGTATGATCAGCGAAACGTCATTAATGGTTCTCAGAAATAGCATATCTATTTTAACTTTGAACCAATAAGTTTGATATCAGCAATAACTTTAGCTATTGTAACTGTAAATGGTTTATAGAATCAGCATATTGCCCCAACAGTCTGGATCCCCATTTTACCAACCTTGGAAGGTTGGAAGGCTAATTCAGCCTTGAGCTAATCAAGATCAAACTCCTAGCAGTGGGCAGAGTTGGCCTGCAGTACTGCATTCTAACCAATGCACCACCATGGCTCGTTATATTCCCATTTTAACAATCTGGATCTTTAATTCCTTTGAAAAGATCAATTGTACAAATTAGCATTGTGGAAACAAAAGTCCAGAATTGCCAGCCATCAATTAATCATTGTTCATTTGTAATTTTCAAAATTAAAGTTCTAATAATTACTTTGCTGTTTATTGAAAAAAAAATTAAGTCCTTAAAATATTTAAAACTTATTTCACTAAGGATTGAAAGAAATTCACCTGGAGCTGTAAAACATGTTAAGTTCAAAAGTTTCTAATAGATGAAAAGCCATTAATAAGCAATTTTTGAAAGCTATTTTAAAAGAAAATATGTGAACCTCATATCCTTAAAGATGTTGATGACCAAAAACGGCTTTCCCTCATCTTCTATAGCTGTAATCCTACCAGGTATCACAGCCTTCTTGTAATCTGCCACAGAATTGTGGACCCCAGTCTTTCAGTTCCTATGAGGAGCAAGAGGAACTGTCTGAACAATCTCAAGTCCTCTCCTTATTTGGATAGGAATGACTTGCAACAGTTCATTTAGTGAAGTTACAATGGCACTGAAAAAAAAAACTTATGACCATTTTTCACACTTGAGACCTTTGTAGCAAGCAGCCCATGATCATGTGATCAAAATTCAGATTCTTGGCAACTGATTTATACTGATGACCATTACTGGGTCCCAGAGTCATGTGAACCCCTTTTGCAACCTTTTGATGAGTAAAATCAATGGGAGACACAGATTCATTTAACAATCGTTACTAATTTATCAACTGCAGTGATTCACTTACCAATGGTGGCGAGAAAGGTTATAAAATGGTACAAAACTCGTTAACAAATGTCTCACTGAGCAGAAATATTGGGGTCAATTGTTGAAGACTACTTGTACTTTTAGCCAGAGCCATTGTCAATTCACCATTTCTTCCCTGGAAATTTTTATCTTTTTAGTTGTAGCATGTAGTGAAAAAACTTGCATCTGTTCTGCAGTGGTTCTAGGTTAGGCCAGTCTATTTTTTGTAATATCTCCTCTGGACAACCTAATATAATGATTTGATATTAGGTCAAATCACGTTTGAGGAGTTGCTCTCCCGGAGAGCTCCCCACAAACTGCCGAATGGGTTTGAGGAAAGACATGACACACGTTTTCTCCGCGGGGTGAGCGAGCCCCGAACTAGCTCGAGACAAGCTCTTTTATTGAGGTTTGGGTGGGTTACAAAATATCAGAAGGCAAGCATATGATCCTGATTAACCATACTCAAACTGACACATTGGGTTGAATACACATATATGGCAACTATGTTTTGCAAACACAGTTGAGTGGGATGGATATCCATATTTGGGTGTCAGTAAATGTCTTCTATGTGTAAAAAGCAGTTTCTACATCATGTCCAGTATTTTTCGGACAGGCCCCTGTGGTTAGCGTTTCTGAGCAGTTTGCAACAGCAGGTGTGGTCATATTTCTACAGAGCTTTTCTGTTGCAGAATGTTATATGCAGCGGGGTAGTTCGTGGTTGGAACAGGATATGGACAAACAATATAGCTATAGCTTATTCAAAAGATTATATGGCTAATGCAAGGCAAAACTACCTGATCATTGCAGTAATGTTTCTCCACATCTCCTCCTTTCATTTTTTATTTCAAGGAAAAGGCTGTGGCAGGTTAAGCCGGAGTGTAGCCCGGACTCCTCCGAGCCTGAGAGTCACTTCCACTCACCAACCACTGGACACAGAGTCAAGTCCTCCGACTCGGCCTGTATCGTTTGACCTTACCCTATTATAGTCTGAGGAGATGTTTATTTGTTTAGAGGACTGAGTCATCCTCATTCTCCCCATTCAAGATGAAGAGATTTTTTGCTGACATATTATCCTGTGGCACGGATTGGTAGGTGTCACCGCTTTCCTGGTCCCAGAGGGTATTCTGGGATTGCAACAACAGGGTCTGCAATGAATCCATTCTACTTGTGATAAATTTAAAGAAGCGTTTAAACAAATAAGGGCCAATTGTGCATATTAATACAAGCAAGATTATTGTATGGAGAAACAAGCCCCACAGCTTCGTAATATGGGGGTTGGACATTGTAGCAAAACCAGCAGGCTGTAGTAATGTTGGGATTGGTGCTATTTACCAATTGATAGGTGGCTGTGACAATGTCCCAGAGAGGGTTCCCAGGGCGGCTTTGTGAAGGAGAGTAAGAATAAACAAGAGGAGCAGGTGAACTTTTCTCTGGAGTACCGGTGGGTTGTGGGGGTGGCATCTTACGGTTGGTTAGTATATTCTTGGGGGCTACCGGCACAGGGGGTTCTACGGGGGTTTGTATCAGTTTTATGGTGAAAATGTTACCTGGGTCTCCGTCGATATCATAAACATGACCTCCCCAAGTGACCCCTGCTTGCCATTCCCTATACCTTTTTCCCTGATTGGTAAAAGAATTTTTTACCGGATTACAATTCTGGTATACTCCTCTTTGGTTTCTCTTACATATTACGTTCTCGCCAGTCCTTTTGAGCGTAATAAAATCATCTTTGAGGGGAGGGTCCCATGATATTTCTCCCGTGGAGACACAGCTCCAGTCTGC
>BLBF01000005.1:39533946-39607310 GCA_015471245.1 Laticauda colubrina | reverse complement strand
CAGGCTTCTGATTGGAGTTTGTATACAAACTCCATACAGAAGCCTGATGATGGCAGATGAGATTCTGCTGAAACGTTGCTACAACTTTAAAAGCATTACAATGACATGGGATAATACCTGAAGGAAGCTGAACTGCATTCATATATATACACGCACACACTTCATAGAATAATGCTTCTAGAAGGCTTTAGCATAAATTATGACTATTTATTTCCATATTCTCATTTACAAGTTCATTAATATGCCAATCAGGCAAATTAGGTTATTTCTCAGCATGGATACTTTTTCGCTATTAAGACTTTAGGAAGCCTTGTTCATAGTCATTATTCAAAAATATAGAAAAATATAAATTGCTAATCCTATTCTTTGTAGAGAAATCAGCAGAATAGAAGGCAACGTGATAAAATACTTGCTTAATCTCTGGTGTAGTTTGTAACTCTGAACTGCTATGAAATCATCTACAGGACAAACTGCCTAAAGGCCCTGTCACACTGGCCAACGGATGTAAAACGTTTGTAAAAAGGACACAGCGGACGAGCAAAATGTTCCATCCTCTGTTATCCGCTCTCAAAAGTGCCCCAAATTTGCATAACCAGAGTGGACAACACGGAAAGGAATGGACGGGGGGAGGACGTAGGGCGGATGGAAAGCGGATGCTCCATGGAAGCCTAGTGGGTGGAAGCGGATGGGAGCGGATGGCACATCCGCAAGGCTTCCGGGGAAGCACAGCAAAGCAGACGCAGAACGGAAAGAGCGGATGCAGAGCAGATGCAGAGCGGATGCAGCGGAATCCTAGCAGAAGCCTAGCGGATGCCTAGTGGATGCCTAGCGGATGCCTAGCGGATGCCTAGCATTCACTGCGCATGCGGGGAGGATTCATTGCGTCAGCCCCGCGGATATAAAGGGAAGCAGCTCGCAAGCAGGTCACCATTCAGAGGAAAGACCTGCTTCCAGACACAGCTTGCCAGCCAGCCAGCCAGCAACCCAACAACCATGGGGAAGAAACGGAAGCTTCTACCATCTGCTTCCAGCCCTGGCAAGAGGGACAGTGCCACCCTCCCACCCCCTGGCCCTGACTCTGCTTCTGCTGGGGCTTCTGCTGCCCAGGCTCGCTCTTCTGGTGCTGGGACTTCTGCTGATGCTGCTTCTGGAGGTGGTGCTTCTGCTGGTGCTTACTCTGCTGGCACTGCTCCCGGTGCTGGTGCTTCTGCTGGTGCTTACTCTGCTGGCACTGCTCCTGGTCCTGCTGGTCCTGCTGGTGCTCCTGGTCCTGCTGGTGCTCCTCATGCTCCTGGTCCTGCTGGTCCTGCTGGTGCTCCTGGTCCTGCTGGTGCTGGTGCTGGTCCTTCTTTTGCTGCTACTGTTGTTGCTGCTGCTGCTGCTGCTGCTGGTGTGGAAGAGCAGCCCCTACAACCTCGAAGCCCTTCTGCTGAGGGCCCATATGGCCCTGCCAGAGGGAGGAAGAGGCAGAAGCGTGAACGGGAGAGGAGGCAATACTCCATCGAAGAGGAACATGAGGATGAGGTGCTGGAATGGCTGAGGGAGAACGAGTATCTATGGCGGAAGGGACACAGGCTCTATCAAGACACCAAAAGGAAGCAGGCTGCTTGGAGAGAGAAGGCGGAGAGCCTGGGCTACACTTCGGAGGTGTTTCTCGGCTGGTGGAAGCACATGCACACCTGGTACGGGAAGCTGCACCTCAAGAAATCTGGCCAGTCCACGGTCAAGGTGACGGACCGGGAGACCTACGTGATGGCCAAGTGCAGCTTCTTGGAGGGTGAGATCCACCACCAAGGAGCAGCCCCTCTGACAACCCTCTCTCTCAGGCAGCCTGCTGAGAGCCAGTCCTGTTCTGGCCAAGAGTCAGCTCCTATGTCCAGGCAGGTATCTGTGGAACGTGCCACGACGGAGACCCCCCCCCGACAGCTGTACTACCCCTGGCGGAGCGCGTGGAGGACCCCCTGACGCAGTAGGAGAAAGGAGACGGCACTTCCACCACAGCCCAACCCGCATCCACCCCCAGCTCCACCTCCACAGAAAGGCAGAGAGGCAGACCGGAGGGGCAGAGCCACACTGTCCTTCTAGAGATAAGAGACACCATCAGGAGCAGCATAGATATCCTCTTTCAGCTGGTACACACTGATGCCCCATCCTCCAACCGCAAGCCCTTCCTCACCTACGTCAACTAGACCCTCATGAACATGTCGGAACCCTACTACCAGGTGGTGAAGGACAGGATCACCGATCTTCTTCACAACCCTCCAGACCAAGATCAACCTGCTCCCACCCAGTCCAGGCCTGCTCCTCCACCCCAGGTGATGTCACTGCCCTTCCAAGGCTTTCCACAGGCCCTCCCTACCAAGGCTATGGCTACCAGGAGGTCCAGCAGCACAGGCAGCCCTTCCAAGTCCAGGCACATGTACATCGGACGCCACCAGTGCCACTGATGCCAACAATGCCACCCATTCCACAGATGCCACCGACGTCAGTCCTCACTCAGCTGCAGACCAGACAGCCCCACTACACTGCTCCTTCCTCCACCCCACAGCCAAGCCTGGCCTCAGTACATCTGTCATCGGTATTAGGGCTGACACCCCACGTCATGGAGGAAGGGGCTCTCAACATCACGGGGCTGAGCCAGCTGTCTGAGAGCTTCCTCAACACACCGTCCCCTGTTGTCCTCTCAGGGCCAGGCACCCCAGTGGCACCTCAGACCAGCACTCCAGCAGCAACCACCTCCACAGCACCTGGACCCTTCACCCCTGAGACTGGGCATGCCTCAGAGTGACCAAGAAGAGTGCCAGAGACTGTGTGACTACCTGTTGACTTTATTTTTGCTTTGAACACTTGACTTGGGTCATTTTTCTTTTACAGCTTGTTATTAATAAAGATTATCTTTGCTTCACACACTTGCTTCATTTATTTTTGTCAATAAAGTCTTGGTGGAAACTTTTAGAAATGGTTTAAGCCTTTGCATGCTTGTAGGATGGGTAAGGATAGCAGTGGGATGGGTAATAGCTGTGGGATAGATAAACCTCCAGTGCAAGCATAGTGGGACTGTATGGTCCACCCTCCCAGGTGCCACACCTATGGCCCTTTATTATCAATAATAATGTAATCAATCATCCACACATGTCAACATAAACACAACTCTTTGTTAAATGCCCTGTTCATTGTAAGCCCACCCAACATACATGGCCCAATCTCATCAGTATGATGAGACAGGCTGAAGGAAGCACCCATTAATCATCTATCATCCTGTCTTGCCACTCCACTGCTCTAGCTGGGGAGTTGCACCAGTGTCTCAGGAGGTTGCGCTGCTTCTTCCCTTCACGTGAAGCTCTGTTGGGGCCTTGCACATCCTTAGTGTTTATCAGGTTTCGCCCTTGCCTCCATTCCCCAGGCTCCATGTCCCCATTGCCTTGTTGGAGGTCCACGAGCCTGTTCTGCAACACTGGGTAGCGGGTGCGCATGAGATTGTGCAGGATGCAGCAAGCTTCCATGATCCTCCTCACGGTCTGTGGGAGATGCTGCATGGTGGTGAGAAGTACCTGGAACCTGTTGGCCAGGATGCCAAAGGCGTTCTCCACCACCTGCCTTGCCCTGGACAGCCTGTAGTTGAAGATCCTCTCTTCACGTGTGAGGAGTTGGGAAGTGTAGGGCTTCATGAGGTAGGTTCTGAGGGAGAAGGCGTCATCCCCCACGATGAAGTAGGGCAAATCTTGTGTGTCGTTAGGCAGGGGTTCTGGATCTAGGAAGCCCATAATGAGGTTGCATTCCAGCCCCTCCTTGAGGTCACTGGCATTGTATACCTGGGCATCTGAAGCTGACCCGTTGCCTGAAGCATCGATGTACATGAACTTGTAGTCAGCATCGACCATGGCGAAGAGGATGATGCTGAAGAAGCCCTTGTAGTTGAAATAAGTGGACCCTGAGTTGGCTGGAGCTTTGCAAGCCACGTGCTTCCCATCTATGACTCCAACGTTGTGGGGGAAGTTCCACTTCTGATACCACTGCTCTGCAACTTTCTTCCATCCTTCTTCAGTGGAGGGGCACTGGAGGAGCTCCTCCAGGTATTCTTCGATGATGGCCTATACCACTTCTCTGACCACAATGCTGATGGTGTTGTGTGGCACCCTCCAGCCGTACTGCATGCTCCTGTAGGTGGTCCCTGAGGCCAGGTGGCGCAGAGTGAGTGCCACCTTGAGCCCAGGGTCCAGGCTGGGCCAGAAGTTGGTGTTTGCCTTGGTCAACCTGGGTCTCAGCCGCTCCACAACTTCATCAAACATGGCTGGAGGCATCCTCATGAAGTTCTGGAATGCACGAGGGTCTTCGTTCCTCAGCTCCACCATCAGCTTGTTGTACAGTCCGTACTCTGCTCTTCTCCCGATCCATCTTCAGACCCAAACACTTCTTGGACGCCTCCTTTTCTTCCCGTAGAAAGAGCCTGTAGATGGCTTTGCACTGTTGCAGAACAATGGTGGCTACCAAAAGGAGTGTGTTACGATCCATGGTGGAGATGACTGGATGCTGTGGAAGAGCAAGAGCCAGATGAAGGCTGCAGTGGTCTGCACAGCAGGGCTGCTGGACTGAAAGTGAGATCCAGGTGAGTTGCTCCCCCTTTTTATAGGCAATATAGGTTTTCCACTATGTGTCCTTTTGCACCCTCTAGGCATCCTCTAGACATCTTTAATATCCGAGATAGGTCCCCTCTGCGAACGTTTTTTCCGTTTTCATCCTTTCTCCGTCCATGCTACTAATGCTGCGCGTCCATTCCGCGTCCGTTTCGCTTCCTCCCTGCTGGAGCGGATTTGAGTTGCGCGGATGCGCAGCGGGTGCCTAGCGGATATAGCGGACGCGTAACGGATGACGATGGATGTAGAACGGATGTTCCCCGTATGCGTTGCGGATGCAGAACGGACGCGTTGGATACATTTTCCGCTCAAAAAGTTTTGAGCAGCTCAAAACTTTTTGAGCGGATGGAACCTGAGTTGACGGATGCTGGACGGATAGAGAGGATGAAAAATGGAGGCATTGAGTACAGAACGGATGAATCGCGTTAACCAACGGATGGCAAGTGTTTCTCTCCATTTTACATCCTCTTTCCATCCGTTGGTGCAGTGTAACATGGGCTTTACAAGGAGCATCATAAATATTTTCATAAGATAGTATTACAAATGAAAACTGAAGCAGAAAACTTTAATCCTATCTGTAGATAGAATGTCATGTAATAAAAACACAACTAGATTCACAGCTAAGGGTGGCTACAGAAGCATTCCATGATGAAAAGGTAGCAACTCGCAAAGATGGCAACTCTACATTTGCCATCTCAATTGAATGAATAGATAGAAACTGTTTTAGTGCAGTGTGGGTGATTATGTTTAGTCATGTCAACTACCAGGACTGTGACCCAATTTCAGTCCAATTCTTAACTGTGCTTAAAAACAATATCTGAATTAAGTACACAGGGTTGGACTAAAAATACCCTCTGAGGGACCTTTCAACTCTAGAATTCCAATTGTTTGGAATAATTTTTCCAATAATTTTTAGTCCCACTTTGTTTGATACATTTGGAACATTTCATAATGGCCAGATAATTAAAAAAACACTATCATGATTTGTTCAAAGAAGTCTTTTTATTTATAATTTCCAATAAAATGAAATAATACTCACACATTTTTTTTTAAAATCCCAAATGGTCCAAACACTTTTTATTGATATAAAGTGGAAAAACTCTCTTTAGCCTACATGAGTGAGTAGTAAGCAAGGATTTTAATTGTTGATAAAAATTCTTAATCAACCTTCTGAATGCTAACTGTCACTCTTGGTGTTTATCATTGTTTTATTCCTTCCACACCAAAGTATGGCATGCAATTTTATTTTATTTTCACTGTAACATTATTTGCATAAGGATTTCTGTCAAAATTCTTTTCGTAGAGTGCCTTGCCACAGTTTCTTTCAGTAGAAGACACTGAGATACTGGAAGTGTCTCAGGGATTCAGGCCAAAATGTATGGAAATAAGGTGGTAATAATAATTTTGGATATATTATTTTGATAGCCTTTGTTCAAAGATATCTGTTAATAGCTCAGATACCCTTTATAAGCTTGAGAGTTAGAGGGATCTTTCAGAAGATATATTAGAGAATTCTGATTACAAGAGGTGTAAACTTATGACGTGTCCTATTCCACTCTTAATTTTGATGCCCTTCTCAAAATGGAGATTGGAGCTCAGTAGATCTTTGACCAAAGGACATTTTTCTTTAAAAGGGAAGAGTGGGCTGAAATCAGCTTTGACATTAGCAAGGAAAGCTACTATAAAGTATCAGCAAGCAAAGCTACTATACCTTCATATGCTAATATGGAAATTGCACAGAACTTTCCTAAAGCCCATGTCACTCTGCACCAACGGATGCAAAGAGGATGTAAAATGGACAAAAAAGCTTGCCATCCGTTGGTTAACACGATGTACTCACTGCCTCCGTTTTGCTTCCTCTCTATACGTCCAGCATCCGTTTATTGACGTTTCATCCGCTCTGAAAGTTTTGAACTGCCCAAAACTTTTGAGCGGAAAATGTATCCAATACATACGTTCTGCATCCTCTAGGCATATGGGGGCATCCTTTCTGCATCCATTACGCATCTGCTATATCTGCTAGGCATCCGCTCTGCATCCGCACAACTCAAATCTGTTCCAGCGGTAAACGGACGCAGGGAGGAAGCAGAACGGATGCGCAGCGTTAGTAGCACGGATGGAGAAAGGATGAAAGCGGATGCAGCTCATCCGCTCTTCATCCGCTCTGCATCCTCTACGCATCCGCTCTGCATCCTCTACGCATCCTCTACGAATCCTCTATACATCCGCTCTGCATCCTCTATAAATCCGCTCTGCGTCCTCCCCACGTCTGTTCCTTTCCGTGTTATCTGCTCTGCTTATGCAAATTTTTGCCCCTTTTGAGAGCGGATAACAACGGATGGAACATTTTGCTCGTCCGTTGTGTCCTTTTTGCATCCGTTGGGCAGTGTGACATGGCCTTAAGGTTCTACTATGAAAATCATAGCATGCAATCTTTTATATGGGATGTGTTTAACTTCCTTAAGTCTTCTGAAAAATATTAGTAGTACTAATGACTCTCTTCCAAATCAGGAGTCTCTTCCTCTTTTTCATTTAAAATGAATAACAGTGCTTAATCAACATCCAGATTAGTCAGGGTTAATAGAAGAGAACCTGGTGACATGTGTCTCAAAATCATTTCAATACTTGGGAGAAATAGTAATCCATGCTATCCATGTAGTCCATTTTTCTGATCAGGGAAAGTATTGAGAAAAAGTATAAGCCTTGATCATCATGAGTGATCCATGAGCCCCAATAGTCAGTTAGCTCAATAAAAGATGGTAACATCTCTTGGACCTTTCATGTTTCATTCACTGGAAATCTAACAAACAGACTGTTCTACAATGTCTGACTCTACTTTGTTGCATGATTGCTTTATTCATACTTTAGCTGTTATTGTTGCATTCAGGAATATGACATATATCAGTGTAATTTGCATTTAATTGAATTATGGTCTCCAAGTGTTTGTTAAGTGTGTCCTTTTTAAATAAAGTATGCTTGTGTAAAATTACTAGAATTGAAAAATTAACTGTTCTCTGCCATTGAAACTGGGTGTTTTGTTTTGTTTTTAAAACAGCATACTCCGGAAAAAGTAATTGCGAGAATAATGGATTTTTCAAAAGTGAATGGACTAAAAATTATATGTGTGTGTGTGTGTGTGTGTGTGTGTGCTGTTTAGCTTCCTTTGGGTATTATCCCACGTCATTGTAGTGCTGTTAAAGTTGTAGCAACGTTTCAGCAGAATCTCATCTGCCATCATCAGGCTTCTGTATGGATGTGGGTCTCACAGTTTCTGGTTTCAAATTCGAGGCTGGTCTATTCTGATTGGCTAAAAGTCTGAGTCTGTGTTCACTGAACTTGGAGTTTGATTGATTGGTGTTTCTGGTTTCTTCTGTCTGTTTTGTGGCTTTGATTGGCTGGCAACACTCTGTTCCTGTGTTGGAGGCTTTCAGTGCAGCTTGGCTTTGTGTGAAAGGATGGCTGCTATCCATTAGGAAGCTAGGTTTCACCTGGGTGCCTGGTGGGGGGTGTTTGAGTTGGAGGCATCAGAGGGAGTCTGTTTGTGCTCAGGTGTTTGTCTGTTTTGTGGTGTGGAGATCTTTCTATTTGAGAGTGCAGTCTCCCAAATGATTGACAGTCTTCTGGAATCATCCCTTCTGTTCATGCTTTCAGGTCTTTTTTCAATCTCTATGGCTTCTCTGATTATTCTGTGGTTGGGGTTTTCTATAGTGGCCAGGGTTTTAGTGCCATTGAAGTTGATGTTGTGACCTGTGGTTTTCATGTGTTGGACTAGTGAGGAGGTGTGTTCCAGCTTTTTTACTGCATTTTTGTGTTCATCTAGGCGGGTACTTATTCTTCTATTGGTCTGTCCAATGTATGTGGCCGGGCATGATGTACAGGGAATTTCGTATGTGCCTTGGTTTTCCAGGTCAATTTTGTCTTTGGGGTTTCTAAGGATGGCTGCTATTTTTTGTCTGTTTTGAAGGCAGTCTTGATGTGATGCCTGTGTAGTATCTTACTGATTTTATCTGTAGTACCTCTTATGTAGAGCAAGACAGCTGTTCCATAGGTCTGTTGGTCTTCTAGGTCTCTGTTATGTCTTGGTATGTTTTTGTGGATCAAATTGGTGATTTTGTTTTTGTGGAAGCCATTGGCATTAGCCAAGGCTCTGGATTCGAATTCTTCCATGAACAGGTTTGCAATGATGGGTGACAGTGGTGATCCCATAGGGGCTCCTTCAATTTGCTTGTATCTTTGTCCTTTGTAAATGTATTTTGGGGCATCTAGAAGATTTTTCTCTTGATGTCCCAAATTATATGGCCTCCCAAAAATACACAAAGAAGGCATACCGCTCAGACCCATAGTCAGCTCCATAGGAGCACCATTACAAAACCTAGCTAAATACTTGGCAAAACAACTACAGCCCCATGCTGAAACCGCAGCTTCATAGGTACAAAACTCATACCACTTCTTAGAAATGATCAAAGATCTACATGTGGAACAAGAAGATCTGCTTGTAAGTTTCGACGTGGTTTCACTATTCACTCAAGTCCCAATAAAAGAAACTCTTGAAATCATTAAAAATTAATACCAACCAGCTAAAGACCTCGTGGAACTAACAGAACATTCCAGCAGACTGTCAATCATTTGGAAGCCTGCACTCTCAAACAGAAAGATCTCCACACCACAAAACAGACAAATACCTGAGCACAAACAGACTCCCTCTGATGCCTCCAATTCAAACACCCCCCACCAGGCACCCAGGTGAAACCTAGCTTCCTAATGAATAGCAGCCGTCCTTTCACACAAAGC
Source organism: Laticauda colubrina (assembly GCA_015471245.1). Taxonomy (NCBI): domain Eukaryota; kingdom Metazoa; phylum Chordata; class Lepidosauria; order Squamata; family Elapidae; genus Laticauda; species Laticauda colubrina. Next base: position 39,597,885 of record BLBF01000005.1, on the reverse strand, counting down.
CAAGCTGCACTGAAAGCCTCCAACACAGGAACAGAGTGTTGCCAGCCAATCAAAGCCACAAAACAGACAGAAGAAACCAGAAACACCAATCAATCAAACTCCAGTGAACACAGACTCAGACTCTTAGCCAATCAGAATAGACCAGCCTCGAATTTGAAACCAGAAACTGTGAGACCCACATCCATACAGAAGCCTGATGATGGCAGATGAGATTCTGCTGAAACGTTGCTACAACTTTAACAGCACTACAATGACGTGGGATAATACCCGAAGGAAGCTAAATAGCACACATGTAAGTACCCGCGAAAGCTTAAAAAAACAGATGGATGGATGGATGGATGGATGGATGGATGGATGGATGGATGGATAGATAGATAGATAGATAGATAGATAGATAGATAGATAGATAGATAGATCTATCTTTGGTTATTCGGGTTTTCTCCCATGTAAAATTGGAAGTATCTAGGCAATGTTTCGATGAAGTCTAATTCATCATCTTCAGGCTTGTTTCTTCGGCTCTGTGCTTCTCAGAGTTATGTGAGCTTGTAGCTGCTTCTTCCTTTTAACTGCTAGTGGGAGTGTGACTTGATTGGGTGAGGGCTTGACTGTGTTCTGATTGGGTGGGGGTGTGTTCTCATTGGTTGGGGGTTTGGCTGTGTTCTGATTGGTAGGTAGGTTGGCTGTGTTCTGATTGGCTGGGGGTGTGTTCTGTTTAGGTGGAGGCTTGGTTGTGCTCAGGTTAGTCTTAGTTGCTGGGATATTTGAGCTGGTGAGCTGTGATCCTGTTGTTTGGCTTCGTGTTCGTGTCACATCTTCATGGTGGGCATCAGTTCGCTTGTATGGGTCAGAGGGGTTTGAAGCGGGTAGTGGTGCAGCTGCGGTACGGCTTCTGTTTCGTGGTCGTCTCTCATCTTCTGTGTGGGTGTGAGTCTTTTTTCTACGTGGAAATGTGGTGGTAGCATCTTGTGTGGCACTTGTGGGTGTGGGTCTGGTGTCATTCTTCATGTTAGGTACTCGTTTATTAATGAGGGCAGGTTTCCAAATGGTTGGTAGGCAGGAGGTATCATCTCGTTTATTCATGCTGTGTGGGCGTTTTTCTATCTCTATGGCTTCTCTGATTATTCTGTTGTTGAAGTGTTCGGTTTTGGCGATAGTTCTGGTATTTTTAAAGTCAATTTCATGTCCTGTGGCTTTGAGGTGTTGGACCAGGGAAGAGGTCAGTTTTTCTTTTTTGATTGAGTTCTTGTGTTCTTCAATGCGTGCACCAATTCTTCTGTTAGTTTGTCCTATGTATGTGGTGGGGCAGGCAGTGCAAGGGATTTCGTATACTCCTTGGTTTTCTAACTCGATTTTGTCTTTTGGGTTTCTTAGGATGGTGGATATTTTTCTGTTTGTGCAGAATGCTGTTTTAATGTTGTGTTTTTGGAGGATCTTGCTGATTTTGTCTGTAGTGCCTTTTATATATGGGAGGAGGGCTTTGCCATTCTCTTGTTCTCTGTCTTGGCTTTTGGTTGGGGTTTCATTTTGGATTAGGTGGGTAATCTTTTTTTTTGGGAATTCATTCGCTGTAAGTACATTAGTGAGAGTGTGTAGTTCGGTTTTTAAGTGTTGTTCATCGGCTAAGCATTTTGTTCTGGAGATGAGTGTCTTGGCTACGGATTTGATCTGTGCTGGGTGGTGGTGTGAGAGTGCATGTAGATAGCGGTTTGTATGTGTTTTCTTCTGGTAGATGGTGTGTCCTAGGGAGCCATTGGATTTTTTGTATACTAAGACATCTAGGAAGGGAAGTTGATTGTTGGCTTCTGTTTCCATGGTGAATTGTATTTTGGGGTGTAGGCTGTTGAGGTGTGTGAGGAAGTTGTTCAGTTTTTCTTTCCCGTGTGGCCAGATTATGAAGGTGTCATCTACGTATCTGAGCCAGAGTTTGGGTTTGTGATCATATTATTCTAGAGCTTGTGTTTCAAAGTGTTCCATGTAGAGGTTTGCGATGACAGGTGAGAGGGGTGATCCCATGGGTGCTCCATTTATTTGTATTTTTGTCCATTGTAGGTGAAGTATGTGTTGGATAGGCAATGGTTGGTAAGATCTAGGATGTACTTGGGGGGGTTGTATTTATTTTGGATGGCTGTCAAGGCTTCTTTTATAGGCACTTGGGTGAAGAGGAATATGACATCGAAGCTCACTAGTAGGTCGCTGGGTTGTAAGTTTTGTTTCTTTATGATCTCGATGAACTGGAATGAGTTCCTTACATGTAAGTTGATGGATTCTGCATAGGTCTGTAGTTGTTTGGTGAGAAATTTGGCTAAGTTTTGAAGAGGTGAGCCTATGGAGCTGACTATTGGTCATAGTGGGGTTCCTTCTTTGTGTATCTTGGGGAGACCATATAGCTTAGGGTATCTGGATGATTTTTCTCTGGGTATGTTTCTTTGCTGGATTTCTTCGCTGATGGGGGAGGCTTTTATGTTGGATCTGGTGGTTTTTTCTAGGTAGGTGGTACCTCCCACCTACCAACCACTTGGAAACCTGCCCTCATTAATAAACGAGTACCTAACATGAAGAATGACACTAGACCCACACCCACGATTGCCACACAAGATGCTACCACCACATTTCCACATAGAAAAAAGACTCACACCCACACAGAAGATGAGAGACGACCACGAAACAGAAGCCATACCGCAGCTGCACCACTACCCACTTCAAACCCCTCTGACCCATACAAGAAGCGAACTGACACCCACCATGAAGATGTGGCACGAACACCAAGCCAAACAACAGGATCACAGCTCACCAGCTCAAATCCCCCAGCAACTAAGACTAACCTGAGCACAAACAAGCCCCCACCTAAACAGAACACACCCCCAGCCAATCAGAACACAGCCAACCCACCTACCAATCAGAACACAGCCAAACCCCCAAACCAATGAGAACACCCCCCCACCCAATCAGAACACAGTCAAGCCCCCACCCAATCAAGTCACACTCCCACTAGCAGTTAAAAGGAAGAAGCAGCTGCAAGCTCACATTACTCTGAGAAGCACAGAGCTGAAGAAACAAGCCTGAAGATGATGAATGAGACTTCATTGAAAGGTTGCCTAGATACTTCCAATTTTACGCGGGAGAAAACCCAAATAACCAAAGATCCACATACAAATACCCGCGAAAACCTCAGAAAACAAATATTGCACCTCTACGGGGAGGAAACCCAGCATCTAACCAGGACTTATGAAAAACTTGAAGTCCAAAGAGCTTCCATTTTATGTGACCTCACCTTCCTACGAAACTGCCGAGATCAAAATTTAATCCCAATAACCTTCCAATTGAAATTCCACACCAACAAGCAGCCACCAAATGTATCCTAAAAAGAACAGAATTGGCCCTTATTAGAAATGAACTTCACACAAAAAGATTCCTCCTAGACCAAATCAACAAAGAACTCCTCACACTTCACCTCAGACTAAGCAACAAAATTCACCCCTTACTTTGGGACAAATCCAAACAACTTGCTGTTTGGAGAGCTGAAATACAGACTACCTTCAAGACAGACACACATACCAACAAACTCAGAAAACTACAACAACACCAGAAACAAACTCTTCCCCCCTCACAGCCACACATGAAACAAACAGTGCACAACATCTCAGACAAGATCCTCATTGAAGCTGAAACCGATGTCCTTTAGAAAGGATTCAACTTTGTTGTTGCTCCCAAACACATCCCCACAGAAACCATCATATGCGGAGTTGAAACCAGCCTGACCAAAACCAACCCTGATGATGCTAACAGAATCAGATTTGAAATCACCAACATCCTCTGCACAAGCTAACCACCCAAAAGCTACTTATCCAAAGAAGAACAAACTATACTACTTAACCTGAAAGAAGACACCAGCATAATAATCCTACCGGCAGACAAGGGCAATGCAACAGTGGTTATGAATACATCTGACTACCAAACCAAGTTAATCAACCTACTCCAAGACCCCACATACAAACCCCTAAACACTGACCCCACCACCTACCTAGAAAAACCACCAGATCCAAAATAAAAGCCTCCTGCATCAGCGAAGAAATCCAGCAAAGAATCATACCCAGAGAAAAATCATCCAGATGCCCGAAAGCCCTGTCACACTGCACCAATGGATGCAAAGAGGATATAAAATGGACAAAAAAGCTTGCCATCCGTTGGTTAACGCGATGTACTCACTGCCTCCATTTTGCTTCCTCTCTATCCGTCCAGCATCCGTTTATTGACGTTTCATCCGCTCAGAAAGTTTTGAGCTGCTCAAAACTTTTGGGCGGAAAATGTATCCAATTCATCTGTTCTGTATCCATTACTCATCCGTTCTGCATCCGTTACGCATCCGCTAATATTCGCTAGGCATCCGTTCTGCATCCGCGCAACTCGCATCCACTCGGACGCAGGGAGGAAGCGGAACGGACGCAGAACGGATGCAGAACGGATGCAGCACGGAAACAAAGCATTTAAAACGGAAAAAACGTTCGCAGAGGGGACCTATCTCGGATATTAAGGATGTCTAGAGGATGCCTAGAGGATGCAAAGGCATACCTATACTGCCTATAAAAAGGGGGAGCAACTCAACTGCATCTCACTTACAGACCAGCAACCCAGCTGTACAGACCTCTGCAGCCTTCATCTGACTCTTGCTCTTCCACAGCATCCAGTCATGTCAACCGTGGATCGTAACACAGTCCCGTTGGCAGCCACCATCCTTCTGCAACAGTGCGAAGCCATCTACAGGCTCTGTGAACTCTACTATGGGAAGAAAAAGAGGTGGCCAAGAAGCGTCTCGGTCCGAAGATGGATCACCAGAAGAGCAGAGTACAGACTGTACAACAAGCTGATGGTGGAGCTCAGGAACGAAGACACTCAGGCATTCCAGAACTTCATGAGGATGCCTCCAGCCATGTTTGACGAAGTTCTGCATCGGCTGACACCCAGGTTGACCAAGGCAAACACCAACTTCCAGCCCAGCCTGGAACCTGGGCTCAAGGTGGCACTCACTCTGCGCCACCTGGCCTCAGGGATCACCTACAGGAGCATGCAGTACGGCTGGAGGGTGCCACACAACACCATCAGCATTGTGGTCAGAGAAGTGGTGCAGGCCATCATCGAAGAATACAAGGAGGAGCTCCTCCAGTGCCCCTCCACTGATGAAGGATGGAAGAAAGTTGCAGAGCAGTGGTATCAGAGGTGGAACTTCCCACACACTGTTGGAGCCATAGATGGCAAGCACATAGCCTGCAAAGCTCCACCCAAGTCGGGCTCCACTTATTTCAACTACAAGGGCTTCTTCAGCATCGTCCTCTTTGCCATAGTCGATGCTGACTACAAGTTCACATACATCGATGCTTCTGGAAGTGGCTCATCTTCAGATGCCCAGGTATACAACGCCAGTGACCTCAAGGAGGGGCTGGAAGGCAACCTAATTATGGGCTTTCCAGATCCAGACCCCCCTGCCCAACGACGTGCAAGATGTGCCCTACTTCATCGTGGGGAATGACGCCTTCTCCCTCAGAACCTACTTCATGAAGCCCTACACTTCCAGATGCCTCACCCGTGAAGAGAGGATCTTCAACTACAGACTGTCCAGGGCAAGGCGAGTGGTGGAGAACGCCTTTGGCATCCTGGCCAACAGGTTCCAGGTACTTCTCACCACCATGAAGCATCGCCCAGAGACTGAGGAGGATCGTGGAAGCTTGCTGCATCCTGCACAATCTCATGCGCACCCGCTACCCAGTCTTGCAGAACAGGCTCGTGGACCTCCAGCAAGGCAATGGGGACATGGAGCCTGGGGAATGGAGGCAAGGGCGAAACCTGATAGACACTCAGGATGTGCAAGGCCCCAACAGAGCCTCACGTGAAGGGAAGAAGCAGCGCAACCTCCTGAGACACTGGTGCAACTCCCCAGCTGGAGTGGCGGAGTGGCAAGACAGGATGATAGAAGATTGATGGGTGCTTCCTTCAGCCTGTCTCATCACATGGATGAGATTGGGCCATGTATGTTGGGTGGGCCTACAATGAACAGGGCGTTTAATAAAGAGTTGTGTTTGTGTTGACATGTGTGGATGATTATTACATTATTATTGATAATAAAGGGCCATCCCACTGCTATCCTTACCCATCCCACAGCTAATACCCATCCCACAGGTATCCCTGCCCATCCCACTGCTATCTTAACCCATCCCACAAGCGTGCAAAGGCTTAAACCATTTCTAAAAGTTTCCACCAAGACTTTATTCAAAAAAAGAAATGAAGCAAGTGTGTGAATCAAAGATAAACTTTATTGAACAACAAGCTGTAAAAGAAAAATGACCCAAGTCAAGTGTCCAAATAAAGTCCACAGTTTTCCAGCTGCCCAGTCTCTGGTACTCTTATTGGTCACTCGGAGGTGTGCCCAGTCTCAGGGGTGAAGGGTAAAGGTGCTGTGGAGGTGGGTGGTGCTGGAGTGCTGGTCTGTATCGTCATTGGGGTGCCTGGCCCCAAGAGGACAACAGGGGATGTTGTGTTGAGGAAGCTCTCAGACAGCTGGCTCAGACCCGTGATTCTGAGAGGTCCTTCCTCCATGCCATGGGGTGTCAGCCCCAGTACTGATGAGAGATGTACTGAGGCCGGGCTTGCCTGTGGGGTGGAGGAAGGAGTAGTGTAGTGGGGCTGTCTGGTCTGCAGCTGGGTGAGGACTGGTATGGGTGGCATCGCTGTCGTCGGTGGCATCATTGTCATGGGTGGAATCGGTGGCATCAGTGGAACCAGTGGTAACGGTGTCGCCCGATGACTCTGTGCCTGGACTGGGAAGGGCTGCTGCCTGTGCTCCTGGACCTCCTGGTAGCCGTAGCCCTGGTAGGTGAGGGGCTGTGGGAAGCCTTGGAATGGGAGGGACATCACCTGGTGTGGAGGTGGAGGAGCAGACCTGGACTGGGTGGGAGCAGGTTCCTCTGGATCTGGAGGGTTGTGAAGCAGCTTGGTGATCCGGTCCTTCACCACCTGGTACTGGGGTTCCGCCATGTCCACGAGGGTCTGGTTGACATAGGTGAGGAAGGGCTTGTGGTTGGAGGATGAAGAGTCGGTGTTGACCAGCTGAGAGAGGAGATCTATGCTGGTGCGGATGGTGTCCCTGATCTCCAGCAGGACAGTGTGGCTCTGCCCCTCCTGCTGTCTGGCTCTCTGCCTTTCTGTGGAGGTGGAGCTGGTGGGTGGTGGATGTGGCTATGACTGTGATGGACTCTATGTCTCCTTTCTCCCACCGCACCAGGGAGTCCTCCACGCGCTCCACCACGGTTACAACAGCTTTCTGCGGGTTCTCCGCCATGGCACGCTCCACAGAAACCTGCCTGGAGACAGGGACTGACTTTCGGCCGGAAGAGTACGGCTGGGTCTCAGCAGGCTGCCGGAGAGAGAGGGTAGACAGAGGGGCTGCTGGTGCTCCTCGGTGGCGGATCTCACCCTCCAGGAAGCTGCACCTGGCCATGACGTAGGTCTCTCTGTCCATCAGCTTTACTGTGGCCTGGCCAGATTTATTCAGGTGCAGCTTCCTGTACCAGGTGTGCATATGTTTCCACCAGCCGAGGAGCACCTCCGAAGTGTAACCCATATTCTCCGCCCTCTCTCTCCAAGCAGCCTGCTTCCGCTTGGTGTCCCTGTACAGCCGGTGTCCCTTCCGCCTCAGATAGTCATTCTCTCTCAGCCACTCCAGCACCTCATCCTCGTGTTCCTCCTCAATGAAGTATTGCCTCCTCTCCCCTCCCCACATAGGCCTCTTCCTCCCTTTGGCAGGACCAGATGGGCCCTCATCAGAGGGGCTGCTCCTCCACACCACCAGCAGCAGCAGCACCAGCAGGATCATCATCATTATCATCATCACCAGCAGGATCATAATCATCATCATCATCAGCAGCAGCAGCAGCAGCAGGATCAGCAGCAGCAGCAGCAGCAGCAGCAGGACCAGGATCAGCAGCAGCAGAGTAAGCACCAGGAGCCCCAGCAGCACCAGCAGGACCAGCAGGACCAGGAGCATGAGCAGGACCAGGAGTACAAGCAGGACGAGCAAGACCAGGAGCACGAGTAGGACGAGCAATTCCAGGAGCACCAGCAGGACCAGGAGCAGCTTCAGCAGAGTACGCAGCAGCAGAAGCACCACTGCCAGGAGCAGCTTCAGCAGAAGCTCCAGCACCAGAAGAGCGAGCCCAAGCAGCAGAAGCCCCAGCAGTAGCAGAGTCAGGGACAGGGGGCGGGAGGGTGGCCCTGTCTGTCTTGCCAGGGATGGCGGCAGGTTGCTGAGACTTTCGCTTCTTCCCCATGGTTGTGGGGTTGCTGGCTGGCAGGGAGGCTGGCAGGGAGGCTGGCAGGCACCAAGGCTGGCAGGAAGGCAGGCAGGAACGCAGGCAGGCAGGCACCAAGGCTGGCAGGCAGGCAAGCACCAAGGCTGGCAGGTGGAATGGCTGGCAGGGAGGCTGGAAGGCAGGCTGGCAGCAAGGCTGGCAGCAAGGTTTGCAGGCAGGCATGCAGGCAGGGCAGGCAAGGACTCGATGTATCCTGCAGCTGGTCTTTCCTCCGAATGCTTGCCACGTGTGAGCTGCTTCCCTTTATATCCGCGTGGCTTATGCAATGCATCCCCCCTGCATGCGCAATTAACGCCAGGCATCCGTTAGGCTTCCGCTGTGCATCCACTAGGCTTCCGCTCTGCATCCGTTTCATCCGCTGTGCATCCACTGTGCATCCGCTTCATCCGCTCGGCGTCCGCTCTGCATCCGCTCTTTCTGTTCCGCGTCTGCTTTGCTGAGTCCCCGCGGAAGACCAGCGGATGTGCCATCCGCTCTCATCCGCTTACATCCTCTGGGCTTCCGTTCCGCATCTGCTTTGCATCCGCCCTGCGTCCTCCCCCCATCCGTGTTATCCGCTCCGGTTATGCAAATTTTTGCCCCTTTTGAGAGCGGATAACAACGGATGGAACATTTTGCTCATCTGTTGTGTCCCTTTTGCATCCGTTGGGCAGTGTGACAGGTCCTTAAGCTGTATGGTCTCCCCAAGATACACAAAGAAGGAACCCCACTACGACCAATAGTCAGCTCCATAGGCTCACCTCTATATGTTTTTTTAAGTTTTCGCAACATGTACTTACACTACAATGACGTGGGATAATACCCGAAGGAAGCTGAACAGCATATATATATATATCAGATTTATCTATAAATCTGAATTGTTCGTAATTTAATAGCAATTAGCATTTTAACAGAAGATAAATTTCATATAACTTTATGATTATATTCTTGCTTTATTAATTTGCTAATTTTTGAATTGGCTAACTCCCCATATATTAATGAGGGCTAGTTTTGTGTTTAGGTTTAATTGTTAAAAATCATGAAATTATTAATGTACTGATCGTAATCCAAAGAAAAATCCTTTACGTTAGTCTTTTTTTATGAAAATCTTATTTCAAATTGAATTTTGTAAATTGATTTTCTTAAAGCATTGACTTTCTGCTTGAGAGCTATGTAAAAGCCCCCACTCTGCCTATAAAACACTCTAAATTTGTCATCTTTGTGAAATACACAATATTAATGCATCTGATTGCAAGTGTAATACTGAATTATTAACATAATTGGGAGGGGTTTTTCATGATTGTTGATGGAATGTGAATTTCCCTAATTATAGTCTGCTGGGAATCTGTTTTAACATGATCACTATTATTCTATGATAAACTTCCGAACCAAACATTTAGAAAATATATTTTTCTCTTCCAGAATCATGTACAAACAATTATTACTATTATTGTTATGGAATAATATTAACAACAGTCTTGTTATTATAGAAAGCATGAATGATTTTACCAAATGCTGAAGAGGTATGCAGTATAAGATGACTTATCTTAGATTTGTGTAGGTAGCTGAGCCATCATGCTGGTAGCAGTCCATCAAAATCTCAAGCAACTAAATTTAAAACAATCAAAAATAGAATCCAAGCAAATTCAAGAGTCAAGTATTAACATTTCACTGCTACCTATTTGCCTGATACGGAAGCAATGAACAAATGAGCCAGCTTGCAATATTATTTCAGAAATCCCCATTGCAAAATCATTTTATCATTCTCCCAAGTATTCACTTTTATTCTCTTTATTAGTTAGTGTAACTCTACACATAGGCAACATTCAGAAATACAACTGTTTTCTTAATACACTTTGCATTCATTTTATTGGGAGATATTTTCAAAATTCAATGACTTGGGAAGGGTTGTTTTTCTGGGTCTGTTGGTACATTACTTTTGATTCTTGAAAAGGTAGCATTCCTAGACAAAGGCAAAAGAAATGTGGGGGTCCTCCCGGGTCTGCTGTAGTACAGGTGGCAGCCATCACTATAGGGATCTTTTCACAGGTAAGGCTTGTTATTTTTGCCCCTTTTGAGAGCGGATAACAACGGATGGAACATTTTGCTCATCTGTTGTGTCCGTTTTGCATCCGTTGGGCAGTGTGACTTACACGATTCCTAAATTGGGAGCTGTCTTCACAATTGTTCATATCTTAGTTATTTCCCAGATGGACTAAAACAATGTGATTTATATGAGGCCACCTGTGAAGACCATCAGGAAGTTACAACTAGCAAGTCATAGAACACTGGACATACCTCCGTTTGCAAATGTTATCCTGTTGCTGGATGAACATCACTGGTTCCATTTTCATTTCTGAGTTCAATTCAAGGTACTAGTTGACATCTTTTAAACCCTATCAGGAAAGATTCAAGTCATGCTTCTGACTTGGCCAGCACATAAGATTAAAAGATCAAAACCGAAACAATTAAAATTATTAAAAACAAATCCTTTAGAAATGCAATTAAACCACTTAAAACTATAATAATACACACATATTGCAGAGTGCATTCTGAGCTTCCAAACAATAAAATAATTTAACAAACTCCACACTTCCATGGGTCCCCAGGCCTGATGTCAAAAGCAGGATTTAAAGGCCTTCTGGAATGCCAGTCAGGTTGGGCCAATCTCACTTTGAAGAAATAATGTTTCATCAGGTGGGTACCACAGCAAAAGAGGCTCATCTTTTGGGTACAACCAAATAGAACTCTTTGTCTGAAAATATCCCACTCCTCCCGAACAGGTAGATTTAAACTGGGAGAAACAGTCACTCAGATAACTTGACCCCCATGCTATGTAGGGATGGATGGACAGACAAGCATGAGAACAAAATTAACTCTTATTCTGTGGTTACACAAAATAGAATAGAATATAATTTTTATTGGCCAAGTGTGATTGGACACACAAGGAATTTGTCTTGGTGCAAAGACAAAAAGAACTCTCTTTTTCTGTTATCTAATATTTTTTAATTATCAAAACTAATCAAATCATTCCAATCATCAAAACTTCTTTCTGTTATCTAATATTGTCTAATCACCAAAAGTTCATTTTGTCTGTCTCATGCAAAAAGTCTATAAGCGTTTTCTGGTCAATAAATGTAGATATCTGTCTTTTCTCCTTTCCGTAGTTACAAGAGCCCAAAAGAAGTCAATTTAGCCTTCTGTACAAATTCCATCATCTTCACTAACAATTCTTCCATTTTTAGTACTGACCCTTTCTACTTTTGAGCATATAATAATCTCACTTTATAGCTATATATAAAAACAAAGTTCCATGACTTTTTTCCAACTGTTTATCCATTAGTCTCAAAAGAAAAGCCTCTGGTTTCAACTGTACATTACAGTAGTCTTCTGAATTAGTGCACGTATTTTCCCCCAACAACTGATTTTTTAAATATCCACCAAACATGATAAAATGTTCCTTCTTGCTCATATTTCCAGCATGAAATTGAAGGATCTTTATACTTCTTAGAGAGTTTCTCTGATGCCATTCATATTCTATAGCTTGTTCACCTTTTGATACTGTAAAGTACTTGTTTAGAACAATCTTTATATTTTATTCCTTTTTTTTCTTATCTTCATAATCAAACTTTTTTCTCTCTGTCAATTTTCTTTTCCTGATGTTAGTCACCACTTCTGCACAGTTAACACTGTGTAAAATTTGACATGATGAGATGTTCTACTTTGGACAGTGCTTCCTTGATTCAAAAGATCATGCTATCAAATCATTCAACCATCACAATTTTGTAATGTGTACCCATTGAAGTAGAGGAGCTTCTCCTGAAGACCAGTCTGCCGTTAGATGTAAATAAAATGTAAAAGCTTTTCTCTGATCATGCAGGTTAAATATAAACATCATCTGGTTCATGAGTGATGTATAGTTTCTACAGGAAATCAATCTATTATAAAGCGATTTTTCACTTGCATCTTTCATATGCAGCTCTGCAATGTGTGCATTTGTGCCTGCCAGTCTAATATTGGAATTATGTCACACAGGGCTTTACATTCATCCATTGTAATGACAGGGAAAGGGAAGGATCATGAAATCAATGCATAGAAATGATCTTGTTGGATTGGACTTTTTCAAACAGATTTGGTAACCTTTAATTTAAATAAATAATATAATATTATTCATGATGATAAAAGGAATCTGACAGAAGAGGTAAGCAATTTTAAAAAAGCAATTTTAAGAAGCACATTGGTTTAATAAGAGTCTTTAAGAAATATATCCCAGTAGAGTTGAACAGTTGTACCTATCAAAAGGGCTACATGTTTGTTTATTGGATATTAATTGCATCTACTTCATTAATTTTTCATAAGGCCTGCAGGGCAACTTAATCGTTGTTGCTTTACTCAATTTTAAAAGTACAATTTTAGTTAAATCTCCAAGACTATCTCATGATTATAAACCAGAATTTTAAACAGCTTTAAAGCTGCTTCCCTAATTTGTGGACAATATGTTGAAAAAAAGAAACAAATAATGGCTGGTCTCCATAACAAATAAAATCTTCACACCTTAATTAAAAAAAAGTTTTGGATACCTCTCTCAATGTCCCCTAGATATCTCAAATGTGCATAATTAGTCTCATAATGATGAGATGTGTTAAATTTCTCCCAGCAAGTTTTGCAATGGTTCTGAAACCATTTAACTTTTCTTTTGCATGATTTTACCTGTTTCATTACCTTTGCTCTTAAACTGAGCTTCCCTTCCACTGCTTAATAGCCTGTAGAAATAGGATATGAGAATGCAGTGAAATGTAGAACGCAAAAGGAAATGTGGGTGATGAAATGAGACAATCTGTATCAAACGGCAACCAATTGTTCATTTTAAAATTACATGTTAGTAGTTAAAAATGCTCTACTGCTATGTCTTAATTGCTCAAATTAGCTGAGAACAGAGTTAAGAAAATTCCACAGCAAATTTGCCATGCAGCTTCATAAATGTCATCCTCCCTTTACTGTATATTGGTAATATATTATATAACGAAGCTCACAAGGGCAATTGCTTTTCCAAATGAATCATTTTCCAAAACCATTTGCTTGCCAAGCATTTCAGTCATTCAGCTTAACAGAAATATTGGTGCTACTTTTAGCAGAAGTGGTTCCATCCGACTGCTACAAAGGATACTTCAGAGAATCTGGATTGGCAAGAGTCTGCATTAAGCATGGGAAATAAGAAATACTTATGGAGAAGCACTAATTATGTTCAGCATGTGAGAAAGAAAATAAAATGAAAGAAGATTGATAAGTTTGGAATGAGCCTAATGTATAACGTCCATTCCCTTGCACCATTGTGTGTGAACAGTTGGAAGAAGAAGAATCACATAAATTCAAGGGGTTATTATGTCCTCATATCTACAAAAAAGTATGGAAAAAGAAAGACGGACTAGAGAAATAAAAGTGATCAGAGAGAGGAGATGCATGCTGAATTTTGATATGAAATAAATGGTACAGATTTTGCTAGAAGTTCTCTTTACTTGAACGATATCTGTACATTTAAGAATGATCCTTTTGGTTAGGTCATGTCTGTTTTGCCTAGTAGAGTTCAATCTTTGAAATGATGGACCTAGTGGAATTGAGAATCAATCCAGCAAATCTGGAAATGTTGGAGCTGACAATATCAAATAGTAAAATGATTGTTTTCCTTTTTGCTCAATATGTTTGGCCATTTATAACATAACCCATTTTACTTTTCATTTACAGTAGGTTAAGATGAAGAATAAAGAATATCACAACTGAAAAATCCAGTTCATCTGTGTTAGGAAAATCATAAACTACCATAAACTGCCTTAGACCAAAATTTCTATCCCTGATTGAGAGAAGAAATCTAGAATTTCAGACAGAACTTTTTCCAATTTTACTTGGCTAAGATGGAAAGATCTTAAATATTCTACATGGAAAGCCTCAGTACTAAACTGCAATTGCACTACAAATAGCAATAGCACTTAGACTTATATACTGCTTGACAGTACTTTACAGCTCTCTCTAAGTTATTTACAGAGTAAGCATATTGTCCCCAACAAATTGGGTCCTAATTTTACCCACCTTGGAAGGATGAAAGGCTAAGTCAACCTTGAACCTGGTGAGATTTGAACTGCCAACTTGCAGGCAGCTGGCAGTCAGCAGAGGTAGCCTGCAGTACTGCACTGTAACAACTGTGCCACCATGCCTCATGCTGAAGATTCAATTAATAAAGTCCCCCCAACCCTTGTGAAAACTAGTGGCACGAATTTGAACAAATTTGAGATAGGAAACACAAAAACACTGTCGAGTCATGCTATAAAAGTACATTTCTGAAGAACCAAGAGAGAAAAACTTATCCCCATTCATCATTATTCCATTCACTGTAGCCTGTGATCTTCCTCCCAAAAAACTCCCCACATTAAACACATTCATTGGTCACAATCTATTAGCTCTCACATAATCAGATAACACATAATCAGAGTTGGAAGGGACCTTGTAGGTCATCTGGTCCAACCCCCCACCCAAGCAAAAGACCCTACACCATTTCTGACAAATGGCAGTTCAGTCTCTTCTGGAAAGTCTCAAGTAATGGCGCTCCCACAACTTCCAAGGGCAAGCTATTCCATTGCTTGATTGTTCTCACTGTCAAAGTTTCTCCTTATTTCCAGGTTAAATCTCTCCTTGTTCAGTTTCCATCCATTATTCTTTATCTAGCCTACAGGTGCTTTAGAAAATAGCTTGATCCCTTCCTCCCTGTGGCAGCCCCTCAAATATTGGAAGACTGCTATCATGTCTCCCCTGGTCCTTCTCTTCACTAGACTTGCCAAGCCCAGTTCCTGTAACCATTCTTCATATGTTTTAGTCTCCAGTCCCTTAATCATCCTGGTTGCTCTTCTCTGTATTTTTTCTCAACTTCTTTTTTATAATGTGGTGAACAAAACTGGATGCAGTCTCTAGGTGTGGTCTTACTAAGGCTTTATAAAGTTGTTTTAGTACTTCCCTTGATCTTGATTGTATCCCTCTGTTAATACAACTTAGGATTGCATTAGCTTTTTGGGTGGCTGCTGCACACTGCTGGCTCATATTTAGCTGGTTGTCCACTAAGACTCCAAGATCCCTCTCACAGTTACTGCTATTGAGCCTGGATTCACCCAGTCTATATGTGTACTTTTGGTTTTTCTTGCCTAAGTGTAAGACTTTACTTTTCTCTACATTGAATTTCATTTTGTTAGATAGGGCCCAGTGTTCTCGTCTATCAAGATCCATCTAGAGCTTGAGCCTATCTTCTTGGGTGTTAGCTACTCCTGCCAGCTTAGTATCATCTGCAAATTTGGTAAGTTCCCCTTCTATTCCCTCATCTAAGTCATTAATGAAGATATTGAAGAGTACTGGGCCTAAGACAGAACCTAGTGGCACCCCATTGCTTACTTCCCTCCATGTAGACTTAGACCCATTAAGGACTACTCGTTGAATACGGTTTGCCAGCCAGTTGCAAATCCATCTAGTGGTGGTGCTATCTATTCCACTTTTTTCTCGCTTACTAAGAAGTAGGTTGTGGTCTACTTTGTCGAATGCCTTGCAGCAAGGACAGATTATTTTGATCAGAACAAAAAAATCTTGCAATTTATCTGTATCTTGAACAAAACTACAATGAATTTTCTGATATAGCTAGGTTTAATTGTTTTTATTTTCCCATAACTGACATGGGAAGAGCCACTTACTGTTTTAAAGTCTCAATTAGTATATCTTGTCAAAGGATAATATGTAAAAAATATATGGTCACCTTAAGACTTGAATATTTTAAATGAAAAGTGTTATTCTTCATCTAAATTAGAATTAACATTGGCATTGAATGAATATGTTAGATAGAAATTGTCTTTTAAGTTGTTGGGAAATCTTTAAGATTAAATAAATAAGACAAATGAGATTGTAAAGGTATTTTGTAATTTTACCATCTTGGGTGAGCTGAATATAGCATGTCCTTCCATGTGCCAAACATGCTGTGTTGCAAAATAAGAGTTAGTTACATATGAACTAAATGGTGTACAGTCTGCTCAGAAAATATTCAATATATATGGGATCATTAAATTAATTCACAGCTGAATTCCACTCTGCTCCAACTGAGCACCCTTGGAAGCTGTTGTCTTGCAATTGGGAGGTGTTTATATATTATTTAAGTTATCGCCCTCTTGCAAGTTAAGGAGAGCTGGGGCTGAAGTAGGCCTTTTCCATACATGTCCCTGGAGACATATAAGACCTCAATAATCCTCTAATTTTAAGAGAAACTGAGACCTCGCTCATGAAAGCTCTTTGGAATATAAAAGCAATGCAGAGAGTTGGTTTAAAATCCTTATTTTTGTAATGTTGTGTTTGAGTTAGTATTATTTATTATTGTGTTAATGGCACAATGACAGATGCTTAAGCTCGATTTGGCATTTTTATCCACTCCTTTATCGACTCCTTCCCAAGAATCTGGGATAGGCAGGTATAGTTGTTTCATGAAGTTAAAGAAATCATCATAGGATGTAAGCGATCCAAGTGAAATTCTTTTCAAGTGACTGATGGTGATTTTTTTCAATCCCAATGGTACTCAAGTGGCTCTAGACGATATTCTTTTTCTTCTAATCAACAATTTTTATGCTTTTATTATCTGATGTTAGTTACTTGAAATCTTTAGAGTAGAGTAGACTACCAAAGTGACTATATGTAAAAACTAAAATATAGTTATGAAATATATTGATCATCCTAGGACAATCATTTCAATAATTGCATTCATGTTAAAGCAGCTGAAACTTTAAAAACAGATTTAAAAGATTAGTTAAGACAACATATTGCAGGGCAAGTGGAGAAAATTAAAACACTTCATTAAAAATCCTGGGAGAATAATGAACACGATCAAGATAACATTAGGTGGAACTAATAAAAGGACCATGGGGAAAGACACAATGTGAGTAGTAGCCAGGATTTCATAAGCATGGTGGACTTCATAGGAAAAAGTAACCACTGTTCAGTGATATGCAATTTATTTATATGCAAATAGAAGACTTTCAAGTTCTATACTAAAATTCTAGATTTCAGTATGTGAAACCTCCCAGATCCAAGGTCAAAAGTTAGTAACAACTGATTGTTTCAATGTGTGTGAAAAGTTTTGAAAAGCAACATTGGAAGGCCAGGTAAAATGTATACTGTAACACAAAAGAGAAAGAAAAATCCTGGATGATACTTGTGTAGCTGACAAGGAAGCTGTTAAGACATGAGAAGAATGTATTCAGAAAATAAAAGGCTTGACAAACTGAAGAGGCCAAAACTAAATATAAGCATTGGATTTCTCCCCCCCCCCCAAAAAAAAAAAATATTAAGAAAGTAGTAATGGAAAAAAGCATTTGAAGAACATGTGGTTAAAACTTATAAGGCAACAAAAGAGGCCTTCAGTTATAGAGAAACTATTGGACCGCTAGATAATGAGGAAGTAAATGGGCTATTGAGATCGTGGATAAACTGTATGAGTTCTTTGTACCTGCTTTTGGATGACACAATGCCCAGAGTGTGATGAAGCACTATAGACCCAAGCACCTTGCATGCATTTCAAGACTTCTTGAAAAATATTTGGTCCCACAGAGTAGGTGCCTGATGACTTCTCCAACTTAGATGTTTTGGACTGTGCAAAGTCCATTAATATTCAGTCCCTGATTATCAGAGGCCAGATGAGATGATAGTTACAAACGATAACACTTAGTCCCAAAGGTGCTTTTTCAAGAGAGAATTGGACTTTCTAGTTTTGAAGAGCTGAAGAGAAGCGAAACGTCTTCAAAGAAAAACCAAAAAGTCCAGTTACCTCTTCAGAATCTCCAAAGATAACACTTGCTGGAATCTGTTCACGAGAAAAGCTGTTAAGATCTTTGTATGAACCTTTCATCTTTTTCATTTCTAACAATTGGAAGTGCTGCCTTAGCTTTTTTTTGTTATAAACAGTTAGCCAAAATGTTACTACGTTTTTCACTATAATATTTCTGTCATAAACATGTTAACTTGAATTCTGTCTTCTGTTTATATTATGGTATTTAGTTCATCTTCTTCTATATTTTTCTATATTAAGCCCATGTCACACTGAATCAACGGATGCAAAGAGGATGTAAAACGGACAAAAAACCTTGCCATCCGTTCGAAAACGCGATGTACTCACTGCCTCCGTTTGGCTTCCTCTCTATCCGTCCAGCATCCGTTTATGGACGTTACATCCGCTCCAAAAGTTTTGGGCTACCTAAAACTTTTGCACAGAAAATGTATCCAGTTCGTCCATTCTGCACCCGCTACGCATCCGCTACGCATCCGTTACGCATCCACGATATTCATTATGCATCCGCTACACATCCGCACAACTCCATCCACCCGGACGTGGGGACGAAGCGGAACGGACGCAGAACGGATGCAGAACGGATGCAGAATGGAAACAAAGCGTTTAAAATGGAAAAAACGTTCGCAGAGGGGACCTATCTCGGATATTAAAGATGCCTAGAGGATGCCTAGCGGAAAACCTATACTGCCTATAAAAAGGGGGAGCAACTCGCCTGCATCTCACTTTTAGAACAGCAGCCCAGCGGTGCAGACCTCTACAGTCTTCATCTGCCTCTTCCTCTTCCACAGCATCCAGTCATGTCCACCATGGATTGCAACAAAGTCCTTTCGGCAGCCACCATCGTTCTGCAACAGTGCGAAGCCATCTGCAGGCTCTGTGAACACTACTGCGAGAAGAAAAGGAGCCACCCAAAAAGAATCTGGGTCCGAAGATGGTTCGCCAGAAGAGCAGAGGACGGACTGTACAACAAGCTGATGGTGGAGCTCAGGAGCGAAGACACTCAGGCATTCCAGAACTTCATGAGGATGCCTCCAGCTATGTTTGACGAAGTTGTGCAGCGCCTGACACCCAGGTTGACCAAGGCAAACACCAGCTTCCGGCCCAGTCTGGAACCTGGGCTCAAGGTGGCACTCACTCTGTGCCACTTGGCCTCAGGGACCTCCTACAGGAGCATGCAGTACGGCTGGTGGGTGCCACCCAACACCATCAGCATTGTGGTCAGAGAAGTGGTGCAGGCCATTATCAAAGAATACAAGGAGGAGCTCCTCCAGTACCCCTCCACTGAAAAAGGATGGAAGAAAGTTGCAGAGCAGTGGTATCAGAAGTGGAACTTACCACACACCGTTGGAGCCATAGATGGCAAGCACGTGGCCTGTAAAGCTCCAGCCAACTCGGGGTCCACTTATTTCAACTCCAAGGGCTTCTTCAGCATCATCCTCTTCGCCATGGTTGATGCTGACTACAAGTTCATGTACATCGATGTTTCAGGCAACGGCTCATCTTCAGATGCCCAGGTATACAACGCCAGTCACCTCAAGGAGGAGCTGGAACGCAACCTCATCGTGGGCTTCCCAGATCCAGAACCCCTGCCCAACGACACACAAGATGTGCGCTACTTCATCGTGGGGATGATGCCTTCTCCCTCACAACCTACCTCATGAAGCCCTTCACCTCCAGACTCCTCACCCGTGAAGAGAGGATCTTCAACTACAGGCTGTCCAGGGCAAGGCGGGTGGTGGAGAACGCCTTTGGCATCCTGGCTAACAGGTTCCAGGTACTTCTCACCACCATGCAGCATTGCCCAGAGACCATGAGGAGGATCATGGAAGCTTGCTGCATCCTGCACAATCTCATGCGCACCCGCTACCCAGTCTTGCAGAACAGGCTCGTGGACCTCCAGCAAGGCAATGGGGACATAGAGCCTGGGAGAATGGAGGCAAGGGCGAAACCTGATCGACACTGAGGATGTGCAAGGCCCCAACAGAGCCTTACATGAAGCGAAGAAGCAGCGCAACCTCCTGAGACACTGGTGCAACTCCCCAGCTGGAGCAGTGGAGTGGCAAGACAGGATGGTAGATGCTTAATGGATGCTTCCTTCACCCTGTCTCATCACACGGATGCGATTGGGCCATGTATGTTTGGTTGGCCTACAATGAACAGGGCGTTTAAAAAAGAGTTGTGTTTATGTTGACATGTGTGGATAATTATTACATTATTATTGATAATAAAGGGCCATAGGTGTGGCACCTGGGAGGGTGGACCATCCAGTCCCACTATGCTTGCACTGGAGGTTTATCTATCCCACTGCTATCCTAACCCATTCCACAGCTATTACCCATACCACAGGTATTCTAACCCATCCCAAAGCTATCCTTACCCATCCCACAAGCATGCAAAGACTTAAACCATTTCTAAAAGTTTCCAGCAAGAGTTTATTAAAAAAAAGAAATGAAGCAAGTGTATGAATCATAAATAGACTTTATTAACAACAAGCTATAAGACAAAAATGAGTCTCGAGCACTCCTCTTGGTCACTCAGTCTCAGGGGTGAAGGGTGCGGGTGCTGTGGAGGTGGCTGGTGCTGGAGTGCTTGTCATCAGCTCCTCCAGAAGCAGAAGCAGCAGAAGCGCCAGCCCCAGAAGAGCGAGCCCGTGCTGCAGAAGCCCCAGCAGGACCAGAGTGAGGGCCAGGGGGCGGGATGGTAGCCCTGTCCCTCTTGCCAGGGCTGGCAGCAGATGGCTGAGGCTTGCTGTGCTTCCGCATGGTTGTTGGTTTGCTGGCTGGCAGGGAGGCTGGCAGGAACCAAGGCTGGCAGGAAGGCTGGCAGGGAGGCTGGCAGGAAGGCTGGCACCAAGGCAGGCACCAAGGCAGGCACCAAGGCTTGCAGGCAGGCAGGCACCAAGGCTGGCAGGCAGGCTGGCAGGCAGACATGAACCAAGGCTGGCAGGAAGGCAGGCAGACAGGCTGGTAGCAAGGCTGGCAGCAAGGCTTGCAGGCAGGGCAGGCAAGGCAGCCAATCCGTCCGCAGCAGGTCTTTCCTCTGAATGGTGACCTGCTTCCGAGCTGCTTCCGTTATATCTGCGTGGCTGACGCAATGCATCCTCCCCGTATGCGCAATTAACGCCAGGCATCCATTAGGCTTCCGCTGTGCATCCGCTGTGCATCCGCTTCATCCGCTGTATCCGTTCCGCATTCGCTTTGCTGTGGCCCCCCGGAAGCCCTACGGATGTGTCATCCGCTCCCATCCGCTTCCATCTGCTGGGCTTCCGTTCCGCATCCGCTTTGCATCCGCCCTGCGTCCTCCCCGCGTCCGTGTTATCCACTCCGGTTATGCAAATTTTTGCCCCTTTTAAGAGCGGATAACAACGGATGGAACATTTTGCTCGTCCGCTGTGTCCTTTTTGCATCCGTTGGCCAGTGTGACATGGGCTTTAGATAGTATATGGACATCCATTTTTTTCTGTTGTATCTTTTTTATTTTGCTAATATATGTAACTTTGTGTTTTGTTCCTTTTGTTTTTTTTCTCTGTTATTACTTTAAAAGGAGTAAAAAAAAAATTTTTTTTAAACAAAAAAAGTTGTTCCAGGTAAACCGACAGCATAATCAAGGATAAAATTATGAATCATGTAAATTAGCATGTGTTATTGAGAAAGAACATAACTGATTCTTCGGGTAAAAGACATGCCCTACTGATATGAAGGTATCCAAAACATCTGGATGGAGGTGATCCTTCTGTTTAGATATTTTTAAAAGCGTCTCACTACAATTTGCTAGAAGAAAATTGTATTAGTACTGTATCTGCAGGCACAGAGGAATTCTGCTTCAGTATATTAGATGCACAGGGTCAGCAAGAAAAAAGAGGGACTGCCCTTAATCTCCTTTTGGGGGGCTTCAATGCATCTGTGAACCACTGCAGGAGATGGAATGTTGGGTATTCTCTTGTTACTATATTATCATACTTTATACGGATAGTCATTGGCCTACAACAGTTCATTTAGGGACAGTTCAAAATTACAGCATCACTGAAGAAAGTGACACATGACTGTTTTTCATACTCAAAACCATTGCTGCATCTCCATGTTCACATGATCAAAACTCCGACACTTGGCAACTGACTCATATTTATGAGCATTGCTGTGTCCCAAGGTCATGTCCCTTTTACAACCTTTTGACAAGCAAAATCAATGGGGAAGCCAGATTCACTTAACAACTGTGTTACTTACTTAAACAACTGCAATGAGTCACTTAACAACTGTGGCAATAAATGTTATAAAATGGGACAAAATTCATGTAATAAATGCCTCTTTTAACAACAAAAATGTTGAGCTCAGTTGTCATAAGTGGAGCATTACCTGTTCTCTAAAGACAACAAAATAGATAACAAATATGCTCTCCTGGGAAGCTTATTTTAGTTACTTACTTATCTTGAAGAACTTTTAAAATTATATTTTAGTCCCCCAAGCAATATCCTATGAGCCTGAAATATGTTTAGATAGTGTGATAGTTTTGTATATCCTTAGGTCATTCTGAAGTGTTGTAGTCCTTTGTGTGTGGCTCAATTACATAAACTGAACCTTAGTCACTGTTGAATAAGCATACTTTATCTGATCTTAAAGAAGGCTAAACATGGTACTGAGTTCCACTTGGATGGGAGATTCTAGCTCTGCAGACCAGATTGGAAAGGAAAATTAAAATTCTGGTACTAACAGATTACTTCCAAATGGTTGCCAAGAAAATAATATGAATGCAAGTTTCATTCAAGGGAAATGTTACTTTTAATGTGTAGCAGGGATCCAATGGGCAGCTATCATTTTGGAAACTTCGCCTGTGAATTACAGCTGTGTATTATTCAGAATAATAATTGAGGCATGTTATTTATCAAATTGGACATTAATGGTTTATTATTTTGTTTTAATTAACCTGGGCAGAGACTTACATGTGTCCAAAACTTTCTTAAGTTTTCCACATCACATTACAGTATAGCTATTTGCATTTTATACACAGAATAAATATTTAAATTTATACTGAGTGTAAGGAAACCAACACTATGAAAATGAAAACTCTACTTTCATAGAGTCATTTTTTTCTAGACTTAAACAGATCAGCCATGCAGCTTTTCCCCCCATAGGCCAATTAACTATTCTGACTGTTTTACATTCTACTTACAAAATTCCATGAAGAATAAAATTGTATTAGGGACTAATTGGCTTCCAGATGGTATTATTATAACTGAAGCAGTGTCTGTAACAACGAAACAGTGTTCTGCACTGAGATTTTAACTATTTCAGGCAACAGGTGATAACATTGTTTTAATGTGTGTGTGTGTGTGTGTGTGTGTGTGTTTAAGTTTTCGCGGGTACTTACATGTGTGCTGTTCAGCTTCCTTCGGGTATTATCCCACGTCATTGTAGTGCTTTTAAAGTTGTAGCAACGTTTCAGCAGAATCTCACCTGCCATCATCAGGCTTCTGTATTGAGTTCGTATGTATATATAACAAGTTCCTTTTCACAGACTTAAGTATGTATCAATCAGATCACATATTTTTTTTCTGTGTGATTTTTTTTTCATTTCTATTGACTAAATGTTGTCCTAACTACCCATGTTTCTCCAAAAATAAGAATGGGTTTTATTCCTTTTGGGCTCCAAAATAAGCATTAGGGCTTATTTCCAGGGGCTGTCTTATTTTTTTTTTCCCATGTACAAGAGGCCCACTTCTTCTGCTTGCTTGTGTTGGAGCAGGAGGTTATGTGGGATGCCAGTGCCACCGCTGTGAGGTGGGGGGTTAGGTTTGCTACTCCACATGTCCTGCCCTGGCTTATCTCAGGGCCCTCAAAGCAGGCAACCAATGCCCTGACACCTGCTTTGCCTCCTGGCATTGACATATCACACAGCCTTCTGCTCCGTTGTGGCCACAAAAAAGCAGAAAAAGTGGGCCAGCGGCCACACATGGGCTACTGCTTCACAGTGTTTCTGGTGCTGCCACCACGAGTTAGTTGTCAGCCCCTGGATTTTCTGGTTGCAGGAGTCTTGAGGTAAGCCAGTGCAGAGCATGTGAGGCAGGTCCACCCCCCACCTCGTCTCACCTTGTATCAGCATTGCAAGCAACCAGACAGAATGGGCAGGTGTCCAGCAGTAAAGACGCTTAAATCGGGCTTATTTTGGAGTAGGGCTTATATTGGTACATGCATAAAACATGCTAGGGGTTATTTTCAGGATAGGACGTTTTCAGGGAAACGGGGTATTAACTTCTTTAACCCAGTTTTGTGACCTAACAAGTTTTTCTGAATCTTGCTTCTGTCCTCATTTCATTTGTATTTTAATCTGTAGATTTGTGAAGCATACATTCCTATCTCTGTTCAAAATTATTAATAGACATTTTCTGAGTGCCAGCCTTTCCCTAGTTGATATGTCACTCTAAATTGATTAGGAATTATTAAAATTAAACATCTGCCTCTGAATACAATTTACAGACTGGCTATGATCCCACCCATATATAGCTAACTTCTTTTTTTTATTAAGTTTTATTGATTTTTAAGGACAAACAAAAACAAACAAAACATAAAAACATACTTTCTTCCATAAGTATACAAACAGTGTGTCGGTTGGTTTACAAATTTTTTGTGCATTGATTTTATAGTCTCAATTACAGTTACATTACATAATAACTCATATTATCAGAAATTGAATATCCTAGTATTATTAATCATTTGACTATAATTTTATTCATTCATACTTTGTGAGATAGCTATACTTAGTTTATTTTATAATAATTCATATAGTCCTTCCAAATCTATCTTCAAAACATTTTATATATGTAATAATAATAATAAAAAAAAGGAAATACATCTTTATATATTCATTATTTTCTATAATTCTACATATTCTATTACTATATTTTATTGTCTAACCATTGATAGAAAAGGTCCCAAATTTTGTAATATTGTTTATCCTCTTGTTCTCTCATTTCAAATGTCAATCTACTCATTTCAGCACATTCCAGTATTTTCTTAATAATTTCCTCCTGCAATTGTATTTTCTCATTTTTCCAATTTTTAGCAAATACAATCCTAGCTGCTGTTAATACGTTTACAATCAAATATTTTAAATCTTTGCTGTATGTGTCAGATAGAATTTCCAATAAAAATATCTCTGGTTTTAAATCCATATGTTTTTTAATCATTTTTTCCAACCACGTGTGGTTAATCCAATATTTTTTTGCATCCGCACAAGTCCACCACATATGGTAATACAAGCCAGGTATCTGATGACATTTCCAACATCTTTCGTATTTATTCTTGAACATTCTTGCTATTCTTGTCGGGGGGAAATGCCACCTGTAAAACATCTTGTACAGATTTTCTTTAAATGCTGTTGACATTGTCATTTTATAATTTTGAAACCACAATTTTTGCCATTTCTCTAGATCAATCCCATATCCAAAATTCTTCCCCTAAACAATCATAGTTTCTTTAACTTCTTCTTCTTCTAGTTTTAATTTCTAATAAATATTCATACAATTTTTTAATCACCTTTTCATCAGTACCTATCAAAATCTTATCTAAATCAGTCAATTTATTATAGAAACCTTCTGTTTTGAAGTCTTTTTCATACCTTGAATATATTTGTGCGTACGAAAACCAATTCATCTTTATATCTTGTTCCTCTAGTTTTTGCATTGATTTAAGTTCACCCTTTTCATTCAAAAATTCCCCATATTTAACTGTTTGTTCCTTCTTATATGTTATAGGATAAGAAAATGCTTCAATAGTTGATAACCAGACTGGAATTTTGAAATAACATTGTCTTTTAATCTTCTCCCAATTTAACCACAGAGACTCCCGTACATGATGTCTTCTAAAATAACCCTGTATTTTAGTTCCTTTATACCATAAAAAGGCATGCCACCCCAACAACAGATCGTGTCCTTCTAATTTCAACAATCTAGTATTTCTTAATGTTATCCATTCCTTAACTCATGTCAAGTTTGTAGCTTGGTAGTACAACTCCCAATTAGGCAGACCAAATCCTCCTCTAATTCTAGCATCTTGTAAGATTTTGAACTTTATTCTCGCTTTCTTACCTTGCCATATATATTTCAACACAATTTTGTTTAAATCTTCAAAGTAGTCCTTTCCAAGCCTAATTGGTATTGTTTGAAACAATAGAATATAGAATTCTGGGTAAAATATTCATTTTGATTGTTGAAATTCTCCCTATTCGTGACAATTGTAGGTTTTCCCATTTCGTCAAGTCTAGTGCTATCTGTTGTTTAAGTTTAATGTAGTTGTTCTCTTTTAATGTACTACATCTTGCTGTCAAATGTATCCCCAAGTACTGAACTCTATTCGTAACTTGAATTTTCAATACATCTGCCAATTCTTTTTGTCTTAGTAATGTGTTCTTTGTCAAAATCTTTGTTTTGTCTTTGTTTATTTTCAGGCCAGCCACCTTACCATATGCCTCTATCTTTTCCGATAGTTTTGGTGCTGTTTCTTGAGGGTCTTCAAAAATAAAAGCCAAGTCATTCTCAAAAGTTTGCAATTTAAATTCTTCCTTTTTAATTTTCATTCCTTTTATACTTTTTTTGTCTCTAATGTTTCTGTTTAACACTTCCATAGTTAATATAAACAGCAAAGGTGATAGTGGGCAACCTTGTCTTGTACCTTTTCTTATATTGATAGAGTCTGTTAATTCTCCCTCTATCATTATCTTTGCTGTTTGCTTATAATATATGGCTTGTATTGCTTGAATAAATTTTCTGGCAAAGCCCATCTGTTCTAATAATAATAACATGAATCTCCAGTTCACATTATCAAATGCCTTTTGTGCATCTAAAAATATCAAAGCCATTTGTTTTTCAGGGTGAGCCTCATAATATTCCAAAGTGTCCAATATTACTCTCATATTGTCTTTAATTTGTCTCTTTGGCAGGAATCCATTTTGGTCAGAATGAATAAAATTATTTAAATATTTTTTGAGTCTCTCTGCCAATATTGAAGCAAAGATTTTATAATCTGCATTTAATAAAGAAATAGGTCTATAATTCTTAATTTGTAATGGATCAGTCTCTTCTTTTGGAATAAGTGTAATATAGGCTTCTGACCATGTTTTAGGTATCTTCTTCTTTAGCATAACTTCATGACTTCTAGCAATGGAAGGTTCAGCGATTCTTGCAATGTTTTGTAGAATTCTGCTGGAAGTCCATCTGGGCCTGGTGCCTTCCCATTGTTTTGTTTCTTAAGTGCTTCGGTTAACTCCATCATGGTTATGTTGCTTTCTAACATTTTTTCAGTCTCTTGAGGTATCTCAGGTAGATTAGCATTCTGTAAATACTGTTTAACTCTTTCCTCATCAATATTCTCTTGCTCATATAATTTCCCATAAAAGTCTGGAATGATTTCCTTCTTCTCTTTATTGCCATGACAAACCTGACCTTGATCATCTATTAACTACGGTATTTTCCTTGATTCTTTTTCCTTTCTCAATTTCTTCGCTCACCATCTACCTGGTTTGTTTGCATCCTCAAAATAATTCTGTTTAGCACTTCTGATTTTCTGTGCTAATTTTTCTTTCTCTATTAAACTCATTTTATGTTTAATTGTATCCAGTTTTATCTTATTGTCTTTTTTCTGTGGCATTTTCTGTAATTCTTTTTAGAGTCTTTTATACTCATCTTCTAAAGCTTCTGTGGCTTGCCTTTTCCTAATGTTCCTTTTCCTTGTGTAGTCTATTTTCAAGCCTCTAGCATATGCCTTCATTGTGTCCCATACATTCTGAATTGAAGTATCTTCTTTTTTATTTTCTTTAAAGAAAAAAACCAATTCTTTCTCCATCCGCTGTATAAAATCCTTCTCCTTTAGAATAGTATTATTTAACGTCCATCTCAATCTTCTTTTTTGTCCTTTCCATTTAATTGTCATTGGATTATGGTCTGCCCAAGTACTTGTTTCAATATTTGTTTCTTGAATATTAGATATTAATTCTGTTGAGGTCCAAATCATATCTATTCTGGACCATGTTAAATGTCTATTTGAGTAAAAAGTGTATTGTTTGGTTTTAACATTTCTTTCTGTCCATATATCTTTTAAGTTTATTTCATCTATCATTTTAAAAAAGGATTTGGGGAGAGTGTTTCTATTTTGCTTTGTTGTTGTTGTTGCTATATAGTCCAGTTTATTGTCTATAATTCCATTGAAATCTCCCATCATTGCTATATTGACATAGTCCAGTTCAATTATTTTCATGTGTAATTTTTTATAAAATTCTTCTTGTTTATCATTCGGAGCATAAATTGCCCTCAAGAGTGTTTTCATATTATTATCCATTATTTCCACCATTAATACTCTTCCGTCTTCATCAGTATAAATCAATTTTGCTGAAATGGTCTCTTTGATATATAAAACCACTCCTCTTTTCTTACATTGAGTCAAAGAAGTAAATATTTTCCCTAATTTTGGCTGTATCAACAATTGTTCATATTGTTTTTAATATGTACTTCTTGTAGACAAATTATATCAAATTTTAGTTTCTCTAATCTGTGAAAAAAAATCCTTTTTTTAACAGCTGAATTAAGTCCATTTATATTCATTGTAATCAGTTTTTTCTCTTCCATAATTATGCTTTATAAATAGGTTTGGCAGCTCTCATAGATCTCGGTTCACGTTGTTCTTTTGTCTCCACCGATCCACCTACTGTGCCTTCTTCTTTTTCAGTCTCCATTTGGTCGTCTTGGAATTCAATTAGCAAAATCTCTTTTTTTGCCTCCTCTCTCCTTCCAAAAAATTATGTATAGAATAATTCTGCTTTCTCGATTAAATCAATTCTATATCTCTGTTCTTGCCATCTAAATATTAACCCTTCTGGGATTAGCCATCTATAATTCACCTCTTTTTTCAATAGCATTTTAGTCAAAAATCGATATTGTCTTCTCATCTCTCTCACTCTTCTAGGTATTTGCTTTAAAACCACTATCTCTTTGTCTTTGTATTTCAATGTTTTCTCTCTTACCACTTGTAATATTTGTGTTTTAATGGCTTTTTTTTGTAAATCTGATATGAACTTCTCTTGGTAGGTTATTTCTCATCGCATATCTTGTAAAAACTCGGTATACCTCCTCTACTCCATCCATCATCTTCTCTTCTGTTATTTCCAAAGCTTCAGCCAATATTTCTATCATTATCTCAGCTAAATTTTGTCCTTTTTCTTCCTCTGTGTTTTGAAATCTGAGATAAAATTCTGATCTGTCCATCTCCCATTTCAGTATCTCACTTTTATCTTGTTCAACCACTGTTAATCTGATATCGATATCTCCAATCTTCTTGTCTCTTTGTTTGTCTTCTTCTTCAATTTTTTGGAATCTCTCATCATATTTCACCATCATTTGTTGAATATTCTCCACCTTTTCATCAGTTTTTTCTGTTCTTTGCTCAATATTTTCTATTCTCTTTTCACTGGTATCTGATTTTATTTTAAGGTCTTGGATTCCTTGCATAATCATCTGTAGAGTCACTCTTTCTTGATCTTTGTCTTGCTTTAACATTGTCTGAATTGAATGTTGTCCTCCAGATGGTGGGGAGGCAGAAGTAGAAGTTGAAGAGACAGAAGCTATAAATTTCCTACTCATTTTAAACAATTCAGGTTCTTCTAAACCCTAATCCAATTATGAAATAGCCAATTATAATCCAAAATGAAAAATAAAAATGGTAGAGAGAAAAACCCAATAATAATAAAAAGAAAAGGAGAGAAAAAACAATTCTTCAGGTTCTTCTTAACCTTAATCCAATCAGTAATTAGATAGAAAGGAAGAAGAAGAATAAAAAAAGTTTAAAAAGAGCAAAAAGTAAAAAGAATTTTAAAAAAATAAAAGTAATTCTTCAGGTTCTTCAACACCTTCATCCAATTGAAAGTTTTCAAATAAAAAAAAGCATATCAAAAAACAAAACGTCCCAAAGAAGAAAGGAAAAGAAAAAAGAAAAATTTTGAGGCTTTCCCTTTAAAATACAAAGCAAAGATGAAAATATTACAAAAATAAAGATTTTAAAAAGAAAAAATGAATAGTACAGCTGGTGGGGTGGGGGAGGGGTTGACCCAACTTAAGAAAATAAAAAGAAACACACTGCACTTTATTTAATTATCCAAGGCTCTTGTCATAGCTGTCTCCAAACTTCAAAGCCAAGTTTCAGTTGTTGATAGAAATCCAGAAGAACACCTGCAGCAATACTCTTCCGTGCTCTTCCCTCTATCTCCTTGAAAAAGAATTTCACAAGCCTCTAGTTGGCAGTGTTACAAAGTTTCTTTACCCTCACTCTCCCCCTCCTTTCCCAGACAAAACGGAATAAAAGTTTTAAAAAAAGTATAGCTTAAGAGAGCCTCTAATCTAAAATATTTTAAAAAGCCTCTAACTTAAAATATTACAAAATCAGAAAAGAAGAGAAGAGGAAAAAATAGATTTGAATAAATAGAGAAAAAACCAGTCCAGTTAACAAATGCTGAATCACAATAAGAATCCAACCATAGAAAACATAAAACAAAGCCTTTCTTTGACACTTCTGTTTAAAAACCGCCGCTTATTCAGTTCTGTCAAAACTTTTACAGATTCTTTTTCCCCTTAGGGTGTCCTTTGAAGTCCTTTTAAGTCTTAGAATAATAAAAGGACAGTTCTCACCAAACCGACACACTTTTTCTTTCAACCTCTTCCATTCGGAGCTGTCCCAACTTCAGCAGCTTTGGGGGCTGCCTCTCTGCCGCTGGCAAAAGGGCTTCTCCTGGATCAACCAGGGACTTTGCGATATTCCTGGGATCTACAGGACATGCCCTTCACTATCACCGTCTCTTCGGGACGGTTTAGGTCCGTTTGGGCCATCTCGAGGCAAAGATATCGGCTGCAATCTCAGACCTCCAAGATTGCATGCAGTATCGTCGCAACGCCAGCTCCCATAGCTAACTTCTTAATTATAACATCATGCAGTAATTTAGTAAGTGTTTATCTAAATCAAAATACATTCATGTCCAATGCATTTCCACACTAAGTTACTTAGTCAAAACATAAAATCAGATTTGAAATCAGGTTTGTTCTTAATAAATCCAGACTGATTCCTTTCTAATCACTGTTTTCAAGTTCCTTATAAATAGGTCACTGTGCTATCTTCCCGGATATTAATGACATATTAATAGTTGTTAATAACAGAATTACAGAGTTGGAAAGGTCCTTGGAGGTGTTCTAGTCAAAACCCCTGGTCAAGCAGGAAACCCTATATTATGTCAGACAAATACTGTCCAATCTCTTCTTGAAAATCTAGTTATGGAGCACTACAACTTCTGAAGCCAAACCACTCAATTGACTGATTGACGATTGATTGATTCCTGGGTCCATTTTTATCCACTTTTCAACAAAGTGGATAAAGCAAATATTTCACGATTTTCCAGATGTTTTCACCCATTCTTCATGATTTCTCTAAAGTCAGAAGCTCCTTCAAGCCTTTGGCAAGGTTCAATTCATTTGGCTTGTGGACCTTTTTGAACACATTCTAGATCAGGAGGTTCCATCTTTTCATTGTACTTGCTAAGAGCAGAGAAGGAAAGGTGTTTTTGAAAGAGAGAGGGAGATTGATTATTCCTCAATCCGCAGTTTCATATACCAAATTAATGCTATTGTGTACCATTCCTAAAAAGCCCTCTTTGTCATAGTTTCTTTCACTCTTCCCAGAACTACAAGAAGAATATGTATCAAATTATTTCAGAAATAGGACTTAAATTTGAGAGATGGCAAGCAAATATAGGCCAAAATGTAGAAAATCTCTTGACTCTAATGAGAATCTCTCCATACAAAAGCTTATGTTGTGAATCTGTATTGTAAGTGAAAGAGATAGATGATAGAAAGGGGTTGCAATCTAGGAAGTTTAGTGTACAGGTTCTATTCAGCCCATAAACTCATTATTCATACAGGAAGCAAATGTTCAATGATTAAGACCCCAAGGGTTTACCTGATAGAATAATCTGCATTTCTAAGGAAAATGTAAGAAGCAAAACTAGAACACTGCTTTTTGTTTTTTACAAAGCAATATCCTCAATTTCCCTATCCATTGGTTTTCTCAGTTGGATATATGTATTGTGCAGTCTTAATCTAATAATGGCTAATTATGCAGTTGTTTATCAGCTCATTTGAAACATTCTGAAATTCAGTCTAGCTCAGCAAATTGCTTGTGCTTAAGGCATTTCTACATTCAGAAATTATAATATCCCCAGAAGGTAAAGAATTAATAATGAAAATCCCCTCTTCTAAAAGATTATCATTGCAGAACAAATGGAGCACACCCTTTTGCAGGTGCATTTAATAATACCTTTTTTTCCCCTCCTTGAACTTCCACAAAAACATTGCATAAAAGATAGTAGGTTTCGTTTACCTGTTAGGTGGTACGTTTTATAATGCAGGGCAATCTCTTGCCATGCTTCTTGTTCCTATTGCAAACATTCAATACATAAAAATACATACGTATTACGCAAACACGAACTATACACGCATATGGGAAGCACACAATAGGTGCCATTGACAGTTAAGCATTAACACCACTTCTGATCTGAAGGACAAGTAGGTGGCCAAAAATGTCTGTATTTTTCCTCCCAGATCTTACAATTTAAAAAAAATGGTTTTGGTGACATAGGAGTAACCAAGGTCTGTCTGTCTGTCTTTCTCGCTCTCACTCTCGCTTTTTGTGTATGTGTTTGTATGTGTGTGTGTAATTGTGAATATCTGAAGTAATAGAAAATACTTGTAGCTCAGGTTTTAGATTTTGGCAATGATTTACTCTCTAAGCTTGTTACAATTTAGTTTCTGAATGTTTCGTTTTCAGACGAGGTAACATTATCAGCAGGATTTTCTTGTCCTGTTCTTTAGCTTATAAATGTCTTGTGTGCCAATGTGGTCGGTTGGTCATGTGATTGTTGTTCATTCTGAGCAGTTCATTCTTGGTTCTCTTGTTGATTGGTCATTGGAATGGTCTGGTTTGTTATGTATTCATATGCTGGATCTAGGCCAATAAGCTTGTTAATTGCTCATTTGGTAAAATACCAGGCTTCAATAAATTCATGTGTCTGGGAGGTGTTGGCATAGCCAATGTGTTCCTTCCCAATCGAACTGGTGTTGTTTATTATCAATGTGCTTTGAGATCAGTGATTTTTGGTCATGCTTTTTAACTGCTAATTGATGTTCATAAACCCTTGTTTTCAATTGCCTTCCTGTTTGTCCCACATAGAGCTGGTTACAATAATCTCTCCAACAACCTGCAACTTCCTTGACTTCCCATTAAAATCTAAGATTTGGTATATGCCTCCTGTTATTTTCCTCTTATATTGAGATGTTTGCATACACCGTGAAACTGCAGAATAATGGAAAGTTGAGTAAGAACACCAGCAATAGAATGCTTTTATATCTCCAATAATAAAACCAGCGAAAAAAAAAATCAAGAAAAATTCAAATGAGCTTTTTAAATACTATGTATATAAAATATAAATTTTATTTTCTATGCATTTATTTCTTTTGGGATTGGGGACAGGCAAGAAAAAGATAACTTTTTAAAGTTATTCTTGGTGACACAAGACAGGTTTCAGCACAAATATACCACCAACAGAATCTAAGAATGTGATTTAACATGCTTTTTTATTATAACCATCCCCAACCAGGTGTCCTCCACATGTATTGGTGTGTAGAATGTTTTTGATTGCCAGGTGTCCTATATCATTCAGAGTCAGCATTGCTATGATAAAAGGGCATGTTAGGAATCTGGAAGACCTGGAGAAGCAGCTGTATGTTGTTTCTCAGATATAAGTAGAATGATGTACCATTTTTTTATTGGAACATATTTGCACCCCTTAAAGCCCATGTCACACTGCACCAACAGATGGAAAGAGGATGTAAAATGGAGAGAAACACTTGCCATCCGCTGGTTAATGCGATGCATCCGTTCTGTACTCACTGCATACGTTTTTCATACTCTCTATCCGTCCAGCATCCATCTACTGAGATTTCATCTGCTCAAAAACTTTTGAGCTGCACAAAACTTTTTGAGCGGATGAAGTATCGAACGCGTCCGTTCTACATCCACTACGCATATGGGGAAAATCCATTATACATCCATCGTCATCCGTTACGTGTCCACTATATCCGCTAGGCATCCGCTGCGCATTCAAGCAACTCAAATCCGCTCCAGCGAAAAAAGGACACAAGGAAGAAGCGAAACGGCCGTGGAACGGACACACAGCATTAATAGCATGGACGTAGAAAGGATGAAAGTGGATGCAGCTCGCATATAAAGCATTAAAACGGAAAAAACGTTCGTATAGGGGACGTATCTCGGATATTTAGGATGTCTCCAGGATGTCTAGAGGATGCAGAAGGACACCAACCGGAAAAACGATATTTCCTATGAAAAGGGGGAGAAATCACCTGGATCTCACTTTCAGTCCAGCAGACGTAGGATGCAGACCTCTTCAGCCTTGCTCTTGCTCTTGCTCTTGCTCTTCCACAGCATCCAGTCATCTCCACCATGGATCGTTGCACACTCCTTTTGGTAGCCACCATCGTTCTACAACAGTGTGAAGCCATCTACAGGCTCTTTCAACTGTTCTACGGGAAGAAAAGGAGGTGGCCAAGAGGTGTCTGGGTCCATAGATGGATCACGAGAAGAGCAGAGGATGGACTGTACAACAAGGTGATGGTGGAGCTGAGGAACGAAGACACTCGTGCATTCCAGAACTTCATGAGGATGCCACCAGCCATGTTTGACGAAGTTGTGAAGCGGCTGAGACCAGGGCAAACAGGAACTTCCGGCCCAGCCTGGACCCTGGGCTGAAGGTGGCACTGACCCTGCACCACCTGGCCTCAGGGACCACGTACAGCAACATGCAGTATGCCTGAAGGGTGCCACACAACACCATGAGCATTGTAGTCAGAGAAGTGGTGCAGGCCATCATAGAAGAATACCTGGAGGAGGTCCTCCAGTGCCCCTCCACTGAAGAAGGCTGGAAGAAAGTTGCAAAACAGTGGTATCAAAAGTGGAACTTCCCCCACACCATTGAATGGGAAGCACGTGGCCTGCAAAGCTCCAGCCAAGTCGGGGTCCACTTATTTCAACTGCAAGGGCTTCTTCAGCATCATCCTCTTCGCCATGGTCGATGCTGACTACAAGTTCATGGACATCGATGCTTCGGGCAACAGGTCAACTTCAGATGCCCAGGTATACAACACCAGTGACCTCAAGGAGGGGCTGGAATGCAACCTCATCGTGGGCTTCCCAGATCCAGAGCCCCTGCCCAACGACACACAAGATGTGCCCTACTTCATCGTGGGGGATGACGCCTTCTCCCTCAGAACCTACCTCATGAAGCCCTACACTTCCAGATGCCTCACCCGTGAAGAGAGGATCTTCAACTACAGGCTGTCCAGGGCAAGACGAGTGGTGGAGAATGCCTTTGGCATCCTGGCCAACAGTTTCCAGGTACTTCTCACCACCATGCAGCATCACCCAGAGACGGTGAGGAACATCGTGGAAGCTTGCTGCATCCTGCACAATCTCATGCGCACCCGCTACCCAGTGTTGCAGAACAGGCTTGTGGACCATCAACAAGGCAATGGAGACATGGAGCCTGGAAAATGGAGGCAAGGGCGAAACCTGATAGACACTGTGGATGTGCAAGGCCCCAACAGAGCTTCACGTGAAGGGAAGAAGCAGTGCAACCTGCTGAGACTCTGGTGGAACTCCCCAGCTGGAGCAGTAGAGTGGCAAGACATGATGGTAGATGCTTAATGGATGCTTCCTTGAGCCTGTCTCATCACACTGATGAGATTGTGCCATGTATGTTGAGTGGCCCTACAATGAACAGGGCATTTAATAAAGAGTTGTGTTTATGTTGAAATGTGTTGATGAATGATTACATTGTTATTGCTAATAAAGGGCCATAGGTGTGACACCTGGGAGGGTGGACCATACAGTCCCACTATACTTGCACTGGAGGTTTATCCCACAGCTATTATCCATCCCACAGGTATCCTTGCCCATCCCACGGCTATTACCCATCTCACAGGTATCCCTGCCCATCCCACTGCTATCCTTACCCATCCCACAAGCATGCAAAGGCTTAAACCATTTCTAAAAGTTTCCAGCAAGACTTTATTTACTAAAAGAACTGAACCAAGTGTGTGAAGCAAAGATAATCTTTATTAATAACAAACTGTAAAAGAAAAATGACCCAAGAAAAGTGTCCCAAGGAAAGATAAAGTCAACAGGTAGCAACCCAGTCTCTGGCACTCTTCTCAGTCACTCTGAGGCATGCCCATGGTCTCAGGGGTGAAGGGTCCAGGTGCTGTGGAGGTGGCAGTGGCTGGAGTGCTGGTCTGAGGCACCATTGGGATTGTTAGGGATAACATTGTTTACCCTAACTGGTTTAGGTGAAATAATAACTATGAATCATAGTTAGTGTATGTTAGAGTGTATACAGCTTTAACTGTGAAATAGCAATTAAAGGAGTGGTTAAGAAAACAATATAAAAGTAGCAAGACTACGGCTTGTTCTCTCTCTGGCTTTGATGATCCCTGATTACTGCTTGGAATCAAGACTGCATAGCTCGAACGGGAGAGACAACATAGGACTGATCTGTAAGTGAACTGACATAGGATATTCTACATGGACTTTGCTAACTGAATATCCCTGAATGGACTGACTACATGGTAAATGAATATTGGACTGTTATTTGACTATGCCATAAACTTATACTGGAATAAAATATATTCTTGATAGCACAAGCGTATCTGTTATTTTTACTGTATGTTAACAAACATATAAGCTTAGCTCACTCATTTATCTGTGTGCCTATCTGACTAACGCTGCACATTCTGTTTAGTTTGTCTACCTAACCCTGGTTGGGGAACCCAGGCTTAACAGGGATGCCTGGCCCCGAGAGGACAACAGGGGATGGTGTGTGGAGGAAGCTCTCAGAGAGCTGGCTCAGTCCCATGATGTTGAGAGGCCCTTCCTCCATGACATGGGGTGTCAGTCCCAAGACCGATGACAGATGTTCTGAGGCCGGGCTTGGCTGTGGGGTGGAGGAAGGAGGAGTGTGGTGGGGCTGTCTGGTCTGCAGGTGAGCGAGGTGAGGCATGGGTGGCATCTGTGGCATGGGTGGCATCTGTGGTGTCTGTGGCATCGGTGGCGTCTGTGGCATGGGTGGCGTCTGTGGCATCGGTGGCACCTGTGTTGTGCGATGTACCAGTGCCTGGACTGGGAAGGGCTTCCTGTGCTGCTGGAACTCCTGGTAGCCGTAGCCTTGGTAGGTGAGGGGTTGTTGAAAGCCTTGGAAGGGCTGTGACATCACCTGGGGTGGAGGAGCAGACCTGGACTGGGTTGGAGCAGGTTCAGCTGGGCCTGGAGGGTGGTGCAGAAGACCTGTGATCCTCTCCTTCATTGCCTGGTACTGGGATTCAGACATGTCCATGAGGGTCTGGTTCATGTAGGTGAGGAAGGGCTTTCTGTTAGGGGATGTTATGTCGGAGTGTACCAGCTGAGAGAGGAGATTTACGCTGCTTTTGATGGTGTCCCTGATCTCCAGCAGGACAGTGTGGCTCTGTCCCTCCAGTCTGGCTTTCTGCCTGCTTTCTGTGGAGGTGGAGCTGGAGGTGGATGTGGGTTGGCCTCTGGTGGAAGTGCCCTCTCCTTGCTCCCACTGCCTCAGTGGATCCTCCACGTTCTCCGCCACGGGGTGTGCAGCTGTCGGGGGGGTCTCCGTCGTGGGGCGCTCCACAGATACCTGCCTGGACACAGGAGCTGACTCTTGGCCAGAAGAGGACTGGCTCTCTGTTGGCTGCCTGAGAGTTAGGGTAGACAGAGGGGCTGCTCCTTGGTGGCGGATCTCACCCTCCAAGAAGCTGCACTTGGCCATCACGTAGGTCTCCCGGTCGGTGAGCTTGACCGCGGCCTGGCCAGACTTCCTGAGGTGCAG
This sequence comes from Laticauda colubrina, assembly GCA_015471245.1. Lineage (NCBI taxonomy): Eukaryota > Metazoa > Chordata > Lepidosauria > Squamata > Elapidae > Laticauda > Laticauda colubrina. The sequence continues at coordinate 39,559,698 of BLBF01000005.1, read as the reverse complement.
CTTCCCATACCAGGTGTGCATGTGCTTCCACCACCCGAAGAGGACCTCCGAAGTGTAGCCCAGGCTCTCCGCCTTCTCTCTCCAAACCGCCTGCTTCTGCTTGGTGTCTCAATAGAGCCTGTGTCCCTTCCGCCAGAGGTACTCGTTCTCCCTCAGCCATTCGAGCACCTCATCCTCATGTTCCATTTCAATGGAGTACTGTCTCCTCTCCCTATCTCAGGAATGCCTCTTCCTCCCTCTGGCAGGGCCTTCTGGGCCCTCATCAGTAGGGCTTCGAGGTTCTAGGGGCTGATCCACCACACCAAGAGCAGCAGCAGCAGCAGCAACACCAGCAAGACCAGCAGGACCAGCAAGAGCACGAGCAGCAACAGCACCAGCAGGACCAGAGTAAGAACCAGCAGAAGCACCAACACCAGGAGCAGCACCAGCACAGTAAAGCCCATGTCACACTGCCCAAAGGATGCAAAAAGGACACAGCGGACGAACAAAATGTTCCATCCGTTGTTATCCGCTCTCAAAAGGGGCAAAAATTTGCATAACCAGAGCGGATAACACGGACGCGGGGAGGACGCAGGGCAGATGCAAAGCGGATGCGGAATGGAAACCCAGCGGATGGCGCAACCACTAGGCTTCCAGGGGGGCACAGCAAAGCGGACGTGGAATGGATACAGCGGATGCAGAGCGGACGCCGAACGGATGAAGCGGATGCACAGCAGAAGCCTAATGGATGCCTGGCGTTAATTGCGCATGCGGGGAGGATGCATTGGATCAGCCCCGCGGATATAACAGAAGCAGCTCAGAAGCAGGTCGCCATTCAGAGGAAAGACCTGCTTCCAGACACATTGACTGCCTTGCCTGCCCTGCCTGCATGTCTACCTGCCAGCCTTGTTGCCAGCCTCCCTGCAAGCCTTGCTGCCAGCCTCGCTGCCAGCCTGCCTGCAAGCCTTGCTGCCAGCCGGTCTGCCTGCCAACCTTGCTGCCTGCCAGCCTTGGTTCATGTCTGCCTGCCAGCCTTGGTACCTACCTGCCTGCCAGCCTTCCTGCCAGCCTTGGTGCCTGCCTCCCTGCAAGCCTTGGTGCCTGCCTTGGTGCCAGCTTTCCTGCCAGCCTTGGTGCCTGCCTGCCTGCCTGCCTGCCAGCCTTGGTGCCTGCCTCGGTGTCAGCCTCCCTGCCAGCCTTCCTGCCAGCCTTGGTGCCTGCCTCCCTGCCAGCCTTGGTGCCTGCCTGCCTCCCTGCCAGCCAGCAACCCCACAACCATGCCTAAGCACAGCAAGACTCAGCCATCTGCTGCCAGCCCTGGCAAGAGGGACAGGGCTACCATCCCACCCACGGGCCCTCACTCTGGTTCTGCTGGGGCTTCTGCAGCACGGGCTCGCTCTTCTGGGGCTGGCACTTCTGCTGCTTCTGCTTCTGGAGGAGCTGATGACAAGCACTCCAGCACCAGCCACCTCCACAGCACCTGTAACCTTCACCCCTGAGACTGAGCGACCAAGAGGAGTGCCAGAGACTCATTTTTGTCTTATAGCTTGTTTTTAATAAAGTCTAGTTTTGATTCACACACTTGCTTCATTTATTTTTTTTAATAAAGTCTTGCTGGAAACTTTTAGAAATGGTTTAAGCCTTTGCATGCTGGTGGGATGGGTTGAGATAGCTATGGATTGGGTTAGGATACCTGTGGAATGGGCAATAGCTGTGGGATGGGTTAGGATAGCAGTGGGATAGATAAACCTCCATGCAAGCATAGTGGGACTGGATGGTCCACCCTCCCAGGTGCCACACCTCTGGCCCTTTATTATCAATAATAATGTAATAATTATCCACACATGTCAACATAAACACAACTCTTTATTAAACGCCCTGTTCATTGTAGGCCAACCAAACATACATGGCCCAATCTCATCCGTGTGATGAGACAGGCTGAAGGAAGCATCCATTAAGCATCTACCATCCTGTCTTGCCACTCTACTGCTCCAGCTGGGGAGTTGCACCATTGTCTCAGGAGGTTGCGCTGCTTCTTTGCTTCATGTGAGGCTCTGTTGGGGCCTTGCACATCCTCAGTGTCGATCAGGTTTCGCCCTTGTCTCCATTCCCCAGGCTCCATGTCCCCATTGCCTTGCTGGAGGTCCACGAGCCTGTTCTGCAAGACTGGGAAGCGGGTGCGCATGAGATTGTGCAGGATGCAGCAAGCTTCCATGATCCTCCTCACGGTCTCTGGGCAATGCTGCATGGTGGTGAGAAGTACCTGGAACCTGTTGGCCAGGATGTCAAAGGCGTTCTTCACCACCTGCCTTGCCCTGGACAGCCTGTAGTTGAAGATCCTCTCTTCACGGGTGAGGAGTCTGGAGGTGTAGGGCTTCATGAGGTAGGTTGTGAGGGAGAAGGCGTCATCCCCCACGATGAAGTAGGGCACATCTTGTGTGTCGTTGGGCAGGGGTTCTGGATCTGGGAAGCCCACTATGAGGTTGCGTTCCAGCTCCTCCTTGAGGTGACTGGCGTTGTATACCTGAGCATCTGAAGATGAGCCGTTGCCTGAAGCATCGATGTACATGAACTTGTAATCAGCATCGACCATGGTGAAGAGGATGATGCTGAAGAAGCCCTTGGAGTTGAAATAAGTGGACCCCGAGTTGGCTGGAGATTTGCAGGCCACGTTCTGGCCATTTATGGCTCCAATGGTGTGTGGTAAGTTCCACTTCTGATACCACTGCTCTGCAACTTTCTTCCATCCTTCTTCAGTGGAGGGGTACTGGAGGAGCTCCTCCTTGTATTCTTCGATGATGGCCTGCACCACTTCTCTGACCACAATGCTGATGGTGTTGGATGGCACCCTCCATCCGTACTGCATGCTCCTGTAGGAGGTCCCTGAAGCCAGAGTGAGTGCCACCTTGAGCCCAGGTTCCAGGCTGGGCCGGAAGCTGGTGTTTTTGCCTTGGTCAACCTGGGTGTCAGCCACTGCACAACTTCGTCAAACATGGCTTGATGCATCCTCATGAAGTTCTGGAATGCCCGAGTGTCTTCGTTCCTGAGCTCCACCATCAGCTTGTTGTACAGTCCGTCCTCTGCTCTTCTGGTGAACCATCTTCGGATCCAGACTCTTTTTGGGTGGCTCCTTTTCTTCTCGCAGTAGAGTTCACAGAGCCTGCAGATGTCTTCGCACTGTTGCAGAACGATGGTGGCTGCCGAAAGGACTTTGTTACAATCCACGGTGGACATGACTGGTTGCTGTGGAAGAGGAAGAGCCAGATGAAGGCTGCAGAGGTCTGCACTGCTGGGCTGCTGTTCTGAAAGTGAGATGCAGGCAAGTTGCTCCCCCTTTTTATAGGCAGTATAGGTTTTCGGCTAGGCATCCTCTTGACATCCTTAATATCCGAGATAGGTCCCCTCTGCGAACGTTTTTTTCCATTTTAAACTCTTTGTTTCCGTGCTGCATCCGCTAGGCATCCGTTCTTCATCCGTTCCGCTTCCTGCGTCCGGGTGGATGTAAGTTGCGCGGATGCGTAGCGGACGCCTAGCGGATATAACAGATGCATAACGGATGCGTAGCGGATGCGTAGTGGATGCAGAACGGACGAACTGGATACATTTTCCACGCAAAAGTTTTAGGCAGCCCAAAACCTTCGGAGTGGACGAAACATAAATAAACAGATGCTGGATGGATAGAGAGGAAGCAAAATGGAGGCAGTGAGTACATCGCGTTTTTGAATGGATGGCAAGGGTTTTTGTCCGTTTTACATCCTCTTTGCATCCATTGGTTCAGTGTGACATGGGCTTAAGCAGCAGCAGAAGCACCAGCACCAGGAGCAGCACTAGCAGAGTAAACACCAGCAGAAGCACCAGCACCAGGAACAGCACCAGCAGAAGAACCAGCACCAGCAGAGTCAGCACCAGCAGCAGAAGCCCCAGCAGAAGCAGAGTCAGCGCCAGGGGGTGGGATGGTGGTCCTGTCCTTCTTGCCAGGGCTGGCAAGAGTAGGCATAGGCTTCCTCTTCTTCCCCATGGTTGTTGGCTGAAGATATGTCTGGCAGCAGGTCTTTCCTCTGAATGGTGACCTGCTTGCGAGCTGCATCCTTTTATATCCGTGGGGCTGACGCAATGCATCCTCCCCGCATGCGCAGTGAATGCTTTGCATCCGCTAGCATCCGCTAGGCATCCGTGATGCATCCGCGTCATCCACTAGGCATCCACTCTGCATCCATTCCTTCCGCTGCGTGTCCGCCTTTCTGTGCTCCTCCGGAAGCCCTGCGGACGTGCCATCCACTTCCATCCGCTTCCATCCACTAGACTTCCGTTGAGCATCCGCTTAACATCCTCGCTATGTCCTCTCCCCGTCCATTACTTTCCGTTGTTGTCTGCTCTGTTTATGCAAATTTGGGGCACTTTTGAGAGCGGATAACAACAGATGGAACATTTTCTCATCCGCTGTGTCCTTTTTACATACGTTTTGCATCCGTCGGCAGATATAACTTTGCCTTAAATTTAGTTTCAAAGAAATCTGTTCTTTTATTGTTATTTAGCCTCTCTCTTCTTGACTGTGTGAGCCTGATTCTCAACAGATAACTAATGTGGGCTACGTAGCCCTTCCTCAATGATGGCGCAGATCATGTGGAGGCATTTAACACCTTTCTACAGATTCTTTAAAGAAACTTCTTTTTTAAAAATTCCACTGCAACTGAAGGCAGTTCAAAAAATCTTATTTTCAATCAGATAAAGATACACAGTCTTGTAAAGAGTTAGTCAGTTGAAGGTGGATTGCATTCTGCATGCCTATGGAGACTCTCAGTCATTCAGGTCTTGGTTGTCCCAAAGGTGCTTTTTCAAGAGGCAACTGGACTATCTGTTTTTTCTTTGAAGACATTTTGCTTGTCATCCAAGAAGCTTCTTCAACTCTGACAAGATGGTGGGGAATGGAAGGATTTCATTTCACCATCCAGTCTTGGACAAGAAGCAGAACGTCTTCAAAGAAAAAACAGAAAGTCCACTTTGGGATTGGATTCTGCATTTATAATATTGGAGTTACAGTACTAATCTTGATTTTATTGCATACTGATCCTCCTGCAGGTGGCTGTGGGGCCTCAGAGCTTCACTCTGGGCATATTTTGTATTGCGTACAGGTATGATTTGTATAGGATTTGTCTAAGAGGCAATTCCAATATGCTTTGGTAGGGACTGTTCAATGCCTTGTGTGACTGCTACCAGGCTTTTTATTCTGGTTGACTAGTGTGTCCTTCCCTGCTACATTATGAGCTGTTTGAAATATGAATACCTTTTTGTTTATAATATATACTTAGAGAAGTAATGAATGTGAACGGAACACCAAGGAGCAGGCAGTTCATTAAGATGACACATCCAGAGTGTGCAAGTGAAGCAAAAGCCATTTATAATGCCTTCCGAATTTCTAGCCTGAATTATAGTTTTAGTAATCAGTAGCTATCCAGCTCCTCTGTCATTTTGGGGTTAATATACTGCATGGAAAAGACTTATAGCACAAATTTTATAAGCCTGCAATAAAACTATATACAACTGTTGTATTAATGTTGTATTAATTTAATACAACTGTTGTGTTAAATTATTTAAGTTGTAAACCATTGTAAAAAAAGAGTGAAAGTTTTATTGACTTGGCGGCAGAAAAAAAATTATTATGATAAAGTATAATGTATTGTTGCTGATTACTGGAGCATTTTCTACTGGTTTAGCATATTATAAATCTTTAGCTTACCTTCAGAATAAAACATTTGATGAGAAGGGCCTTCTTTAAATAAAATGCTGGTCCTTGTTAAAAATGAACCTAGAGTACAATTTTAATTTGCAAACAAATCTTCATTATTTGACTGGCAAAAAAAACTCTTAGAGGCCAAGGTGAAGGCAGATACTGAAAATGTGAAGGATCAATGGATTTAAAAGTTGAAGATTTCCCCAGAGAGAAATGGAATATAGGAATATAAATAACTGAACATTGTATTTTCAATAACAAGTGCACTGCTTTAATATTTTGCTACCGCATATAGTTTGTAATACAGGAAAGCAATAATTTGAAGTCAAGATACAGAGTTCAAAACTCTTTGGAAATATAGCTCTTACTTAAATTAGTTACTGAACTTTAAACAAGATATTAATAGAGAGGTTTATTTTTCACAAAGTCAGTTTAAACATTACATTTTATAATCATAGAGTTTTCTTTGTGTATATCTCCAATTCTTGAACATAGCATGCCAAAATGAACATATTAGGAAAATGTTTAAACTGATTTAGTGTGATAATTATTTTAAATAATACTTAGCGTTTATATAGCATACATAGGTTTAATCTAAATTTGTGATCTCAGGTGAGATTCTTGTAGGATGGATCAGGAAATTTTTCTCTTAATTCTATTTGCAAATGGCAAATAATATACTTGTTATTTTAATTTCCAAAAAATAATTATTTTTTTCCTTCTCACAGATACATTTTTGAAAGCTGATATCACTAAGGTCTAGGAATTACTAGCACCTGTGAGGCACCCTAAATGAGGTTTTCATCAACTTACAAATTACCCTTTTTTAATTGGTCCAGTGAAATTCATGATCTTCCCAGAAAAGAGTTTGGAACCTGCAGTACATTTCTGCCATCCTTAATGATTTATTCTTGAAGGAAGAATCATTTTGTCATGATATTCATTGACAAATTAGCATCTGTGTCTTAAAATATTAATGATTATCATAGACTGAACTAAAAAATGAAATATTTTGCTTCATTTTGAAACTAATATCTTTTATTGGATGCTTCATTTCCCTCTAGCAATGTTGTCACATTATTAAAGCTAGATTCTCTGGTCACTGGGTCATGCTTGTTCTTGTTTCCTCCTGAAATAGGTACTAGAATAAATCAAAATATTGTTCTGCTGTGCCTTGCATCTTGGCCTTTCTATTTATGGTGAAAGCTTCCTTGCCAAGGTAAAGGTCAGCTCTTCATCACTAGCCTACATGCTTCCCAAAAGTGATTAGAATGTCATATTAGTTTCCATTCTCAGCATCTTTTGTTTCATAAATCCAGTATTGACTAGAGCCAACATTCGCTTTTAGCCTTTGCCAGAAATGTGGTTGAAAGCTTCAGGAATCTGAACTGCTGTTTCCCACGGTGAACAAAAAGCTGATAGTATCGTGCTAAATAGTTATTGATTCTTCTGCAAGATGTGTCACAGATGCCAAACCATGAAATATGAGCAGAAATAACCTGAGGGCCGAGAGGGGAGACAACCACTGGCATCTCCAGACAGAGCAAAAGAAATTCCTAGCAAAACTCTGGAGGGCCATTTCAGTCAATATCAGCTGTAATGGTTAGCTGGGTCAGTAATCTGACTCAACATTAAGCGGGTCCCTCCATTTCTTTGTTTAATCATTTGCCCTAATATATCTCACAAGTATTACTACATTTTTTGCTTGACTGCCACTTGCTTTCCTACCTTGTGAAAGAATCATTTTGAAAAAGTGTTCCCAGGATATTTTTATTTGTATGTTTATCGCTGTTGGAGTCCTATATTCCAACAGTTTTAAATTTGATGTTCTGCACTTTTGTGCAATGTGTGTAGAACATCAAATAGTAACATATAAAGATGTAGCTGAAGAAATCAATATTAATTCCCTGGGCACTTTGTAGGCCATATAGTTCTTAGCTAGTTTGTGCTGCTTTTCTCCCCATTCCAAGTATATTCTGCCAAAAAAAAGTACTTATTTAATTAAGATTACTTCCAGAATCTTTGCCAGATGTTGATGTAGCTGTATTAGAATATGTCTCTTCTACCTAACAGTATTCTATTTGACCGATAAACATATCTGCTGAGCAAATTTGGATGATGCAGTTTATCATGTATTTAGTTTTGATTATTTCTACATTGTTTAGAGTTATGTATGTATAGTCATGTGTACCATCTCTCATGGATGATTGGAATGAAATTTCTCCCATTTTTCTTTTTACGTAAGTCACCAGTTATAGCAATAACAATTTCTAATAATTGCCAAACCAGTTGTGGGATTAAACCAGTGACCTAAGAATGAGTTGCTATGGATTCCACCAGCAAACTTAAGAGCTATCTCTTGCCCTTTTCCATTTTGATTAAAATGTTCTGAGAAGTCAAGACTGAATCAACAGAAATCATCCAGAATGAATAAATTGTATACTTATTGTGTCTGGTGTACTGATAGCTGCCTTTGTCACTGCAGGTTTGAAGTAATGGTGAAGACTTAAAGGATTCATCTAATGTCATTCCCAATGTATAATCAGTCCATTTTCCTTTCTGCATGCAAAATGTTTTCTTTTTTTCAATGTAAAAAAAATGTAATGTAATTTTACACAATGACAATTCAATTCTAGAGACTTGAGTGAGATCAAATGTGTATTTAAGCCCATGTCACACTGCACCAACGGATGGAAAGAGGATGTAAAATGGAGAGAAAAACTTGCCATCCATTGGTTAACGCGATTCATCCGTTTTGTATTCACTGCCTCCATTTTTCATCCTCTCTATCCGTCCAGCATCCGTCGACTGAGGTTCCATCCGCTCAAAAAGTTTTGAGCTGCTCAAAACTTTTTGAGTGGAAAATGTATCCAAAGCGTCCGTTCTGCATCCACAATGCACACGGGGAACATCCGTTCTACATCCGTTGTCATCCGTTATGCATCCGCTATATCCGCTAGGCATCCGCTGCGCATCCGCGCAACTCAAATCCACTCCAAGGGAAAGCGGACACAGGGAGGAAGTGAAACGGACGCGGAATGGATGTGCAGCATTAGTAGCACGGACGGAGAAAGGATGAAAGCGGATGCAGCTCGCATACAAAGCATTTAAAACGGAAAAAACGTTCGCAGAGGGGACCTATCTCGGATATTAAGGATGTCTAGAGGATGCCTAGAGGATGCCTAGAGGATGCAAAAGGACACATGGTGGAAAACCTATATTGCCTATAAAAAGGGGGAGCAACTCACCTGGATCTCATTTTCAGTCCATCAGTCCTGCTGTGCAGACCTCTGCAGCCTTGCTCTGGCTCTTGCTCTTCCACAGCATCCATTGATGTCCACCATGGATCGTAAAACACTCCTTTTGGTAGCCACCATCGTTCTGCAACACTGCGAAGCCATCTACAGCCTCTTTCAACTGTTCTACGCGAAGAAAAGGAGGCGTCCAAGAAGTGTCTGGGTCCGAAGATGGATCAGGAAAAGAGCAGAGTACGGACTGTACAACAAGCTGATGATGGAGCTGAGGAACGAAGACCCTCGTGCATTCCAGAACTTCATGAGGATGCCTCCAGCCATGTTTGATGAAGTTGTGGAGCAGCTGACACCCAGGTTGACCAAGCAGAGCACCAACTTCCGGCCAAGCCTGGATCCTGGGTTCAAGGTGGCACTGACTCTGCACCACCTGGCCTCAGGGACTACCTACAGGAGCATGCAGTACGGCTGGAGGGTGCCACACAACACCATCAGTATTGTGGTCAGAGAAGTGGTGCAGGCCATCATCGAAGAGTACCTGGAGGAGCTCCTCCAGTGCCCCTCCACTGAAGAAGGCTGGAAGAAAGTTGCAGAGCAGTGGTAAAAGAGGTGGAACTTCCCCCACACCGTTGGAGCCAGAGATGGGAAGCACGTGGCCTGCAAATCTCCAGCCAAGTCGGGGTCCACTTATTTCAACTACAAGGGCTTCTTCAGCATCATCCTCTTCGCCATGGTCGATGCTGATTACAAGTTCATGTACATGGATGCTTCAGGCAACGGGTCAGCTTCAGATGCCCAGGTATACAATGCCAGTCACCTCAAGGAGGGGCTGGAACGCAACCTCATCATGGGCTTTCCAGATCCAGAACCCCTACCCAACAACACGCAAGATGTGCCCTACTTCATCGTGGGGGATGATGCCTTCTCCCTCAGAACCTACTTCATGAAGCCCTACACTTCCAGACTCCTCACCCGTGAAGAGAGGATCTTCAACTACAGGCTGTCCAGGGCAAGGCGGGTGGTGGAGAACGCCTTTGGCATCCTGGCCAACAGGTTCCAGGTACTTCTCACCACCATGCAGCATCGCCCACAGACCATGAGGAACATTGTGGAAGCTTGCTGCATCCTGCACAATCTCATGCGCACCCGCTACCCAGTGTTGCAGAACAGGCTTGTGGACCTCCAACAAGGCAATGGGGACATGGAGCCTGGGGAATGGAGGCAAGGGCGAAACCTGATAGACACTGAGGATGTGCAAGGCCCCAACAGAGCCTCATGTGAAGGGAAGAAGCAGCGCAACCTCCTGAGACACTGGTGCAACTCCCCAACTGGAGCAATGGAGTGGCAAGACAGGATGATAGATGATTAATGGATGCTTCCTTCAGCCTGTCTCATCACACTGATGAGATTGGGCCAGGTATGTTGGGTGGGCCTACAATGAACAGGGCATTTAATAAAGAGTTCTGTTTATGTTCAAATGTGTGGATCAATGCTTACATTGTTATTGATAATAAAGGGCCATAGGTGTGGCACCTGGGAGGGTGGACCATAGAGTCCCACTATGCTTGCACTGGAGGTTTATTACCCATCCCAAATGTATCCCTGCCCATCCCACAGCTATTTCCCATCCCAAAGGTATCCTTGCCCATCCCATAGCTATTACCCATCCCAAAGGTAGCCCTGCCCATCCCACAGCTATTACCCATCCCAAAGGTAGCCCTGCCCATCCCACAGCTATCCTTACCCATCCCACAAGCATGAAAAGGCTTAAACCATTTCTAAAAGTTTCCACCAAGACTTTATTTAATAAAATAAATGAAGCAAGTGTGTGAAGCAAAGATAATCTTGATTAATAACAAGCTGTAAAACCAAAATGACCCAAGTCAAGTGTCCAAAGCAAAAATAGTCAACAGGTAGCCACCCAGTCTCTGGCACTCTTCTTGGTCACTCGGAGGTGTGCCCAGTCTCAGGGGTGAAGGGTCCAGGTGCTGTGGAGGTGGCTGCTGCTGGAGTGCTGGGTGGGAGCAGGTTCATCGTGGTCTGGAGGGTTGTGAAGAAGATCGGTGATCCTGTCCTTCACCACCTGGTACTGGGGTTCCGCCATATTCATGAGGGTCTGGTTGACATAGGTGAGGAAGGGCTTTCGGTTAGAGGATGGGGCGTCGGTGTGTACCAGCTAAGAGAGGAGATCTACGCTGCTCCTGATGGTGTCTCTTATCTCCAGCAGGACATTGTGGCTCTGCCCCTCCGGTCTGCCTCTCTGCCTTTCTGTGGAGGTGAAGCTGGGGGTGGATGCAGGTTGGGCTGTGGTGGAAGTGCCATCTCCTTTCTCCCACTGCGTCAGGGGGTCCTCCATGCGCTCCGCCATGGGTAGTACAGCTGTCAGGGGGGGTCTCCGTCATGGCATGCTCCACAGATACCTGCCTGTAGACAAGAGCTTACTCTCTGCCAGAAGAGGACTGTCTCTCAGCAGGCTGCCTGAGAGAGAGGGTTGTGAGAGGGGCTGCTCCTCGGTTGCGGATCTCACCCTCCAAGAAGCTGCACTTGGCCATCACGTAGGTCTCTCTGTCCGTCAGCTTGACCGCGGCCTGGCCAGATTTCTTGAGGTGCAGCTTTCCGTACCAGGTATGCATGTGCTTCCACCAGCCGAGGAGCACCTCCGAAGTGTAGCCCAGGCTCTCCGCCTTCTCTTTCCAAGCAGCCTGCTTCCTTTTGGTGTCGCGATAGAGCCTGTGTCCCTTCCGCCATAGATACTCGTTCTCCCTCAGCCACTCCAGCACCTCATCCTCATGTTCCTCTTCTATGTTGTATTGCCTCCTCTCCCGTTCTCGCGTCTGCCTCTTCCTCCCTTTGGCAGGGTCATATGGGCCCTCATCAGAAGGGCTTCGAGGTTGTAGGGGCTGCTCCTCCATACCACCAGCAGCAGCAGCAGCAGCAACAGTAGCAGCAAAAGCAGGACCAGGAGCACCAGCAGGACCAGGAGCACCAGCAGGACCAGCAGCACCAGGAGCACCAGGAGCAGCGCCATTAGAGTAAGCACCAGCAGAAGCACCAGCACCAGGAGCAGGGCCAGCAGAGTAAGCCCCAGCAGAAGCCCCAGCACCAGGAGCAGTGACAGCAGAGTAAGCACCAGCAGAAGTACCACCGCCAGAAGCAGCATCAGCAGAAGCACCACCTCCAGAAGAGCGAGCCCGGGCTGCAGAAGCCCCAGCAGAAGCAGAGTCAGGGCCAGGAGATGGGAGGGTGGCCCTGTCCCTCTTGCCAGGGCTGGCAGCAGATGGCAGAGGCTTCCGTTTCTTCCCCATGGTTGTTGGGTTGCTGGCTGTCTGGCTGGCTGGCAAGCTGTGTCTGGAAGCAGGTCTTTACTCTGAATGGTGACCTGCTTGGGAGCTGCTTCCCTTGATATCTGCGGGGCTGACGCAATGCATCCTCCCCGCATGCGCAGTGAACGCTAGGCATCCGCTAGGCTTCCACTCTGCATCCGCTTCATCTGCTCGGCATCCGCTTCATCCGCTCAGCGTCCGCTCTGCATCCGCTCTTTCCGTTCCGTGTCCGCTTTGCTGCGCTCCCCCAGAAGCCTTGCAGATGTGCCATTCGCTTCCATCTGCTAGGCTTCCGTGGAGCATCCGCTTTCCATCCGCCCTATGTCCTCCCCCCATCTGTTCCTTTCCGTTTTGTCCGCTCTGGTTATGCAAATTCGGGGCACTTTTGAGAGCGGATAACAACGGATGAAACATTTTTCTTGTCCGCTGTGTCCTTTTTACAAACGTTTTGCATCCGTCGGCCAGTGTGACAGGGCCTGTAGTGCTGTCTCCAAGTGGGTTTTGATATGTAACTTTCTAAAAATACCATTTGCTTGGAGAATTAATAGACTGGGATTATAGAAATTGTAAAAGGGAATGTATTTCATCCCCTATTGATATCCTAAGAAATATATTTCTGAAGTTAATATTTGCTTTAGCTAAACGTATTATGTGTCAGATAATATTTTTTACTTTGTAGAACAGATTTTTTTCATAATGCAGAAATGGTAAAAAATTGTACCCCATGTATCTTGGAATCTTTTTAACTAACACTCATCTCAAATGATACTCTTTATGTCTTTAAACAAACCCAAATCCCCACAACAAATGTCATCTGCAGTTGCCCTCAATGGCCTGGATCCAAAAATTCTGTTTTTCTTCTGAAAATGGGTCACATATAAGAAGAACAAGACAATAATCTGAGCATTTATATTGTGTTTTCTTGAGTGTTCAAAGTACTTTGCATACATTATCTTGAATGTTCAAAGTACTTTGCATATATTATCTCAGTAATCATCCAAACCACTCTGGAAAATAGACCAATATTATAATGCTATAATGCACTTGGGACAATGAAGTAGACAGAGTAGCTTGTTTAAGACCAGTTGGTTAGTTTATTATTGAACTGAATATGAACCTGGAATTTCAGGGCAGGCTTTAGACATACACTGTAACAATTTCCATATGTTGGGCAAGGATTGCTTTTCTACATGTGTTTTACTTTTTATATATTCATATATTTGAGAAAAGTATTTTATTGGAAATTTTTAAAAGTTTTCATGCATTTTTTTCACATTTTTCCATGTACTGTTGTTTTGTATTGACACTATAAAAATGTAGCTCAGCAGGTAGGAGCATTTGGTAATTTTGGATGGAGGCTATCAAGGTTGGGCCTGGTTAGGATCTACCTAAAAAAGAGAAGCCACTTTTCAGACTTACAGGAGAGGACAGTACTTTATAATATTGGCAACTTTAAAATGTGTGAACTTGAAGTACAAATTTTAGGCATACTGGTAGTCCTCAATTTACAACCATTAACTGAGCAAACACTCAAATTTACATTAAAAAGTGTCTTACAACTGGTCCTTCGCACTTTTAGCCATTGCAGTTTCCTAACTCATGTGATCAAAATTCAGGCACTTGGCAACTGGCATGTATTTACAACGGTTGCATTGTCCCAGGGTCATATGATCACCATTTGGAACCTTCCCAATGTTTTGCAAGCAAGCAAAGTCAACGGTGGAAGGCGTATTTCCTTAGCAGCCGCATGTTTCATTGAACAACTGTAGTGATTTACTTAATAAACATGAAGAAAAAGATCCTATAGTCAGGCACAACTCATTTAATGACCACTTTGCTTCACAATGGAAATTCTGGTCCCAATTGTGGCTGTAAGTCCATGCATCAGGTAAGGATTTTTTCCCCTGTAATAAATTAAAAACGTAATACCATTGGTCAAATAACATGAAGGTAGCGATACATAATTAAAAATAACCCAGTACATAAAATCGTGAAATGAACCAGACAATTAAAACAACCAAAAAAATATATTTTGCTCAGTTGGACCCAATTGCCATCATTTTCTAAAGGCAAGCAGAATTGGAGCCTGTCATACATACATGACACACTCCAATTCATATACACACACACATGTTATAATGGGCTATGTGATGGCCTTGTGAGTTTTGTTGTGGAGATATCCTGGATCTTGTGCTGTAGTCTCCTGGGTCGTTTGTTTTGTAGTGATCTTTTTTCCATTAGCATCTCATGTTTTAATGGCTTGGGTAATGGGTTGTGTGACTCACAAGGCCATCACACAGCCCATTATACCAACATCAACTCCATCAACCAATCAAGAGGCAGCAGCGCAGCTAACCAGTTCAGCACACCAACCCCCACCACTAGTATTTATAGAGAAACAGCAGCTCCGATCACACACTGCTTGCACTGTCACAAAGCCGAAAGCACCAGTCTGAGGGTGGCGAGTGGGACCTCACCGAAACGTCGGCAAGATTTAATGGGAAAAGACATGAACACACCTTGACCTACATACCTGTACCTGTGAAAAATCTATGAAAATAAATATCATATCTCTACGGGGAGGAAACCTTCTGGCTAACCAGGACCTATGAGAAACTCGAAGTCTGAAGAGCCACCATCTTGTGTGATCTCACATTCCTATGCAATTGCCAAGACAAAAATATGATCCCCACATGCTTCCAACTCAAATTCCATTCCAAAACTTCAGCCACTGAAAGGATCGTGAAAAGAACGGAATTAGCCCTTATCAGAAACGAACTCCACAAGAAAAGATTCCACCTAGACCAAATCAACAGAGATCCACTCACACTCCATCTCAAACTCAGCAACAAAATCCACCCAACACTCTGGAACAAATCCAAACAACTAGCCTTCTGGAGAGCTGAAACAGAAACCTCTTACAGGACAGACACACACACCAGGAAACTCCACAGACAAGAGAAATGCCAGAAACCCAACCTTTCCCCACAACAACACATGAAACAAACAGTATACAACATATCAGACAGAACCCTCACCATAGCAGAAACCAATGTCCTTTCCAAAGGATTCAAATTTGAAGTTGCCCTCAAACGCATCCCCACTGAAAACATTATATGCGGAGTTGAAGCTAGCCTAACCAAAAACAACCCAGATGCAGCCAATAAAATCAGACCTGAAGTCACCAACATCCTCTGCTCCAGCAACCCCCCCAGAAGCAACCTACACAGAGAAGAACAAAAAGCACTCACCAACCTGAGGAAAGACAGCAGCGTAGTCATTCTCCCAGCAGACAAAGGCAACACCACAGTCATTATGAACACATCAGACTACGACTCCAAACTATCCTACCTACTCCAAGACCCCGCTTACAAACTTCTGAATACTGACCTCACCACCTACCTAGAAAAAAAACCACCAAATCCAAAATCAAAGCATATCCCATCAGCGAAGAGATCTAGCAGAGAATCATCCTCAGAGAAGAATCATCCAGATGCCCTAAGCTCTATGGCCTCCCCAAGATACACAAAGAAGGAATACCTCTCAGACCCATAGTCAGCTCCATAGGCTCACCTCTACAGAATCTTGCCAAATTTCTCGTCAAACAACTCCAGCTCTACACAGAATCCATCACCTTACATGTACAAAACTCCTTCTACTTCATAGAAACAATAAACAAAACCTACAACCCATGAGCTTTGATGTCATATCCCTCTTCACCCAAGTACCCATTAAAGAAGCCTTGACAGCCATCCAAAACAAATACAACCCCCCCAAACACATGCTAGATCTGACCAACCAGATACAAACAGATAGAAGGAGCGCCTATGGGATCACCCCTCTCACCCGTCATCGCTAACCTATACATGGAACACTTTGAAACCAGTGCTCTAGACAAATCCAAACACAAACCCAAACTCTGGCTCAGATATGTAGATGACACTTTTGTAATTTGCCACACGGGAAAGAAAAACTGGACAACTTCCTCAAACATCTTAACAGCCTACATCCCAAAATATAATTCACCATGGAAACAGAAACCAACAACCAACTTCCCTTCCTGGATGTCCTAATTTACAAAAAACCCAATGGCTCCCAAGGGCACACCATCTAGTGGAAAAAAACACACACCAAACGCTACCTAAATGCACAATCCCATCACCACCCTGCACAGAACAACTCCGTAGCCAAGACACTCATCTCCTAGCTGACAAAGACCACCTGAGAACAGAACTACACACCCTCACTAACGTATTAATTTCCAATGGATTCCAAAGAAACACTATCACCAATCTAATCCAAAAAGAGATACCCAAAAAAAACCAAGACACAGAACAAGACAACGGTATCGCACTCCTCCCCTACATCAAAGGCACCACAGACAAAATCAGCAAAATTCTCCACAAACACAATATCAGGACAGCCTTCGGCACTGACCAAAAAATAGCCAACATCCTAAGAAACCCCAAAGACAAGATCCAGCTAGAAAACCAAGAAGTTTGTGAAATACCATGCAACAATTGCCCAGCCACATACATTGTCCAAACCAACAGGAGAATAAATGCATGCATTGCAGAACACAAAAACGCAGTCAGAAGAGAAGAAAATACTTCCTGCCTCTTCCAGCACCTTAAAGCCACAGGACATGAAATTGATTTCGAAGGAATCAAATTAATATCCAGCACTCCAGGAAGAGAATAATCAGGGAAGCCATTGAGATAGAGAAACAGCCCCATAACATAAATAGACAGGATGATACCTCCTGCCTACCAGACATCTGGAAGCTAGCCCTCACTAACAAACAAGTCCCAGCCATGAAAACCAACACCAGACCCGAAACAACACGGGACACCACTGCCACTCCCCCTCATCAGACCCAGGCCCAAGCCCATCCTATAAACAAAGGACAACCACCATCCAGAAAACAGACCACAGTTGCTTCGCCAGCTGTCGCACTCCCCAACCCCAAAACCAAACAAGCTGACACACGCCAAGAACACAGACCCAGACCCCAAACTCGAAGCCAGACTAAAACCCAGAATGCTACATCACAGCAACCCGCTCAGGATATCACATCAGAAAACTCAGGAAATTACACCACAAGAACTCAAGAAGTTGCAACACAGCAAATGACCCAGCATATCACAGCATAAAACCAAGGGTACCACAGCAATAAGCCTCACAAGGTCATCACACAACCCATTACCCAAGCCGTTACTACACAGGAGGCTAATGGAAAAGAGATCAAAACACAAACGACCCAGGAGATTACAATGTAGGATCCAGGATACCACAACAAAAGAACTTGCAAGCCTATCACACAATCCATTACCCAAGCCTTAAAACATGAGAGGCTAATGGAAAAAAGATCACTACAAAACAAATGACCCAGGAGTAGCCGAAAGCACCAGCCTGAGGATGGCGAGTGGGACCTTGCCGAAACATTGCCAAGATACTCTTAATCTTACATGGGAAACCGAACACACCTAGACCTACATACCTGTACCCGTGAAAATCTACAAAAACACACACACAAACATACACACACATACACACACAGATATAGATAGATATAGATATAGATATATAGATATAGATAGATACAGATACAGATACAGATACAGATACAGATATAGATATAGATATAGATATATACAGGGAGCAGGAGTGTTCTTGACATCTTGTCCTAGCCTTAAGTTGGTCTTGTTTACACCATCTCTGTAAATGTGGACTACTTGTATAAAGCTACCTGTGTGCTAGAAATTTTCAGCTTTGAAACTACCTGCCCAAGATTATAATGAAACCTAGCAAATGTTAAATTTATTACTTGTTTTAAAACCATCCTGGGATATTATATCACCTAATAGGCATTGTTACAGCAGCGACCATGTGCATCTGTTAAAGGATATATTTGCTTCAGTCTGTCTCATGGCAGCTACTTCTTAGGGCAATGGGCTGGGGGGAAGAAAGAAAGTGAATACTAACTTAGGAGCGGCAGCAGATTGATGGCCTTCCCTTGGAATAAAAACAGTGATTTATAGGGGGCAGAAAAGAAGCTTTCAAAACATTGCTCTTGCAAAGTTCCCCTCTCTCATCTAAAAGCATTACTTCTCACCTTTCAGATTTTGCAAATTGTGCTTTGGTGATCTCAGTGCTAGCAGGGTTGGGATTATATATGGTTATCAACAGTTACACATCTGTCACAGCAATGTCTATGGAGATTCTCAGTCATCCTGGTCACAGTTGTTCCAAAGGTGCTTTTTCAAAAGGCAAGTGGACTTTCTTTGGGTTTTTTCCTTGAAAACATTTTGCTTCTCATCCAAGAAGTGTCTTCAGAACATGGATGACGAGCAAAACATTTACAAGGGAAAGAAAACCAAAAAAGTCCAGTTCAGTGATGGGATTCAAAGATTTTTTACTACCGGTTCTGTGGGCTTGGCTTGGTGGGCGTGCCAGGAGAAGGATACTGTAAAATCTCCACGCAGAGATGTCATTTACCGGTTCTCTGAACTACTCAAAATTTCCGCGACTGGTTCGTTAGAACCTGCTGAACACCACCTCTAGTCCAATTGGTTTTGAAAAACAGCCTTCAGTGTCACAGCTATGATTTGTGGTTTCTCTACCTGGGTGGCTCTAAATGCACAATTATAGCTTTTGGGTCATAAAAAAATTATTGAAGGGGAAAAAATCAGCATTACAGCATTGCATAATTAATTCTAAACCTAATTCAATCCAAAGGAATATTTTTGACAATGTATACATACCAGGATATGCTAGATCATGTAATGTTTGAGAAAATTGCAGTAAAATCTATGTATGGGTCCAGTTCAAAGTGTTAGTTATCCCCTTTAAGGCCTTGCATAGCATGGGTCCAGGGTGTCTTCCCACCTGCACCACAGAAGAAGCATTCTATGGAACCTATCAGTCAAGAAATTTCAGCTGGTGAGTTCCATAGGAACTTTTTCTACTATGGCACCTGCCCTCTGGAACAGTATGCCCGCCTCAAGGTGAGATCTGCCACTCATCTTTGTGACCTTCTGAAAGGTCTTGAGGGCCTGCCTCTGCCAAGTGGCATGAGACTCCGATGGGAAAGTGACATTTTGGAGGTGGTTAATGGATAAAACCAGTTTTTTCTCAACCTTGGCAGCTTGAAGAAATGTGGACTTCAACTCCTAGAATTCCCCAGCAGCAGAGTTGAAGTCCACATATTTTCAAGCTGCGAAGGTTAAAAAAACACTAGATTAGACAGACATAGCACCACCACAATCTCTTCCATGTGCACTTTGCTTCCTTACTCCAATCTTGCTTCATTGAATTCAATCTGAAATTTAAATGCATGGTTTTTATTTATTGTTTTATAGGTTTTGTATCATATTTTAATTATAAGACTGTAAGCCGCTTAGAGACGCCTTGGTGAGAGGTTTAATAAATAAATTTAAAAATTGCAGATTCAAGACAATTACAAACCAGTATGTCCAAGATGGATTGATGAGTTCCTGAGTTCTTCCTGAGTTGTTTCAGATTTAGTCAGAACCAAGTCATTGTTAAAAGAAGGGCTGGTATGTTCCCACTCCTTTTTCTTTGAATTACAGGGTTTAGTGTGCACAAATCCTATAGAGTCCACAAAGCTCTAATTAACGCCCACAGTGAAATATCTTTTGTTAAACTGGTCATTAAGCACACTTTCTGTGGAAAAAAACATGTTAGCTTGGTGGTCTGATGAAGGGATATACTGCCAATGCTGACAGGGCCATAATTGAACTAACTCTTAAAATAACATATGTGCCTTTACCTTTTTTTTTCCAGGCCTTGAAGAAAATATATATTAATAATTAACTATATACTTTGCTTTAAGAGAAATTCAAGATATTTTTACCTCCTGAATAAATGGCTTGACTTGGAAAGCATTGTGCCATACGCATTGGTTTCTTCTTTGCTTGTTGAACTGCCCTTTGTCTCCTGTTCACATCCCATAGAAACTTGCTTGCCAGTTAAGATCAGCTTCGCAGGTCCTTCTCTGGAGGCATCTCTCCATTAGAATTAGGTGAGTGGTAACCAGGGGAAAAACAATACCCTCCTCCCTAGGATATTTCTATTCACCATCATTATAGCTCAGATGCCAACAGCACCTTGATGTCAAGCTTGTAATGTTTATAATAAGGTGATAAAATGATTGAATGTCTTTATTGCCCCCAGAATGGAACAGTCAAAGATCATTTCTCAGTGGCCTGGCCCCCATGGTTTTGGCAGTATAGCTCTGGTTTTTGAAAGGATGCCAATGCTAATGGGGTCGGGCAGGAATCATCTTATAGTCCTTCACACTGAATACAAAAATGAAAGACATTTTTCTGTAACTTAGCACCATTCAACTTTGCTGCATGAGTAATTAGAATTGGCTGCATTTTAGGCAGTTTGTATCTTTTTTCACATTAGCCAGCATATAGGCACAGTTTTAATTGGGCATAATTCAACTATTATATGTATGCTGTTTTTATTAGCTGATTGTAAAGAATTTCTGCACATTATGCATAGGTTTTTTATTTGTGTGATGAAAATTGTTTTATTGAGTGACCCACCAAGATTCCAAAATATAATCAAGAAATCTGCAATTTAAAAAAAAATGCTGTTTTAACAGAAGACAGGCAAAGCTGTGAAGAGAATGCAAATTTTACATAAAAGCAAGAACTAAAGTTTCTTTTCCTAGCAAAAAGTAGAAAGCTGCTGGTCTTTGTTTTCAGGGGGAAAAACTTTAGTGGTTGATGTATAAAATGCAAAGAGAAAGTTGAGAGAATATTTATTTCTTATATTAAGAAATAAATATTTGGTCTTATTTATTTATTTATTGTATTTCAACCAATTGCACTATAACTAGACTCTTGGCAATTTCCAACAAATAAGAAAAAGCAAAAATAAGAAAATATAACCATAAATCATATAAACCCAAATAATCTGGCATTGCAATCCATATGCCTTTTAGAAGAGCTTTGTTCTGGAAGGTAGCAAAGGGAGCAGATACTCTCAAAGACATCCAAGACAACAGTGACTGAAATACAGAATATAATAAGGTTGAAACGTGTTAAATTTAATATTAAAGTCAACAATTAAAATATCTGTATTGATTTTCTAAAAGCAAGGAAAGAATTGTGGAAGATGTAACTCCTGAAGGACAGTGCTCTGTAGTCTGGGGAAAACCACAGGAGAAATCTCTTTCTGACAGATGAGAAAGATATAAGCCCAGAAGGTAGAAACACTTTTCTGAAGCTTTTAATTGTAGAACAGGTTGATAATGGCAGAAGAGGTGCCTCAATCAGGTCTAATCCTTTTCTCATCATAATCTTCTCTTAATTCATTGTTCCTTTAAATCTGTGTCTCCTACTTGTCTTCTGTTGTGCTTTCCAAGCTCTCTTCTAAGACCCCTCATTTCTGAATCAAACAATTTCAATTTTATTTAAAATTGGAATGGTAGTGGTTAAATGTAAGTCTAAGCATCATAGAGTGTCTTTTTCCAGTCTTGTAATACACATGTATCTACACATGGAGAAGAATACATAAGGATCTCCAGTTGATCTTCTTCCTCCCCTGAGTTGCCAACTTCTCCATTCTAAGTCCCTCCTTGTTCCTGGAGACCATATAACTTAACTTGTATTTCTCAGTGCACCCACACATACAGTTGTAACAGGGCAAAACCACAAACACTTGGGTAGCACAGATGCACCCACTCTTCACCACATAGAGGCAGCTGCTAAGCTGTTTACTTCTGTCTCAAACTGAAAATAACTTTTGCCAACCACAATACTTACAATCTCTTTTAGGACAAGATTAACAAGAAAGAAGTAAACTACAACAGTTTGAGGAACTAAATTATTTTCCCAACATGCTGCCAACATATCTACAGCATACAGCAGGTTGGAATCCTTCTTTTCTCTTCTTCAACCTTTTTGCAAACTGATAAACCAGAGGACTCTTCCTTGATGATGTACAGATGTTTTTTAAATGCTTCTCTCCTGAAATTTTATCAGCCTGGGACCTGAGCATCACAACAATACTTAGGCACTTACTACACTACCTGATTAATCTCTGAAAAGAAACTACACACCCATACAGATCTGTTCTGTGATCACACTGATTGGAAAGCACCCTGCTTTCTCTCTCTCTCTTTCCATTATGCTGTCTTTTGTATGCAATGGCTGCAGGTTTAAAGCTGACCACTTTCATTCACATGCAGCACCATTTCTGTGACTTCTTGAGCATCACAGTACAATAAATAATATACTAGTATCTGAAATGACAACCTCTAAAACATTTTCCTTCAAGTCAACCTATTTTATCACAGTTTGTCATCTATATCTCATTTGTGGAATGCAACTTCTCTTAATGCATTTTCAGGTAAATTGAAAATACATAATGAAATAAGGCAATATACACAATGTGGTAGAATTCTTACTATAGTTCAGGTGGAACAGCTATGAAGTAAGTTTCATCCATTTTTCTTTCTCCCTAATTGATAGTCATAAGGGTAGACTGAGATGTAAATTCCATCTTAGTTTGTTTATCCAATTTAGAGACCATCCATCTCACTCACAGCTTCCCTGTTGTGAATGAAATGGTTCATGTGCACAGAACAGAATTTTCCTATGTCCTGTTTCTCTCAGCAGCCTCCTGAAAATCTCTTGATAGTTAAGAGACCGCTTAAAAGCAGTCTGGGATATGGAGAAAGTCACCAAATTAAAGGAATAAAAATTAAAAAAAATATGTGAGAGAGAAAAATGAATGTTGGCCCATGCCATAGAACTGACAGCTTCTGAACTGTAAACTCCCCCAAATCTGAAAGTAAATTTGAATACAAATCTTCATGTTTCTGAGCAGTTATTAACAAGATTGCACTGTTAAAACTTTTTTTACTCTGTAACAGTTAATACGGAGATAAATTTTTTGGGTACTTTGAATAATTCAACTTCCAAACAAACTTCAGACAAGTGAGCTGAGACAGGGATAAAAGTTAAGGTTTCACGATCCTGGCAGACTGTAAAAGAATAGAGAATTTTCCAGAATATACTTTTCTGCTATTGTTATTAAACACTAAGTCAATTAGGCACTTTGTTTTGGTTTTTCTTTAAAGGGTCCCAAGCCTTCCTCAGGTTTCACATTTTGACTGCATAGCTGATTATTTAGGGAACTGGCTTGTTCCAGACAGCTTTAATTAAACTGTACTGCAAAACCAGATATAGATCAATGGGAATGATCCATAACAAGGGGCTAATCATGTATTTAGCAGTGTTCAGTCCAGTTGAATCACCTTCTCCTATTTCTGTGGCTTTATGTTCATGTGGCAAAGGCTGAATGTGTGTTTGGTTGTGGGGGTTTTTTTCCCTCCCCCTTTAATCCGTCCCATTAGAAGCCATATGCTTGCGCTTCAAGGGAGACAAGACCTGTCTGCAATCTGCCAGGGATTTAAAAACATCGATAATTTGTGAATAGTCATGTTGGTACTGGTCGAAGGGTTAAGTGCTCAGCACACCAGGGCCACCTCTTTTGGGACTGGAACTCTTAGTTGACTGTTTGGAACTTGATCCACTGTGAAGCATCTTTATAGCACATGCAGCAATGGAGCTTTATTAGCTCTGGGATTTAAAGACATGTATTAAATGATATTACAGTATATTTGGTTTAAATGCAGAAGAAATATCTGAGAAAGGAACATAGTGATTCCAGGAAAAAAAACAACCCACATATTCTATCAACAATTGTGTTGTCTTGTGAAACAAATATTTTCTTCCTCAGCTAAGAGGAAGAAAATATTGCAATTAGTCCTCAGGTTGTTGTTGTGGGCAGAAGAAGAAGCAAGAGTATTAGATATGTTTGCTGTTTTGATCTGACCAATTATACAGTACATATTTTAAAAGGCGAGATAAAAATCTTGTTGCTGCTGCTTTTAGTGTCTGCTCCATCTCCAAAATAAGAGCCGTATTTCTAAAGTATATTTAGACTTAGGTAAGAATCCAGACTATTTGAACGATCAGTCAACAAGAGAACCAATTAGCTGTTCAGAATTTAAATATAGCTCCAAATGAACAATCAAATGATCAAACTGATACACAAGACTTTTATAAGCTAAAGAGAATAGATAAGAAAATCCTGCTGATGACGTTACCTGGTTTGGTAACAAAACATTCAGAATTTAAATTGAAACAAACTTGGAGAGCAAACCACTGCCAAAATCTAAAACCCAAGTTACAAGTATTATTTCAAATGTATATAGGCTTTATATAACTTGTGCAGACTTCAGCTAAACAATCTGATCAAGTCAAATATGTTCACTGATTTTTTTTTCAAGTACAGAGCAATCAGTGTTGGTACTTTTGTGATTTAACAGACAGTTTCAAAGTTTAAAATGTAAATGTGACATTGCCTTCCACAAAATTTCACTTTGAATGTTTCATTCTATTTAATAGCTGTTGTCTCAGAAAGTAAGATGCATTATCATTTTTATGCGGTGATTTTGTTATTTGCTTCATTATATGTTTAAGAAATCTTGTTAAATAATTTGAGGAAGAAAATAGCAGTCTTTTAGAAAAATTGATGTCTATATTCACTTTAGTGAATAGCTCCCATCCAGTGACAGTTATGGCCAAGATCCAATGAAAATCAGATAATGAAAGTACAAGGGATTTCACTGAAATGAGGGCAATTTCTGCTAAAGATGGCCTTTCTACCTCATAATCATTTAAAAATATATAAGAATTGTGAGCACAGATACATTTCCAGTTATCTCATTGTTCCAATACTGTTTAGTTAATGAGAATATTGATGGAATATATAAAATGAGTAGCTGCTTTGAACATGGAACATGAAGTCCTTTTGACCTTTATGGTGATTATTGATCTTAGGTCTAGCTTTGTCAATATTCACCTCTGATATCAACCATTTCCATCCGTTAACAGCTTTCCAGCATTGTGACTTCGCATGAGAAGACATTGGATGATGATGTGACTGCTCTATTCTTAACAAAGCTAAAATCAGTGTAAAAATGCTGCACAAATTGTTCACAACCTATAGATAATGGGAGAAAATAATATTTTGCCTCCTAAATCCAGTGGCATTTATTTCAAAGTAGACCTGTTTTGAAAGCATTGTGAAAAAAAACAGGAAATTCTGTGTGTGTGTGTGTGTGTGTGTGTGTGTGTTACATACTATTAAGAGAAGCTTTTGTTGCTCCTTTGTACGAGTTAACATTAAGCTAATAATAAAAACAACAAAATAATGCATTTTTCCCCAGCTCCCAAAAAGCTAACCATGAGATTACTGTTCAGCATTACAACCACTGCTCTGTAGTGTGTGCAAGATACTGTAGAAAAGAACTGGAGAGTAAGAGGCATAATGGCTAGCAAAATAATAATAATAATAGTGATGATGATGATGATGAAGAAGAAGAAGAAGAAGAAGAAGAAGAAGAAGAAGAAGAAGAAGA
>BLBF01000005.1:39481569-39518909 GCA_015471245.1 Laticauda colubrina | reverse complement strand
ACACACACACACACACACACACACACACACACACACACACACACACAGATAAAGTCTCTGTATACTATATATCTGTACTGTATATCACAAATATACAGACTCATCTTTCATTTGACCAATGGATTTGAAATCTTGTTTTTGTCATTTCTGTGCTAGTATGGCTTCTAATTTGTTTCCCTTCCTGTTCCTTATAATCCACCATTGCTTAAATTCAAGATTTAATTCAAGATGCTTTCCTGCTTGAGCAGGGAGTTAGACTGAAAGACCTCTAAAGTCTCTTCCAACTCTGTTATTCTGTTAATCCACGGGTGTCAAACTCGATCGTATCACCTGACGTATCATGACATATCGCAATGTAATTTTGCCTTTGTGGAGCCAGGATGGGCGTGGCCTGCACATGATGCATTGGGCCCACGGGCAGCCAGATTAACAGCCAGTTAATCTGTTAATCTGATTTCATACAATTAAGAAATTTAAGGGAGCCAGTTGGTGCAGTTGTTAAAAGTACTGGCTTAGAAATCAGGAGACTAAATCTCTCTTAGACATGAAACCTGGCCAGGAATCTTTGGGCTAGTCTCTCTTTCTCTCAACCCAACTCACCTGGGGGTGGGGAGAGGTTATGAATAAGTATTAGGTATGTTGGCAATTCCTTAGAGTAGATATTGTCACTGGTGAAACCAGGTAATTTCAGATCCTGGCTTTTAATCATCCTAAGGGGTTCC
Organism: Laticauda colubrina; assembly: GCA_015471245.1. NCBI lineage: Eukaryota > Metazoa > Chordata > Lepidosauria > Squamata > Elapidae > Laticauda > Laticauda colubrina. The sequence goes on along the minus strand of BLBF01000005.1, from coordinate 39,518,187 downwards.
CTTTGAGGTAACCTTGTACATTTCTCATTTGTGAAGAACACAACTAACATTTATTTCTCTGCCTGCCATTTCCCACAACTATCATTAAATCTTTCCTGGAGCAGGGGGTATTTGCTGATTTTTTTGAAAGAAAAAAGTGTCTTTTGAGCAGTGACATTTTTGTAATTTGACTTAAACTTTAACATCATGATGATTATTGAAATAAAATGGGAATACTAGCCATATTGTAACAGGAGTTTTAAGTGGTAAAATAAAATACCAATTCAGCCAGCCAATATTTCTATAAGCTTTTATTAATTTACAGTAGTGATATCCCATTTTCCTTTAAAAATAAAAAAGACTGTAGTAATGAATATCAGCTTCAATGCCTATGCTAGGTGCTGCCTCCACAAGTTTACTCTTTGAATATATAGGTGAAACTCAAAAAATTAGAATATCATGCAAAAATTCATTTATTTCAGTAATACAACTTAAAAGGTGAACCTAATATATGAGATAGACTCATTACATGCAAAACAAGTAATAATTGAGATGATTATGGCTTACGGCTCATGAAAACCTCAAATCCACAATCTCAGAAAATTAGCATATTGTGAAAAGAATTCAATATTCTAGGCTCAAAGTGTCCCACTCTAATCAGCTACTTAAGCCATAACATCTGCAAAGGGTTCCTGAGCCTTTAAATGGTCTCTCAGTCTGGTTCAGTAGGAAGCACAATCATGGGAAAGATTGCTGACCTGACAGTTGTGCAGAAAACCATCACTGACACCATCCATAAGGAGGGTAAGCCTCAAAAGGTAATTGCAAAAGAAGTTAGATGTTCCCAAAGTGCTAGATGAAAGCACATTAATAGAAAGTTATGTGGAAGGGAAAAGTGTGGAAGAAAAAGGTGCACAAGCAGCAGGGATGACCACAGGAGAGAATTGTCAAGAAAAGGCCATTCAAAAGTGTTGGGGACTTTCACAAGGAGTGGACTGAGGCTGGAGTCAGTGCATCAAGAGTCACCAAACACAGACGGATCCTAGACATGGGCTTCAAATGTTGTATTCCTCTTGTCAAGCTGCTCCTGAACAACAAACATCAGAAGCGTCTTACCTGGACTAAAGAAAAACAGAACTGGTCTGTTGCTCAGTGGTCCAAAGTCCTCTTTTCTGATGAGAGCAATTTCTGCATCTCATTTGGAAACCAAGGGCCCAGAGTCTGGAGGAAGAATGGAGAGGCGCACACTGCATGATGCTTGAAGTCCAGTGTGAAGTTTCCACAGTCTGTGTTGATTTGGGGAGCCATGTCATCTGCTGGTGTTTATCCACTGTGCTTCATTAAGTCCAGGGTCAATGCAGCTGTCTACCAGGAGATTTTGGAGCACTTCATGCTTCCTTCCACAGACAAGCTTTATGGGGATGCTGACTTTATTTTCCAGCAGGACTTAGCACCTGCCCATACTGCCAAAAGTACCAAAACCTGGTTCAATGACCATGGGATTACTGTGGCTGATTGGACAGCAAATTCGCCTGACCTGAACCCCATAGACAATCTATGGGGCATTGCCAAGAGAAAGATGAGAGACATGAGACTGAACAATGCAGAAGAGCTGAAGGCCACTATTGAAACATCCTGGTCTTCCATAATACCTCAGCAGTGCCACAGGCTGATAGCTTCCATGCCATGCCACATTGAGGCAGTAATTGCTGCAAAAGGGACCCAAACCAAATACTAAGTACATATGCATGCTTATACTTTTCAGAGGTCCAATATTATCCTATGTACATTTCTTGTTTTATTGATTGCATGTAATATTCTAATTTTCTGAGATTGTGGATTTGGGGTTTTCATGACCTGCAAGCCATAATTATCTCAATTATGACAAATCATGGCTTGAACTATCTTGCTTTGTACGTAATGAGTCTATCTCATGCATTCATTTCACCTTTTAAGTTGCATTACTGAAAAAAATGAACTTTTGCACGATTCTAATTTTTCAAGTTTCACCTGTACATTTAGCTTTTCGTGCTGAAGAACATGAGCTGATTTTATTAGATTTTCACATATTGTTTGAATTTGATTCAGTTTTATATCTTTGCTGTATGAAAAAGTATCATGATCTAAGATGGCCTCCATTTGGAAGAAAAAAGAAGTGATCTTTGCCAATTACAATTATTTCCACTGAAATTTTCTGGACCTTCTATTGATCTTTAGAATGTTAGATTTTCTGAAACAGCATGAGATGCAGGTCTTTATTCACAGAAGGCCTCTTCTGGACCTAACTGACACTCTGACAATCATGTGTCTGGAGCCAATCCTCTCTTTGTCAACTTTAGTAAATCTACCTGTTCCAGAATAATATCTTGTGATTACTGTGAGGTTGTACTCTTCCTCCTCCTTTTTCATATCTTAAGTATCGGGAACTCATGTCTGTTAGTTGAATACTTTTGAGTAGTTTCCAGGTAACATGACTCTACTTTTGTTTAAAGCAATCTCAAGGTATTTATGGAAATGATATGTGTAATAAGAGACACCTCAAACAAGTCACTAGAGGATTTTTTACTTTTCAAAAACTGTTTTGGTAATGTTGACTGGTTTACAAGATAAAAGGCCAGATTAAATGAGATCATTAACAGCAGCATAGCAATCTCTTTTTTTAAAAAAACTATAACAGAATCCCTTTCTTTGATACAGGAATAAAGCAGAGTGCTTTTGAAACCCAGGAATGAAGTCTCAGGATGTATGCATATGTGTATGTATATGTAGACACATATTTCAATTGCAAAAGTAGCTATCCCTCACAGGCGTTTAGCTTCAACAATGCAAGATGTGACTCTTTCACAGCACAATCCCCAACGTAGACAAAAAGCTTTCCTGGGGTTGAGATCCTGCCATTCATATAATTATTTAGAGAGAGAGACAGCTCCATTACTTCAGCGTCTGTTCTTCAGATGAGGAACAAAAACATTAAGGTTTTTTTTAATGTAGTACACCCAACCATTTTTTATTATTTAAATCAGAGCTAATGTTAAATAAGTAAAACTTTGCCTGCAGGCTTCTGCAAACTAATGTTTTATTTTGACAGTGCTGCTGCGGCTTTTCCCTTCGTATTTCTGAAAGCAGTGTGAAAAGTAAGTTAGATTTTTTTGCTCTGTGCTTCCTTTTCATCATCAGGGGTTTGGGAGATTTTTATTTTATTTTATTTTATTTTATTTTATTTTGGTGCTTTGCTTTGCTGCTTCTCCCAAGATCATGCACAGACTTTCAGCACTCTTTGTTTATCAGCTGTTGAGCAGAATAAAATAAGAGCTACAGGTGCATAACGTTTTAGGGATATGAATTTCTATGCCAGTGGGAAAAGATCAGAAGCAGCAGCCAGTTACTCTTCCTTGAAAGTAGCGGTGGAGTAAGAAAATCCAATGGTTTTTTTCCCCACTGTCCAGTCAACTCCAGCTTCCGTATTCAACGAGACTAGTTCTGCTTTCGCACCAACAAAGTTCACAAACCAAATTGCATTACCTGTAAGGATTGTGTTGCATAGATTTTTCTATCAAAAAAGAATGATACTTATTTTACAAAGACAATAGGGGAAAGGTCATTTAGTGGTTTGGAACAACTGTATGCATTAATATTTGCACACACAAGTTAACATATCACATATAAAGCCTACTATGTAATAAAAGCAATTTTTAAAAACCCTGAAATTCTAATGTCTATAATCCTTCAACTTTCCTCAAAATTGGCATCAGTAATATCCTCAAATTTAAAGTGAAGAAAATAGTGTTTTAGCCACTGAACAAGGTCTCTAACCACTTTACCTTAAATAGGTAAAGTAGTAATAGGTTTTTGTAGAAAAAAAATATCTGATTTGCAAGATATTGAAGACAGTGGGAATTATGACTGTGTTCACAAACTACTCACTAAATTTTAGTTTGGCATGTTGGACAAGCTTACTCTAATGATTAATTCCATGTGCTGCACAAAGTCAGAAAATTGATTTTAGTGAGCCATGGTTCAGTTACTCATGGGTATGTGTCTGTGCAAACAAAGCTATGTGTGAGGATGGAAATGGGTAGTGCCTGAAAATCAAAAACTGAAAACATGCTCTCATGTCAAGCCCAATCCAGTCAAGTCTGGATAAAGCATTCCTTCACAAGCAGTATGATGTGATTTCAGAATGATGCTCAAAAGTCTTCAACACCAGTTGACTTAGACAAAGCAGGCAAGACAGTCTGTTAATTGTACTGCAAATAGTATAACATTCAATCTCCCTTTGTGGTAACAAAATGTAACTTGGAAAAAGCAGCACAAGAATTTAGCCTGGTCCCTTTTCTTTTTTTAGAAAAGAAATAATGACCCTACCAATTTAGCTACATATTCTGGTTTCAACTACAGTACTCAGCAGATGATACCTCACTATTTTATCGTATTTTAAGTTCTTACATATTAAGATTTCTTGTTAACCACCTTGAATGTTCTCAGGCATACAAATCAAAGAAATGATAATTATATTTTACCAATCCTGGGAGGGAGGGGTTTCGTTATTATTGAAAGGGGGTGGGGGAGAAAGATGGAAGGGAAAAAGATCTACTAAACCATGCACACATTTATTTAAATGTGCTGAGAAAGCCCGTTGCCATTTTGTGATTGAATTTTTAGAAACTGATTTTTAAACATTGGTATTACAAAACAACAACACATTTAGCAACATATGCATTTTACTTGTTCATCAACAGCTTGTACTTGTCCTGAAAAGGAAGCAAATGGCTTTGTTTAATCTGCTATTATTTCACATTTAGACTGAGGACTGGAGAAAGATGTTTGTGTGATAGCTCATGTCACACACCAAACAAATCACTCACCTTGATTTGAATGAGCAAACTAGGGGCCTATTGACTGCTTTGCCTCAGCAGTAGCATAGCATGCTTAGGCCAGCTCCTAATCTGTTTGTGGAACATTGCACAATTTGCCACCCCTGTTTAAATGATTTCCAGAAACTCTTGCATCCTAGAATGCAATTGGCACTTTTTATGTGACTTCCTAAAATTGCCAACCTGAAGGCATATTAAGGACGGAAAAGATCAATCATACAAAGGGATGGTCACAATATCCCTTTTGGCCAGCTCTCATATTTTCATAGGTTTCTGACTGACTTTCATTCTCTTCTGGATCTCATCCTCTTACCTTTATTCAGCAGCACCACTGTTGATCTTTTGCTGAAGCATTTGCTGGGCAATCCTGCCTCCCAGCGTTCAAAGAGAAGAAAGGCTATGTTTAACACCTACTTAGAAAATGTCCACTTGGAAGGATTTGAAAATAATTGCTTCTAAGGGCCACGTGTCATTTCTTTTTTAGATGCTTCACTTTTGTTCTGGTCACAAAACATATTACACATTCCCAGAAATCCAGTATCATCTTTTCAAACTAACACTTTCTATTAAAAGCCAGGCTTTTGTGGTGCACGACTCACATCAGCAGATACATGAAATGGCAAAACCGATGTGAGATTTAAACAGGGATGTGATGAAGGAGGGAAAGGCAGAAGACAAGTTGGTTATGCAGATAGAGACTGCGTATGAGAAGATTATGAGAATGTTATCAGTTCGCAATTGCAGTGGGCTAAAAACCAACCTGGAATTAAGGATAAACTTCCTAACAATGAGGACAATTAACCAGTGGAAAAGCTTACCTTCAGAAAGTATGGGTGCTTCATCACTGGAGGTGTTTAAGAAGACACTGGACAGTCACTGGACAGTCACTTATCTGAAATGATATAGGGTCTCCTGCTTGATCAGGAGGCTAGAAGACCTCCAAGGTCCCTTCCAGCTCTATTCTGATTGATTGACTGATTGAGAGATTCTGAGATAACCTGAAATATTTGAGGTAGGTGAGTTCAGCAATGCCTCAAACAGTTGTGCTGGTGTTTATTTTACAAAATGGCTATTTTCATTCTGATTTTGGGCTACCATAAAATAATATAGCTGTCCTCACAACACATTCCCACAAGTTTCCCTTATTATGTAAAAAAAACCTAAGCCATAAATTACTGAAACCTATGATAGGTATAAATCTGCAGAGAATCCCTACTAAACTCAACACATCTATGAAATGTAATATCTATCAATCATTTATCCACCCATCTCTAACACTTTATTTATATTTAAAGTATTTGAAAAAGATTGAACTGCCATAGGCAGAGCTAGAAAGAACATTATATGCAACCATTTTGTTTGAAACATTAGATAAAAGGGACAATTTATATCACTTTCTCATTTTTTTTACTTTTCCATATTTATTTTTATATATTTATTTTGTTTGTTAATTGCTTACAAGATAATAGGTATAAGTAAAAACATAGTCATGAATACATGGATACATATAAGAAAAATAAAAGAAACAATAGGACAGGGATGGTAGGCACGTTGGTGCACTTATGCACGCCCACTACAGACCTCTTAGGAAAGTGGTGAGGTCAATAGTCGACAATCTAAGGTTAAAGTTTTTGGGGTTTGGGAAAGAAACCACAGAATCAGGTAGAATATTCCAGACATTGACCACTCTTTTGCTGAAGTCGTATTTCCTGCAATCAAGTTTGCTGCGGTTTACCTTGAGTTTGTATCTATTGTGTGTTCTTGTATTGTTATGGTTGAAGCTGAAGTATTCATTGACAGGTAGGATATTACTTAACTTTTTTTCTGGAGGCCTACAGGGGCTGGTTCAGTTTTTTCTATAGGAAAACAATTACATGTAATTGCATAACACACTAAATACATCAGTAACTTGGTGCATGGGAATATTAAATATATAGAAATATTAGGATTGGGGAGGGGAATCGCAGCAGGATTGTGAACATCGATTCAAAGCCTTGGTATCCAATGAATATTTTATCAGTTATAGGATTTCCCCACTCTACCCACTTTAATCTGAAGTCTTCCCCCACCAACTCATTGTGGTTCATTTATTTTCTACTTAAATTTATATTAGACTTTTCCACTAAATGTGGTGTTAGGTCGATTGCTATTAATTAGAAAATGAACAGCTGAAGGGCTTTCTAATGATTTGTGGATTTTGGCTCTATATTTCACCGTCTCATTTCTTTTACAAACCCAACTCTTTTCTCTGTTGATAGTAATCAGAACTTAAATCGGTACTTTGAATCTCTTTTGCTGCTCTTTTGCTTCTGTCAGGTTTTGCATAGGTCAAAAATGTAGGAAAAGCTTGTAATTAAAATAAAAAAAACCCAATATATGTTGTATTAAATGAAAATCTGTGGCATATTTCTGGGGGCTGGGTGAGGAAGGACTTTGTCATGAAACAAATTGGTTTGGCAGCAGTTTTTCAGTTTCTATGCATAGCTGATATTTTATGCAAAAAGCCAGCAAGAGTTACATGAGATAATAAAGGTGGCATGGAAATCCATCCTTTAAGAGTGAATCTGTATTGTGAGCACTTCTAATAATTAAAAGTATAAGGCAATTACCAGGAAAAGATTTAAAATTACTTGAGTAACTTATCCAAATGAGCATACTTCTCCTTAAGAGGAGAAAAAGGTTACTTCAGATAACTGTTTCAAACATGCAATCCATGTTTGAAAGCCACTAGTAGAATGTAGAAGAACATTTTAATTTATTTATATTTCTTATTTCTAAAATACATATCTTCTCCAATTGTACAATAGCGCATCTAAATCCCTTATGGCTTTGCATGAATTTGCAATATTACATTCTTGAAAAATGAAGGATTATTTTTATGTAGCTTTTAGAATAATGCAGCGCAAAGCAGAGATACTTCATGTAATGTAGTGAGTTGTTGACAAACATTATCACTACTTCACAGAACGCCATCAAGTAGAAGTGCATTTCATGGCACTCACAGGGGATCTTAAAAATTGACTAGCTGTAAATTAGATAAATTTTCTAAAGGGTTCAGATTTACAGAAATAGCCAGAAATTGGGACTTGTCAAGAAAATAGAAAAGCAAACAAAACAAACATGTTTGCAACAGACAGAAAGAAGAGCAATGGAACATCAACGAAGAAAAGAGTTTTGTACTTTCAGCTTGGAAGCCACTGGAGAACACAGGTTTGTGATCCAAGTTACTGAACAGTAGTATGTAAACAAGAGCAACCCTAAAGGGCAGCCAAGAGTGTGGTAAGATAAGACAGAAAATCTACCAGTTTTCTAAAACAAGTGGAGACAGTTAAACAGCCCTAAAGGCCCAGTGCTGAGATAAAATGCATGCCCTCAGAATAATTTAATGAGCTAAGGAATTGACATTTTTTGTTAAGGAGCCTTTGTTGTTTTTCCTAGGCTGAAATCAAATGAAAGTGGCTGGGTGGGGGGAAATCATTTGAAGCTTCTTCTAAACTGCACAAAAATTTAACCAGATGGCTTTCCAGAAACTGCCCTGAACCAAGTGGGCTGCTAAAAAATAAGTCATTCTGATATAACAAATTCTCTGTTCATGTTTACTGGGTTTTAGGCTTTTTTGAAATTTCAGTAGTTATTTTGTTTTTCTAGAAGGCAACAAGCATTCCATGCTCGAGCAAGGAGTGTGTTGTAACCATGCTCCCCAAAGTCTTAGATTGCTACAAGCTGGCAGGGGTGCATGCTGCTGATTTTAGCATGTGAAAGGTGGTGGTTTTTTAATGCAACCCTCCAGAGCTACCTGAATTGTGCTGAACTTTGCTGCATAAATTCTATTGGAGGATGAGCAAGACCTTGCTTTTCTTTTCTTTTTATGTGTATGTGTGTACTTGAGGACGCATGATTAATAGGTTATGAAGCTGTGCCCCTTTTTCAGCCATTTTCATTCCCTGCTGGATTCCCATCGCTTTTGGAGTGCAGTTAATCGCTTGCACAGGAAAAGGGGCTTCATAAATCACTAAGGCAAACAGTCAAGGATTTTTCATGCATTCCTTTCCTATGTAAATGATCTGTAACTTTTTTTTGTGTGTGTATCAGACCCATCAATTTTCTCACTTTGCCCTCACCCTCTCCTTCCCTGACTCCCTTCCCGCTCCTGGATTCTTGGAATGGCAATTTAAATGACCCTGAAAGATTTGAAGACAATTCAAGTTTAGCTTTGCGTTTCAGTGACCTACCAGCAATTCCCACTAAGGCTGTGATGTATATACCGCATTTGATCTGTGGCTACATGATTCAGAAAGAAGTGATTCCAGAAGTGCTTTCTTCCACCATAGAGTGCTGGAAAAATACCCTCCAGAGACACAACATAATAGCAGCTATTTCCGATGAGCATCCAAGAAAGCCTCTGACGCTCCAGCAAGCTACTAGCTAGTGACTTTTGGCTTCCTTCCTGCTTCACGCAATGCATAAATCATCAGAACTGATTTTTTTCTTGTTAGCAAGATTGAAGAAGCTGAATAAAACATATTTGGCAGGTTACAACATCACTTCTCTTACAGCAAGCCACGTTGTTGTTTTTTTAAAAAAAGGATAACCTTTAGTTCTCCTGCAAGACAGCAGAAATTTAAAACAAGATCTCTTTAGCATTGTTTTCTTACCTTTTACTAAACTTTATCAAATCCAAAATATATGTGGCTCTTTAAAAAAATAATAATCATGTTTTGTCTCAGGAAGTTTATGCTAAGTGAGAGCCACAAAGTTCATGAAGGCAATTTATGTTGAGGCACAATAAATTTGATTGTAAAAATAGTTATGGTTGAAATAATCCACATATGTTGAATCATACATATGACATGATTCCTCTAAATATGTATTTATATACCGCTTCTTGTAAAATATTTCAAAGCAATCTACAATCAAATTGAAGATGGTAATAAAGTAGCAAAGCTAAAGTAATCACTTTTAAAAACCCTAAAATGGATGGAAGAAGGAGAAATTAATATATAATCTGCCTCAATACAGTGAAGGCCTCAGTTAAAATTATTAATCAACTTTGAAGCAAGATTTTGTCAAATATATATAGCCATCTATCTCACAAACAAGTGTGAGTGTCTCTGGATGGTTTATAAACAAAGTAGGAAATTGTAACATATTTATCATTACTATTAAAAATATTTAAAAAAAACAATAAAAGAGAAAGCTAAGAAAAAAGACATATTAAGCAAAGAGATGTTAATAATAGTGGTGGCATGTCAATAATTCATCAGTCCACTGGGGTCCTCAAGCCTGATGGCACATCCAGGTTTTATAGGATCGTCAGAAGGTCAATAGTGATGAAACCAGCCTCACTTCAGGAGTGATAATTTTCCATGAAACAGGTGCCCCTGCAGAAAAGGCCTACCACTTATTACCCACAAAATGTAACTCCATAACTGTTGGGAACCATGCCGTTTCTGCTGGATCTGGTGGGATGGGCAGATGTCATCAGGGAGAGGTGGACATTCAGATTACCTGTTCCCATGTTATGTAGAGATTTAAAAGTCAAAACCATTATCTTAAAATAGACATTGGACTTAAACTGGTTACCAATGCAACTTGAGGAGTAAGGGTGTAACACATGTTCTATTACTTTTTAGTTTCCTAGGTGAAGTTAAGTGTTTGGCTTAACTAACCCTAACCCTATTAATTGAAAATGGTTGTTTGGAACACCGTGAAATCCCAAGTCAGACCTACCCATGAAATCGGTACAGCCAGAGATGCTTTTGAACAGCAGCATGATAGTATGTAATTTTCTTTTAACATCATAAATATTTTGGAGACAGTGTACTGACTGGTTCAATATGTTTTTTACACAATGCTAGTAATAATAATACAGTTAGGTATAAATAATCCTAGTCTTCCAATTTCTAACCTTAACCTATACATCGTACTTATAAGCTTCAATAACATTTCTTCGTGCACTATGTTTGTTATCCCCTGTTCAATCATTAGTATTTTAATATTTTAAACATTACTCAATATTCCACCATAAAACTAATATCTCAATTGTTTAAAAACACCAACAGGACCAATCATTAACCAAATTTAATCAATCCCAGGAATATATTTCCAATTCCCTAAAATTATAAATTCAATATATTTTACACATCATCATCAACAACAATAAATCCTCTGATGCTACCTGAACAGTTCCTAGGTCCTTGGTTAGGACTTGAGCTGTTGAGCTACCAACCAACCTCAAAGGCTATGAATCTCACTAAAGATTAACCACAGCAACATTATAGACTTCCACCTTCTAGACTTCCACCTTCTTAATTTGCTTATGATTTTAGTAAATTATATTATCTATCTATATATGTTCTGTTTTTTCAATTTATATTCTCTACTTCTTTTAATTTCTAATACATTCACCATATTGAAAGTTATTTTATTTCTATCCATCATCTCTTACTCCTTTTGAGACTTCATCATTTATTGACTTTTTGATCCCTCTTTTATATTTTTCTCTTGGGATCTTGTTTCTCTACCATTTTTATACCAACTAAATATTCCCTCTGGCTTATCCCTCTTCTGCCGCATCACTTGAGCAGCCATCCATAGTCCTTTCATTATTTTGGGGGGTTTCCTTTTTCCCCTGTTCCACAATAAAATCTTTAAAAAATTATCTATTTGATTCATATTTATTATTCTTGTCCCTTCAATGTCTTCAACCTCTTGCAATTTGTTTTGTTTTGTCTCCTTCCCCACTCCTGGCTTCTCTTCTGTTTTCTGAGTATTATGTTCATCTACTCCCCCCCCACCCTTTGTAGAGGATATTCCACACTCACTTCTTTCTCTTTGGACAATCCCATTATCTCCTTATGATTCTTTATCACAGTTTCAGATAAACTTTTAAGCATCTATAACATTTCTTCATACACCTCTATTGTCCCCTGTTGAGTCATTTTGTAATATTTTAATACATTAAAAATTACTCCATACACCCCAAGGGCTGCAATGTCCCAATATGTGAAAACTCCAAAATTACTAAAATTTAATCAATCCCAGAATTGTACCTCCAGGCCCTCTAAGTTTATAGTCTTAGGAAGTTTATAGTAAAAGTTATTTAGTGATTTCCCAATTTGCTTCTTTCCAATTGTCCAAATTTTAAAGTCTTACTTAGTTTTTCTTTTCTTTTTTCTTCTATCACCTTCCTTTTTTTTATCTCATAGGATGTTCTATTAGGTAGCTTAAGTAATTCAAATCCAAATTGTCCCACCGAATTTCCTCCAGCTTTTCAAGTCACAAAGCATTTTTAACAGATCTATTTATTTGCAGTTCATTTTGTCTTAGAGGGTCTTTCAACAGCAGTTGCCGGCTGGTTTTCATGGAGCACAGTGGAACTCCACTATTTTTTCAGCCATTCACACTGCGACAACAACCAGAAGTCAATCAGAGGGATTTTTCTAATGAGCAAGGTGACATAATGTCATCCCAGGCCCCTTGCTTGAATTAGTCCTGCACTAGAAAATGGGATGGGCAAAGCTAAATCAAATTTACTCTTCCTTTTTTGCCAACTATTCCCAAAAATGTAAGACAGGTCAGCTCTCATTCTAAAGTTGAGTGATGGAGAGTTATGATTTCATTGTGAAGTGATGTGGGAATTCAGCAGCAAAATTACTAGGTCTCCTTGATATCATCTAGGACATTTGAAGTTTAGGGTGCAGGGGGTGGGGAGAGATCAGGGAATTTGGTGGCCATAACTACCTACTATGGATCCTCTGATATCTTCTCTCAATTGCATGCCATATTCAATTGTAATATTATTTATGTAGCCCCTCATCTTTTCAATCCAGGTGCAATCCAATCTCTTCCCATTCATATTCACAGATATATATTTTAAAGGAAAATTCCATAGTTTGTGAACAACAATATACTCAAGAAAAAGTTCCCATCCATCAAACCCATGAGATGTGCATTCAAATACGGTGCTTGTTGTCACTTGAGAGAGTGTCCTCTAACAGAACATACATCAAAGAAGGTTATATAAAACAATTCTTATCCACCAATTGAAAAACTCCCAGCTCTTATCTTGAAATATTTGATCCAATCAATGCACATTTCTTCAAGAAAAGCCAAGGAACAATGCTTTTGCAGCCTTCTCCATAGGAGTGATCCCCTTTGAAATAACTTCTTTAAATTCAACATCTCTTAAATGCAACTCCTCAAAGGGAAAACAGACAATAGCTGAATGGTAAGGAAACTTCAAGCAAAACATGAGTCCATCTTTTATTAAACTAAAGCATACCTTTGCTAGTATTTGAATGAGATTTATGACCTGCTATTTGAAAAGGAGATGCTTTTCCCCACCAAACAAGCTTGAAGACTTTTTTATTTTTTACAAAAAAACAAATGTGCTAGCAGAGGTAGGAACATCCATGCAACTGTATGAAAATGAATAAAAACATATGAGTTTTGGAAAAAGCTCACTATGAATAGCTTACATTGATTTTCCTGAGTAGCTATGTGCACCTAGAGCTAAGCCAATAAAAGGCCCTTTTGTGTTGACTGACCCATGATGCACATATTCTTTAGCTTCCAAAGTTAAAGCCAATGGAATCATAAGAAATAAATGTGAATTAATTTTAGAGAAGCTTTAATCATTCAAAATGGCAGCAAGTTTCCATCCTATGTGATCACTGCTAATGAAGCAAAATACCCTGAGCCATAAACTAGCCAACCACATTTTAGTCGGGCATATGTGCTCAGTGTATGGCTCAAAGTATATTGTGCAAATCCTGAAAAGTATTACTTAAATAAACTGTGATTCGGTTAGCCATGCATTAATATAATATATAAACATAGCCAGAGTGCCAGGAAGAAGACCATGCAGTCATGTTTATTCATTGCTCTCAAAAAACACCAATTGTTTTTAGGAATCTTGGAGGAAGATAGCCATAATTTCATACTCATAAAATAGTTAAGTATTATACGAATTGGTAATAATTAAATAATTAAATAATTAAAGCTTGTAAGGAAATGAAGTTTTGCATATTATACAGAATACATAATGCAAATATCTGGGGATTACTATCCCTAGGAAGATTACTATCCCTAGGAAGTGGTTATGATCATTTAAATGTATATCACAAAAGTTAACAGGTGGATGAAAATAGCTTTTTATCAACCTCTTAATATCTTAGTGGGGAAGAGTTAATATTCTGAATGTGAGTCTTGCATCAAAACAAAGAGAAAGACCACAATATCTATGTTTATTCCCTTAAATATTTCAGCAGACTGTTATTATTAGGCTTATATGTTAATCTTAATAATAAATACAGGTTGGAAATGAAACAATTATTATTATTTTGCTCCCTACTATTATGGGTTTACTTTGAAAATTATTGATTAGCCCCTATACAGTGTTAATAAGTTCTTGGTTCTAATCCCAGTGGTTTTCTAGCTATTGGTCAGAAAAAAAATGGAGTTTTCCTTTTAGGACAAATGAGTCGTTTACTTTTTATGGCAGGTAATACATTTGGAGCTTGGGGAAAAACATAGGCTCATAATAGGACCATTATGCTTAACTAATTATTAATTAATGGTATTTTTAAATGTTTTGAATTTTACCAAAAGAATAATGCATGATTTACACCAGATCACAAATTATTATTAGTCAAGATATTATCACCACGGTAAACCAGGTTCTTGGAAGGCAGTTACAGATTAAAGATGTTAATGTTGGCCTCAACTGGTATTCCAAGAATGTGAACGATTAATTGTCTGCAAAGAATTTAAAGCCCATGTCACACTGAAGCAACGGATGCAAAGAGGATGTAAAACGGACAAAAAACCTTGCCATCCATTCGAAAACGCGATGTACTCACTGCCTCCGTTTGGCTTCCTCTCTATCCATCCAGCATCCGTTTATGGACATTTCGTCCGCTCCAAAAGTTTTGGGCTGCCCAAAACTTTTGCACGGAAAATGTATCCAGTTCATCCGTTCTGCATCCGCTACACATCTGCTACGCATCCATTACGCATCTGTTACGCATCCGCTATATCCGCTAGGCATCCGCTGCGCATCCGCGCAACTCGCATCCGCCCGGACGCAGGGAGGAAGCGGAACGGATGCAGAACGGATGCCTTGCAGATGCAGAATGGAAACAAAGCGTTTAAAACGGAAAAAACGTTCGCAGAGGGGACCTATCTCAGATATTAAGGATGTCTAGAGGATGCCTAGAGGATGCCTAGCGGAAAACCTATACTGCCTATAAAAAGGGGGAGCAACTCGCCTGCATCTTACTTTCAGAACAGCAGCCCAGCGGTGCAGACCTCTGCAGCCTTCATCTGGCTCTTGCTCTTCCACAGCATCCAGTCATGTCCATCGTGGATTGTAACAAAGTCCTTTCGGCAGCCACCATCGTTCTGCAACAGTGCGAAGACATCTGCAGGCTCTGTTAACTCTACTGCGAGAAGAAAAGGAGCCACCCAAAAAGAGTCTGGATCCGAAGATGGTTCGCCAGAAGAGCAGAGGACGGACTGTACAACAAGCTGATGGTGGAGCTAAGGAGCGAAGACACTCGGGCGTTCCAGAACTTCATGAGGATGCCTCCAGCCATGTTTGACGAAGTTGTGCAGTGGCTGACACTCAGACTGACCAAGGCAAACACCAGCTTCTGGCCCAGCCTGGAACCTGGGCTCAAGGTGGCACTCACTCTGCGCCACCTGGCCTCAGGGACCTCCTACAGGAGCATGCAGTACGGCTGGAGGGTGCCATCCAATACCATCAGCATTGTGGTCAGAGAAGTGGTGCAGGCCATCATCAAAGAATACAAGGAGGAGCTCCTCCAGTACCCCTCCACTGAAGAAGGCTGGAAGAAAGTTGCACAGCAGTGGTATCAGAAGTGGAACTAACCACACACCGTTGGAGCCATAGATGGCAAGCACGTGGCCTGCAAATCTCCAGCCAACTCGGGGTCCACTTATTTCAACTCCAAGGGCTTCTTCAGCATCATCCTCTTCGCCATGGTCGATGCTGACTACAAGTTCATGAACATCGATGCTTCAGGCAACGGCTCATCTTCAGATGCCCAGGTATACAACGCCAGTCACCTCAAGGAGGAGCTGGAAGGCAACCTCATCGTAGGCTTCCCAGATCCAGAACCCCTGCCCAACAACACACAAGATGTGCCCTACTTCATCATGGGAGATGACGCCTTCTCCCTCACAACCTACCTCATGAAGCCCTACACTTCCAGACTCCTCACCCGTGAAGAGAGGATCTTCAACTACAGGCTGTCCAGGGCAAGGTGGGTGGTGGAGAACGCCTTTGGCATCCTGGCCAACAGGTTCCAGGTACTTCTCACCACCATGCAGCATCGCCCAGAGACTGTGAGGAGGATCATGGAAGCTTGCTGCATCCTGCACAATCTCATGCGCACCCGCTACCCAGTCTTGCAGAACAGGCTCGTGGACCTCCAGCAAGGCAATGGGGACATGGAGCCTGGGGAATGGAGGCAAGGGCGAAACCTGATCGACACTGAGGATGTGCAAGGCCCCAACAGAGCCTCACATGAAGCGAAGAAGCAGCGCAACCTCCTGAGACAATGGTGCAACTCCCCAGCTGGAGCAATGGAGTGGCAAGACAGGATGATAGATGCTTAATGGATGCTTCCTTCAGCCTGTCTCATCACACGGATGAGATTGGGCCATGTATGTTGGGTGGCCCTACAATGAACAGGGCATTTAATAAAGAGTTGACATGTGTGGATAATTATTACATTATTATTGGTAATAAAGGGCCGTAGGTGTGGCACCTGGGAGGGTGGACCATACAGTCCCACTATGCTTGCACTGGAGGTTTATCTATCCCATTGCTATCCTAACCCATCCCACAGCTATTACCCATCCCACAGGTATCCTAACCCATCCCAAAGCTATCCTTACCCATCCCACAAACATGCAAAGGCTTAAACCATTTCTAAAAGTTTCCAGCAAGACTTTATTAAAAAAAAGAAATGAAGCAAATGTGTGAATCAAAAATAGACTTTATTAACTCCAAGCTATAAAACAAAAATGAGTCTCTGGCACTCCTCTTGGTCCCTCAGTCTCAGGGGTGAAGGGTCCAGGTGCTGTGGAGGTGGCTGGTGCTGGAGTGCTTGTCATCAGCTCCTCCAGAAGCAGAAGCAGCAGAAGCGCCAGCCCCAGAAGAGCGAGCCCGTGCTGCAGAAGCCCCAGGAGAACCAGAGTGAGGGCCAGGGGGTGGGATGGTAGCCCTGTCCCTCTTGCCAGGGCTGGCAGCAGATGGCTGAGGCTTGCTGTGCTTCCGCATGGTTGTGGGGTTGCTGGCTGGCAGGGAGGCAGGCAGGCACCAAGGCTGGCAGGGAGGCAGGCACCAAGGCTGGCAGGAAGGCTGGCAGGCAGGCAGGCACCAAGGCTGGCAAGCAGACATGAACCAAGGCTGGCAGGAAGGCAGGCAGCAAGGCTCGCAGGCAGACTGGCTGGCAGCAAGGCTTGCAGGCAGGCTGGCAGCAAGGCTGGCAGGGAGGCTGGCAGCAAGGCTGGTAGCAAGGCTGGCAGGCAGACATGCAGGCAGGGCAGGCAAGGCAGTCGATGTGTCTGGAAGCAGGTCTTTCCTCTGAATGGCGACCTGCTTCCGAGCTGCTTCCGTTATATCCATGGGGCTGACGCAATGCATCCTCCCCGCATGTGCAATTAACACCAGGCATCCATTAGGCTTCCGCTGTGCATCCGCTAGGCTTCCGCTCTGCATCCGCTTCATCTGCTCGGCGTCCGCTGTGTATCCGCTGTATCCGTTCTGCGACCGCTTTGCTGCGGCCCCCCGGAAGCCTAGCGGACGCGCCATCCGCTCTCATCTGCTTCCATCCGCTGGGCTTCCGTTCCGCATCCGCTTTGCATCTGCCCTGCGTCCTCCCCGCCTCCGTGTTATCTGCTCCGGTTATACAAATTTTTGCCCCTTTTGAGAGCGGATAACAATGGATGGAACATTTTGCTCATCCGCGTGTCCTTTTTGCATACGTTGGGCAGTGTGACATGGGCTTTAGAAAAATTAAACTTCAATTGATTTTTAAAAAGCGATTGTGTACTCATTGAAAAATATTTATGCCCCAGACTCTAAAAGGTGTCTGTTCAAAATGTGTTAACTCTCAGCCTTTAAATTTTAAATTTTACAGAGGAAAGATAGATAATATGATGCTGTAAGATCTATGTTTTTATAGGTTAAAAATTGAATCTTAATAATTGAACAAAGTTAACATAATTTTTAGAGATATGATAATGATGATGATGAATAAATGAATTTTTTAAATGTAATGATTAATGTATATAAAGATATAATTTTGGTGAGGAATTTTCTTGAATTTTTAGTTTTGCTCTAGATATTTGTTTTCTTTATGTGACTGATGTTCTTCTTTGGTTTTGCTTTCTTACCCCAGATACAAGAATTTAATCTAGAGTGATTTCCTTTCCTTTCCTCTTTCCTTTCTCCTTTCCTTTTCTTTCTTTCCCTAACACTGAGCTCTTTTTGTTAGATTTTTTTAAAAATAATTTTTTAAATATTAATATAGGCCTATAGTCCAATTGTTCTTAAATTTATATACAATTAAAACTAATAACTGTTTTTAAAGACATATTAATTTCTTTAATATTACTCATTAGTTTCAACAATTAAAAGAATCCCTAAATAATATAGCACTGAGGATAAATTGATGAATGACATACCTTCAGAACTCAGCTAGATCTCAAAGAAATTGGTAGAACTTCTTGGCCTTAATTTTTATAGCAGGATTGGTCAACATATGGTTCTCCTGATATTGAATTACTATTGTCGACATTAACTCCTCATTGGTCAGGCTGGTGAAGCTATTGGGAATGATGGTTCAGTAGTATCTGGAGAATCCTAGGTTGCCAACCCCTTCTACAAAATTCAAGGGTAAAAAACAGTACATTTTCCCTCTCCTCTGTCAGAGGTGATTGTGATATACTTTCTACTTGTCCCTTGGAAAGTTATTGCTTTGGACATTTTCGAACAGTGCTGGTTGCTGAAGCATTCATGTCATTTGCGATTAACCATCCTTTTTGCATTTTTGGTGCTAGTAGGTGTAAACAAACCTATGTCTGTCAAGATACTGCTGTGTAAGATAGATGTAGAGCTACCGCAGCCTGACAAATAGAATTGTCCTTAAGTCATCTTCCTCTCCTGAAGACTGAAGTCCTCGTTTCCTAAGGAGACAGGGATACTTTTATGCACTTTAGGAGTGTTGGCAAGATCAGAATGACAAAACCTGGCATGAACAAATGACTTTCTTCTTTTGCTCCTTGTTATATGCTTTAGTGATTCTATAACCATAAGCTTATCTACTGGAGAGGAAGGGGGAGGGAGAGTAGGTAGATATGAAAAGGAGCTTGCATTGTGATAATATCTCAAAAGGTCTCATTCTGGCATCATGTTAAGAATGGACAATTCTAACAGAACAGAGTAACAGTTGGAAGGGATCTCGGAGGTCTTCTAGCCCAACCCTCCAGCTCAGGCAGGAAAGCCTATAACGTTTCAGACAATGGTTGTCCAATTTCTTCTTAAAAAACTCCAGGGTTGGCGCAGCTTCCACAGCCTCTGGAGGCAATGAAGTGAAGAAGAAATCCAAGAATTTTTTTCCAGAAACCAACCTATTTTGAAATACCACTATTTGAAGTAAAATCCAACTGGGCATGAATGGAAGTCTATGGCTGCAATGTGATCTCTTGTCATTCCTCTCCCCCATGTGAAGCCTTGAAATCTCCTCTAGGAAATTCTTGATAGTGGGATTTGGCATTAAGTTGCCAAGGGGTGCAGAAATTGCCTTACTGCAGAAGCAGTTCCCTAAATATATCATCAGATTTTGCCCCAGGCAAAAATTAATTAAGTGTATAATTGCTACCTAATGAAACTTCACTGGTAAATATATGCTGTAAAACAATGATAAAACACATGGGAGTAACAGCAAGTATTATTCATTCAAAGTGCTCTAATTATAGTGGTATGATTATTTGACTGCTAAAACTAAATATATAGATTGATACCTCTTCCTGGGTTAAGAACTAATCAATGTCAAGGACAGAACCTGTGAAAACAAACTTTGGAGGAACACCTTCTATTTCATTCAGTTCCCCATGCAGAAGAAGGGAAGCTTCAGATGAATTCTGATTAATTCAGTCTATTCACCATAATGCGAAAGAAATATCACATTAATTTTTTTAGCTGCTGCTTCACATTAGTCTCTTCCTTTCCAGCAAACAACCTTATATGTTTCTGTGAAAAACATACTTTATATTGTGTTAAGTTACACAAACAATTCCTTTTCCATGAAATGTTATAAACAAGGAATAGGGAAAATAACAGAGGAGGGAATGGTAGGAAGAAAATGTTGCAGGCAAGCCCCTCCCTTCTTTAATAAGGCATAATGCCAACCTATTAGATTAGATCTCATTTGTTACTGTTGCTATAATAGAATGTACTATCGCATGGCAGAAGGAAACAGGCAGGAAGCACATGATCTAAAAGCAGTGGTCCCCAACCTTTTTTCTACCAGGAACCAGTTTCACGCAGAAACACTTTTTCAAGGACAGGAAAAATCAATTATTCCCCAATAGTAAAGGGCTTCTTTACTATATCTTTGCTAAAAACATATTTTTATATATATATTAATCACGATTATTCATTCTTTGCAGCCAGGTACAAAATGATCCACGGACCAGTACTGATCTGGGGCCCGGTGGTTGGGGACCCCTGATCTAAAGGACTCATGTTCCAAGCCAGTATTGCTTCTCCATATGAAGTCACTGGTATGTCCATGAGAAGTAACCATATACTCTAGACCAGGGGTGTCAAACTCATGGCCTGTGGGCCAGATGTTTCACATGCTGGCCCCACCCCCACTTGGTTTAGCGAAGGGGAAAAAAAGTCCCAATACATCAAATGACGCCGCCGTAATGATGCAAGTTTGATAACCTTGATCTAGATCATCTATAGATTCTCCTGGCTCTTTCCTAGAGCTGCTGTGGTGTTTGGAATGCAGTCTTAGGGAAGATATTTTCAAGAAGATATTTTCAAGGAGAAGGCTGCTTTCTGATACGAATGAGAAGCAAGTTGGTTGTTAGAAGCTGTAAAAGAGAGATACTTTCAACTTAACAGTCCCCAGGTTGCATGGCCACTTTGGACTTATGTCATCTAAAAACATCTCTTTGTCTAGTAGTGGGATTCAAATATTTTTACTACCGGTTCTGTTGGCATGGCTTGGTGGGCATGGCAGGGAAAGGATATCCTTCTGAATCTCCAGTCAGAGGTGGTATTTGCCAGTACTCCGAACTACTCAACATTTCTGCTACTGGTTCTCCAGAACTGATCAGAACCTGCTGATCAGGTTCCTAGTAGCTCTGTATTTTGCTCTTCCAAGTCAGCTCTCATAGCTGTTTAAGGTTTTTAAAAAGCACTTAAAATTGTGGTATGGGTTGTGACTAACTTTAGAGGTTGAAGACTACTGAATGAAATTTCTTCAGCATGCACCACTTATCAAAAATGTCTATTTGGGGGAAGCCACCTATTAAAAGTATTTTACTAAAACTTCCTTTCTACCTGTAATCTCTCTGTGCTGGTTAATATTATCAAGGGAGCCATTGCCTGGCAGAATGCAATTTAAGTTCTATTAAAATGATTACTTAGTCTTGAAAATGATAAATACTAACCAGAATTATAATATCACATTACAAAAGACAGGTTCCTTGCATAGACTTTTCTCGTGGGAATAAAATAAACCCTGGGAAAATTCCCAATGGAATTGGGTCACTTATGGATTACATTTACAAATAAAAGGATTGCATTTCATATTTTAAAACTGTTAATACATTGAATGGGGCGATCTGGTAAATATGTAGCCAGGTCATGCCTGGAAATTGATTGGCATATTTGCAATATTTATCATGCCACGGCATAAAGAGCATTTAATTTTAGAATGAAATTTCTTTCATGTCCTATTTTACACACACACACAAACACACACACCTGAAACTGATTATACCTCTAGAGATCATTTGTCTGATTCCCATACATGTTGACCATTGCTTTTTCACTATTTTTTCTCTCACATAAATATGGCTATTATAGTTATGAAAGCTGGTGATTAACTTGGTGTTAGCCCAAAGGGATGCCACAGGGATGTTGTTGTGAGGAAAACAGGAAAATGAAGGAGTACTAGGCATTTGCTGCCTTGAGGTATTTATAAAAATGACAAAGTCAAGATAAAAAAATGTTTAAAAATCTAAATTATAACATATATGTTGGTTTATTCTGTGAAATTGTGATACAGAATTTTGATGGTCTTTTCCCCCTTGAACTATTTTTAATAATTATTTTAATAATTTTTTAATATTGGGATAGAGCCATGTATGGGTTTGGTGGTTGTTGTTTTTTAAAAAATTGATGTTCACCAAATTAATTTGCAGAGATATTAGAGTAAAAGAGGTGCAAATCCTTAAATAAGTGCTCTTGGAAGTTAAGCAGTATGAGCTGTGGCTAGGGCATAGAAGGGGAAACAAAAAAATGATTCTATAAAGTTTTGATAAAGCCTTGACAGGCATTTGCAACAATTGTCTAACGGGAAGGGAAGGGAAGGGAAGGGAAGAGAAGG
The DNA here is from genome assembly GCA_015471245.1 of Laticauda colubrina. Taxonomy (NCBI): domain Eukaryota; kingdom Metazoa; phylum Chordata; class Lepidosauria; order Squamata; family Elapidae; genus Laticauda; species Laticauda colubrina. The sequence continues at coordinate 39,495,674 of BLBF01000005.1, read as the reverse complement.
GAAGGGAAGGGAAGCAACAACAATGAATAAGAATCACTTCCAGGGCAGGCAAGTCACTGGGTCAGTCAGCTGGCATTGTGTCTAAATGGCACAATAACTCATAGTCTCCTATGTTTCTAGCCAAATGCCTTAGTCATTATGCTTACAACTGTCTTAGCAAGGAGAGTCTTCAACCACCATGGCCTAGCAGACTAGCCATTTTTTCATATGCACAGCTTTTGTCCTACTTACTGCCTAAATGAATATTGATCATTTAGTCCCTATTAGATCAGATACTTTCGCTAAAATTGTGCATAGGTGCTGAATGACATAACACCTACGCTTTGCTATACAAAATACAAAAACAGAATTCTTCAACACGCAAAAGTCATTCAGGCATGCTTACATTCTAGGATGGTTTCTCTAAGAGAAAAAGATTATCAATGGATCCTTTCCAACTCAATTTTGAAAACGCCATAATATCCTTATTTGTTTTAAAGTGAAAACATTGACTCTAAAAGGAAAGTAAGACTTTGTTCATTTACTGATAGTGGGAGATTAATTAATATACTCATTACACTTAAAAGCCTGGATGTACCTGTCTTCCCACAGAGATACCCACAGCGCAATCAGTGGTAATTTAAAAATCAATTTCCCTTCCATAGTAATTAAATGTGTCCATTTAAGCAGATATAATTGATAGTGCTTGCAACTAATTTCAAAGCAGGGGATCTTTGGGGATTCTATAAAAGATTAATAAATATGAGCTCAGCTTTTGCTTTCAAGAAACAAAAAGGAATGAATGGCAACTAAATTGTTCTGTGCGACTGTTTGAACTATCTGTGATAGATGTCACATGTCCAAGAGCATCAGATACAATGAAGGTTGAAGCATTCCGACGGTGTGTGACAGCATTCCTGAGAAAGGGACTAACTCAATTCAAGCAAGGATAAGGGAAACAGTCTCTGCTTCACTAATCTTTGGATGTACTTAACCCTGTTTATAGCTGTATAAAAAAGTTAAGATTGCTGGATAATAAGCCTGGATAATTTTGCATCCTAGGGTTACAGCTCAATGAGGCATGCAACAAAATAGACAACCTACTTCTTGGTAAGTTAGAAAAAAAATGTGATAGATAGCATCACCTCCACATGGATTCGCAACTGGCAGACATGCTCAACGAGTAGTCCTTAATGGGTCTAAGTCTACATGGAGGGAAGTAAGCAGTGGGATGCCACAAGGTTCCGTCTTAGGCCCATACTCTTCAATATCTTCATTAACGACTTAGATGAGGGAATAGAAGGGGAACTTACCAAATTTGCAGATGATATTAAGCTGGCAGGAATAGCTAATACCCTAGAAGATTAGCTCAATATCTAGATGGATCTTGACACACTTGAACACTGAGCTCCATCTAACAAAATGAAATTTAATGTAGAGAAAAGTAAAGTCCTACACTTAGGCAAAAAAAACCCAGAAGTGCACATATAAACTGGGTGAAACGAGGCTTAACAGCAGTAACTATGAGAGGAATCTTGGAGTCGTAGCAGACAATCAGCTAAATAGCCAGCAGTGTGCATTGGCAGCCAGAAAAACCAAAGTAATCCTAAATTGCATTAACAGAGGGATACAATCAAGATACAATCAGAGGGATACAATACCAAGTGAGGTATTAATAAAGCCTTATTAAGACCACACTTAGAATACTGCATCCAGTTTTGGTCACCACATTATAAAAAAGATGTTGAGACTCTAGAAAAAGTACAGAGAAGAGCAACCAGGATGATAAGGGGATTGGAGGCTAAAACATACAACAAACGATTGCAGGAACTGGGCTTGGCTAGTCTAGTAAAGAGAAGGACCAGGGGAGACATGACAGCGATTTTCCAATATTTGAGGGGCTGCAACAGAGAGGAAGGGGTCAAGCTATTTTCCAAAGCGCCTGTAGGCCAGACAAGGAATAATGGATGGAAACTGAAGAAGGAGATTCAATCTGGAAATAAGGAGAAACTTTCTGACAGCGAGAACAATCAACCAATGGAACAGCTTGCCCTCGGAAGTTGTGGGACCATCATCACTTGAAACTTTCAATAAGAGATTTGACTGCCATTTGTCAGAAATGGTGTTCCTGCTTGGGCGGGGAGGTTGGACTAGATGACCTACAAGATTCCTTCCAACTCTATTAATCTATAATCAGTATCCAGAGGCTCATTTCAACTTGAATAACTTTTCCAGGAACCAATGGTAGATTTAACCTACTTACAATAGCCGTGGTTGCATCATAGCAGATGTAAAGGATGTCTCTCTAGCACCAGGCTGAGTTGAGCAGTCCCAGGTCCAAAATTCAATGCCACCAAAAGCTATCTTTTGGTTCCTTTTGGCCCCTTCTAATTACCATTGCTATAATTGCTATATTGCTATTTTTTTAAATCATGAATCATAATCATAAATTTGCCAACTACCTTTTAGACTAGCACATTATACAAACCCAGCTTTCATGGGTTTTTATTCAGTTTATCATGCAAACTCAAAATGTGTGTCACTTTCATAAATCATGATACAGTTAGCCAAAGGTAAACAAGTCATACAAACACAAGCATATGGCCACACAATTCACATTTCTCCTCCTCACCTGCTGCTAAAATAAATTATGTCATCTGATTAAATCCTTATGCCAATCTTTTTAAAAGGGATGGTTTGAATTAGATTGATCCATATTGTTACAGTGCTGACTAAGCTATTTAAAATCCCCAGATGTGTCACAGTTATCCCATCAACTTTTACCAAAAGTTTAAGTAGCTGTCCTGAATGACTTTTTCCAGTCAGAAGTTGCAAAGGAACTTATTCTTTCATTGTTTTGACAGGTCTTTGAATTCTATTTTTGTTCTTTTAATCCCAGTGTCCTTTGCTCACCAAAATAAGTAAAGAAATGCTCCCTGTATTCAAAGTGTCCATAAATATTTTCAGCTATTTTCCCCTTGCTAATTTAAATTCCTCTACAAATAAATTTGGGGTGGCAGTGTACCCTGTGATATATGTTCAGCTACCTTGAACAAACCATTATTCAGAATCTCTGAAAACAAAGGGTTTTGACTTGATTTCCAGCATTGTCAAACTAAAGAATAGCGAATTTGCACAGGCAGTAAATTTTGTGCCTTGCAAACACATGATGAGGACAGTCCCCACGAGATGAGATTTCTGAATTTTTTCAATATGATTATCATAGGTTTAGACTTGTAAATTATACCTATGGATTTTTCTACTATCTTTGTTTTATGTATTTCTAACATCTAAGCTGTAATACCAACAGTGCGTTTGTGACTTCCCAAGAATAAGGAAAGGCATATCAGGGGTTGTTTTTTATATATTTTATATTTATGTAGACTGCCTACTTATCTATTTATTTTTGTTACAAGAGCTTTTGCAGTTTATGGATGCAGTTGAGTTCTTATTAATCTAATTAGCATAGATGAGTCTCCCTCTGCATTGCTTTTCACTCTTTAATCATATGCTTCCAGATAAAGTATTAGTTCTCTAATACTTCTCTTTTCAGATGGCCAGTGGTACTAGAATGCTATTTCACTTCTGAGAGATAGGCTAGATTCACATAGTATAAAACACCATACAATGGCTCATTTTTTCTTGGCTTAACATGTGAAATGAATCCAAACACTTTGATTAACAGAACATAATTTGATTTAATTTATTATTTGACCCTAGCCAATTATACTTTAGTCAACAAACTACAGCAAGGGTGGGATTCAAATATTTTTACTACCAGTTCTGTGGGTGTGGTTTGGTGGGTGTGGCAGGGGAAGGATACTATAAAATCTCCACTCAGAGGTGGTATTTGCCGGTTCTCCGAACTACTCAAAATTTCTGCTACCGGTTGTCCAGAACTGGTCAGAACCTGCTGAATACCACCTCTGAACTACAGTTAAGCAAACCATGGCTTAGAAAAATAAATTCTGCTTCTGTGTCCTTTTGTAAGAAAATTTGAACTGACAGGTTTCTAAAAGTAACCTCGATGTAGGTCTCCAATAAATTTAGTAACTTAGGTTTAAAAAAATATATCGGATTAAAACAAAAAAGCAAACAAGCATTTTAGGAAAAAAATGTGAAATGCATTTTAGAGTGCCACCTGTTAGGCCAACTCAAAACCACTTAACAAAGGAGGAGACTTTGTCAAGTCTGATTTTTGTATAATCTTAAATGGAATATAGGAGTTGACTCCAGACAGACATTCAAATTATGCTCTGTCAGATGCTGAAATGGTTTCTGATTCCTTCTTAGGGAGTAGAGAGGAATAAACTATTATTTATCTGACATTCATGAAAATATAAAATCTGTCCACTTTTCAGAACCATCTCCATCCTTACATGAAAGACATCAATTCCTAAAGAAGTAGGAAACAAAGTTTTTCTATAAAACTTAAGATAAAATGAAATAAGGTGACACTTTTTTAAAAAAAATCAACAAATGCCACTTTGTGTGAATTTTTCTTGTAGTTTGAAAAGTTGAAATCTCAGGGTATAAAATCCCAGCTTCAGTTGACAAGTCTTCTGGCATCACTGTAAGATGCCATTGCAATTTTAGTATCCAGAAAGTCCCAGAAATCAAAAGCAAATTGACTAGATAGAACATCAACTATTCTATGCTCTCCAATGCTTTCAAGAAAGCAGCAAGAGCTCACAATTGTTATCTTTTTTTCAAAAAAAATGAAATCTTTTATTGAAAAAAGTAGCCCTAAGATAGAAATTTCCAGCCCTTTAAAATTGCCCTTTTATCTTATCTCTTAGCCTCTAAAATTCTCACAACAGAGGTTGTAGCAAGTTAGCACCCTACATAATGATCTCTACGTAACCCTACATGGCCCCATGGGAATCTGACATCAACCAATAGAATATATGTTCTTGCACAGGAACAGGAAGTTCAAGTGCAAAGCCCAGGAGAACTCCATTTTGGTCAGCTGCTCAGAACCCATGTGGAGTTCTGTTTCATCATTAAACTTCTTTCCAATTAGCTTCCAACCTCCATTTTTCCCTGTTCCAGTGCATTTCTCCCTGCTTGGAACTGAACCAGATGGATATTTTTTTCCACAAGATGAACCTTTAGTTACATCAGGTATGATCCCAGAACATAAATTAATGATTGTGCCAAAACATTGGCTGCCTTTTAATGTAATAAACAATCCAAATTTACCAAGAAAGCATTAGAACCAGGTAAAAGTTTATTTCCACAGACTAATACGGCTTCTGAAGAATTAATTCTAATATAAAAATAATTATTGGATACCTAAATGTCTCATTTATAAAAGTATATAATCATAATTTTAAGTATAACTCAATAAATGATAATTAATAGTTTATAAAAGGAGATATATAGATATTGAATTAGCTCCTTATTACTATTTTAAGTATAATGGGATGCTAGCTAGTAAGATATATTTGAGAATGAGGGTTGCTGAGCATGGTGGGTGAATATGTACATTGTGCTAAACCATGTTTATTTCATTGTGATTTATTATATACTAATCATTCTCAAATTATACAAACTATTACTTGCATTATCTCAACTTTAAGCAAAATTAGTTATTTTGGTGCAGTGAAGAAGAAATAACTGAGTATTGCAGAAATATATTTTAACTAAATTAAAAGGTGCCTTCCACTTATTATCCGCAAATCTTTATAACAAAGCCAGAACCTAGATAAATCCTGGAGGAAGTTTGTGCATGTGTGTGATTTGAGGAAATGTGAACAAAATAGCATAATGTCTTTATTACACTACACAATCACTGACTACTACTCAGTGTTGCATTGAGAATACTGTAATGTGGATAACTGAAAAACATTGAATATGCAAAACATTCGGAAGAAATGTTTAACAAATTCAATACCTGCTTTTACATCCTATGTCCAGCAGAGGGGAGCAGCTATCATCTCAGTTTATCATTTCACAAAAAACCTTTGAAGGTTCATCAGATGTAGATAAGAGTTGCTACAGCAAACCCAGCATTTTCAGTATACATCAATCATTTTCTCAAAAGTTGTTCAACAGTAGTTATACTTCAAAAGAGTGTCACACAGTATATGCTTATTCAGATGTTTGTGCCTTGCATGCTATTGAATTTATTGACCTTCTCTAAGATTGTGCTAACAAGTCGTAGTTCTAATTACAATAGATCTATTCCAGAAAAAAAATATATATATAGCAACATCTCTTTATATGAGCTGGATTGGCTCAGCTATATAATTATCTTGGCGGCAAGAGAGAAGTGGCAAGCTACTGCCATCTTTCAGATTTTCTCATGACTTCTCACTTTAATTTACAGCCATAGAATTTCCTAATACTACAGTGAATTCCAAGTCCTAATCAGCTATGATCTTTAGGTTTTTTTTGTTGTTTTTTTTACAGCAGCCAAATTAACCTTCAAGCCTTGCTTTTAAAGCATGGGAATATCAACCTATTGGGTGGTTGATTGTATACAAACAAATCCACGCATTTTAAAGTAGGTGAGATTGAGAAACACTGACACTGACCTAAGGGGTGCCGTCGAACTGGGATGCAATAAACCTCACAGTCCCTCCTACGGCCCCTAATTTTACTGAAAGGAGCCGCGTTATCATAGTAAAAATCCAGGAAGCGACAGATAAAAAGGCACCATCGCCTATTTCCCTCTTCCCTCCACCCCCCCACCCCCCGCTCTCCTTCCTAATTTCCTATTGGTGGAGAGCGTGTTACGTAAAACGCCCCGCGAGTATGTGGGAGTCAAAGAGCGGAAGTAATTCTGATACTCGGGGAATTGATGTCCCCCCCCCCCCATTTGATGAAGGGGAGAGGAGGGCGGGCCTAGGAGAGGAAAAACCTCCCTATCGTGAACCCGGAAGAGGTTGACCGACTCAAGCAGGGATTTTCGTGAGGGAGCAACATGGCTGCGCCGGTAACATCTGCTCTGCAGCAACCGGGGTCTCTCCCTCCTCCCAAGAAGATCGTAGCCCCCACCGTGTCTCAGATTAATGCGGAGTTCGTGACGCAGGTAAAGCCCCGGAGAGGAGGCTGCCCTGGGTTCCCGGGCTGGGCTGAGGATAGAAGGAGATCTTTGCTTTCGTCAGGGCTTCTTAGAAACCTCTATATCCCGCCTTCCCTCATATCTGGAAGGCAGGAGAAATTTCCTGACAGTTAGAATAACGGTGGAATAACTTGCCTCCAGAACCTGACGTTTCTAAGAAGAGAGGGGGGCTACCATTTGTCGGAAATGGTATAGAATAGGATAAAATTGCGTTGAGATGGGCATAGAATTCTTTTATTAGCCAAGTCTGATGAGACACACAAGGAATTTGTCTCCAGTGCATAAACTCTCAGTGTACATACGACAATAGTGATAGATCGTTATCATAGTCATTGTAAAAATACATTCATAATAAAACATTTGATACAACACTTAGTGATAGTCTGTATACATAGATATACTAAATAAGCAAGCAACATGAATCACCCGTGGATACTAAGTAGACAATATAAATTGTAAGAGCTTCCAGCCTGAGCAGGGAGAGGGGAAAACTGGACTAGATTCTTTCCACTTATTCTGCTCTGTTATAAGCATTATAAATTACCATATACCTTAACCCTGGAATCTTTTGTTCAGAGATTTTAATGCAGCTATCTGTTGCAACACAGAACTGTGTTTGGAGAGTTAGGATCAAATCAAAGGTTGACACATTTTTTTTTCCAAAGAACATATTTGGGGGGCATTGCATTGACTGGGTCAAATCTCTTTTAAGCAACATGAACAATAATAATACAAACAAGTATATGTAATTCTAATCTTCCACAACTTCAACAAAATAATATCTTTCCCATTAGTTCATTTAAGTGTAAGTAACATTTCTTTGTGCCTTGCATTTATAATCCTAAATATTATAATTTAATATTTTAAGAATTATTCATATTTCCACCATAACTTCAATATTCCAATTGTGTAGGGTTAATAATAATGCTAAATATAAACAATATTTAATCAATCCTGGAAGTATATCAAAATCCTGCATGATTTCTCATCCTTCATATTTTAATTTCATAATATACTTTAAAATTAATAAATCAACCTTTTATCTCTCTCTCTCAGAATCTTATATCTCTTTTTGTTTTTGTTTTGTACCTTCTAATCTTCCTCATCAGAGTATCTTTTGTCTCTTTTTTTCTGTGATATTTGAACTCTCATCAACAAAGCTTTTTGATTTTTTCTTGAGATTTTTCCCTTTTCTCTCTGTTCTCTTATAAACTTTTAGGGGGTTATGCCTTCTACTTATTATTCTTTCTCGTCTTTATTTTTAATTGTTTGTGTCTCATTTTGATTTTCCCCTTCTACTGCTTCTAACTTCTCAGCTATTTCTTGATTATCATGTTCTTCTTTTCCACCAATTGTTGAATAGCTTGTACATTCATTTCTGTATCTTTAAACAATCCCCTATGTTGCCTTTTAAAGATTCATGCATATCTTTTAACATAAGCAATATTTCTACATATATCTCTATTGTCTCTTGTAAATCCATTTTGTAAAACCCCATATTTTACAATTTGCAGTTTATATTTCCCTAATTATATATCTCCCAATTGTGTAAATTCTAAAATCTTATTTAGCTGTCATTCTTTTCTTCTGGCACTTTTCTTCTTTTGTCTCATAGGATGTTCTGTTAATTAGCATTAAGGATCCAAGTCCAAGTATAAATTAAGTCCAACAGTCCAAGTCCAAATTAAACCACTAAATTTCTCCAGTCTTTCAAGTCCATATCCAATAACCAAATTTAGTTTAGTTATTTGCAATTTAGTTCCTCTTTATAAATCTTCCAAAGGGCAAGAAAAAAAATCTCAGTAAATATTTCCAAATTATCCAAGTTGTCAACTGTAGAGTCAAGGTCAGGTCATCTTCCAGATGTTGTTGCTTCTATTCTGTATATTAGGCTTTATGTGTATTGAAATAACTTTCTCTAGTATACTGTGTGATAGTGCTGTAGTACTTCTCTTCCTCCAATAGATGGCTCTCTAAATCTCTCCAAATCCCCCCCCACCCCCCCAAAAAAAACCCAGAACAAAGTTGAAAGAAGCATAAGACAAGCTAACAAAGCGCAGAAAGCTTGGAAAAAGCTCAGATAATTTGAAAAGCGATCTCCGGGAGAATCTATCTGGTGAATTTGTGAATTTTAAACTCTCCCTGGATTTAATAAGAAAATCAGCTGTTTCTGACAATCTATTTAATAAAGGCTGACACATTCTGTTCTATTCTGTTATTCCATTTCTAGGTAAGTAACTTTATGCAAAGCACATAGAAGAAAGTATAATAGGTTGTGACAGCAAGTGGTTACAATTTTAGACACATGATTAGAATTGACCTCCTTGAATAAGAAAGGAACAAAAACTTGCTCTTACACACAAAACAAGTTTTGCTTCTATTGATAAACATTCATTCATAGATGATATACCCAGGTCCCTGGCCATTGCTAAAAGTCCCTGCCATTGCATTCTTGATATCCGGCTTTTTAAGAACATCTTGGGGGAAAGGAGAGTCCACCACCTCTTTTTTTTAAAAAAAAAATTTATTTGGGTTTTCACAAAAACAAAATACAAATAAAACATCTTTTTGGAAAATAGTATGGTCCCAGGTTATCACTTCTTCATACAAACACAAAACTCAATTTCATGCTCATTTTTATGTTCTATTCCATATCTTATTACCATTTTATATTTTCTAGATAGTTTTTCCCCTCTTTTAATTTTCTCAACTTTGTTTTAATTATCTCATCTCAAATCAAGTCAAACCATTTATATTTATACTTTTGTCTGTCCTGTTACAATTTCATATTATCTTTTCTTATTAAGCAGATTTTTCCCTGTAGTTACCAATTAGAGTATGACACCTTTACATCCTTTTAATTTTATCTATTCAAACTCTTATTTAAGCTTCTATGTATAGCTTTAAGCATATAGCATTTATAGCATTCAATATAATACATAACTTCCAATTGGATTCTGCTTGATACATTCTTAAAATAGACACTATACTCTTAAAAAGAAAAAAATATATATATATATGTATGTATGTATGTATGTATGTATGTATGTATGTATGTATGTAAATAAAACACACATTCCATTCTAATTCAATTCTATCACTAATATGCATTAAAATCTTAACATCTTTAACATTTCTTTTCAATTGAATATTTTGGAACATTTATAAACTTTCCATAGTTAATTCTTTTTTTCCCATATTTCTTACTTATATTTTTATAAATCATTACTAATAATTAAAAATGTTCCCTTTTAATTCTCTCAATCATTTTAATTCATTTATTTATTAACAAACATCCCACTACATTACAATAAATATTTTATCCATCATCATATTTTCTGAATTTTTTTCTATTTGTAATATAACAATGCTATCTTATGTACCTTTGCAGAATCCCCTTTACAATTAAATTTTCACCCATTATCTCTAAACAAACTTATGGTTACAATCCTTATATCTTCTCCCTGTTTCTCCATTTCTTGTTTCTGTCTTTTACAACTTCTTTTTCTTACCTTCCTCCCCCTCTTCTTCTCCCTCCCCCTTTTACCCCCTCGTCTCTCTGCTTTAACTCTCTCATCTGTAATCCCTTCTTCTGTTGCTTTCTAATATTGTACTTATCTTTCAAATTGTCCTTTTTGGTTGTTTTTTTTAGTCTTAAACCTTTCACTCTCTTTCCCCCCTTTTCTCCCCCCCCCACTTCAAATTATTTGATCATTAAAGATGGCTTCTTCTTTGTCCCAGTCTTCTTGTTCTGCAAGCGTTTCTTGTTGCTTCTCATAGTTCCAGATCTCCATTTCTAAGAATTGAAACACGAAGCCAAAAGAACTTCTCCCTTCTTGTGTACCATCTTTCCATTGTTTAAGTTCTGTTTTCAGTTCTTCTAAGAGTGATACCATTTTAAAAACTTTTAAACAACCACCCGGTTAATTTTAGTCATCCAGATGCAAAAACCAAAAATCACCAAGTAATCCAAATAATCCAAGGCTGTTTCTATTTGCTTCTTTTTTCCACTTTATCTTCCTGGGGTTCTATTATTTTGTTACCAAGTTTCCATTAAAATGTATCTTTGAGGAATCTTGTTAAAATTTTACTGTGAGTTCCTTTTAATTACGGTTCCATTCCTTAATTCCAGGCAGTCTCCTCCATTTTTCCAGATCCTGACCTTCTATTCTTTTTTTTTCTCCTTCCCAGCTTTAAAAAACTTTTAAATGTCCAGAAATCTTTATTATCCCTTTGGTTTTTATTTTCAGCTTAGATGCCTATTAATGTCAAAGTGGATTTTTTTTTCCAATTTCTTGCTTAAGTCTCTTAGCTGTCAGTATAATGAAAGGAAGAAAAAAAACTAATCCTTTCCCTTCTCTCTCTCCTTCGCAGATTCAAAATATTCCTTGGGACCAATGTTGTTAAGTTTAATTTCCAGGATACCTTATTTGTTGCTTTTGCTGTTTGACCCGGTCAACCAAAACTTTCTCTTCTTATCTTCCTCCTGCACATTCTTTTCCGGTCAAGTTCTTCTTTGTGGTGGCCATTTCTAGCCACCGCTGCAACCGCCTTTAGGAAAGGGAGTAATGGCCAGCTGGGGAGGAGAGATGTGGCTCTACTCATCCCTGCAGGCAGTCTCCCCCCTCTTCACCACCTCTACGGGGTGGCTTAGCCCCGAAACCAGCCGGCTCGGGGCACTCCGGCAGGGAACACAGATCTAAACCACGCACAATCACGGATTTCGGTTTGTTGCCGAAGAAGCTCAAACCGGAGGTCTGAGAGTCCACCACCTCTTGAAGCAAGCAGTTTCATTTTTTTAAAGCTTTAGTTATTAGAAAATTATTTCTGATTCTGATTTAAACCCATTGTTTCTTAAGCCCATGTCACACTGCACCAACGGATGGAAAGAGGATGTAAAACGGAGAAAAACACTTGCCATCTGTTGGTTAACGTGATTCATCCATTCTGTACTCGCTGCATCCGTTTTTCATCCTCTCTATCCGTCCAGCATCCGTCCACTGACATTTCATCCGCTCAAAAAGTTTTGAGCTGCTCAAAACTTTTTGAGCGGAAAATGTACCCAACGCGTCCATTCTGCATGCACAACGCATACGGGGGACATCCGTTCTGCATCCGTCGTCATCCGTTACATGTCTGCTACATCCGCTAGGTATCCGCTGCGCATCCGCGCAACTCAAACCCGCTCCAGCGGTAAACGGACACAGGGAGGAAGCGGAACGGACGCAGAACGGACACGTAGCGTTAGTAGCACGGACGGAGAAAGGATGAAAGCGGATGCAGGTCACATACAAAGCATTTAAAACGGAAAAAACGTTCGCAGAGGGGACCTATCTCGGATATTAAGGATGTCTAGAGGATGCCAAGAGGATGCAAAAGGACACATAGTGGAAAACCTATATTGCCTATAAAAAAGGGGAGCAACTCACCTTGATCTCACTTTCACACCAGCAGCCCTGCTGTGCAGACCTCTGCAGCCTTGCTCTGGCTCTTGCTCTTCCACAGCATCCATTGATGTCCACCATGGATCGTAAAACACTACTTTTGGTAGCCACCATCGTTCTGCAACAGTGCGAAGCCATCTACAGGCACTTTCAACTCTACTACGGGAAGAAAAGGAGGCGGCCAAGAAGCGTCTGGGTCCAAAGATGGATCGGGAGAAGAGCAGAGTACGGACTGTACAACAAGCTGATGGTGGAGCTGAGGAACGAAGACACTCGTGCATTCCAGAACTTCATGAGGATGCCTCCAGCCATGTTTGACGAAGTTGTGGAGCGGCTGACACCCAGGTTGACCAAGCAGAGCACCATCTTCCGCCCCAGCCTGGACCCTGGGCTCAAGGTGGCACTCACTCTGCGCCATCTGGCCTCAGGGACCACCTACAGGAGCATGCAGTACGGCTGGAGGGTGCCACACAACACCATGAGCATTGTGGTCAGAGAAGTGGTGCAGGCCATCATCGAAGAATACCTGGAGGAGGTCCTCCAGTGCCCCTCCACTGAAGAAGGCTGGAAGAAAGTTGCAGAGCAGTGGTATCAGAAGTGGAACTTCCCCCACACCGTTGGAGCCATAGATGGCAAGCACGTGGCCTGCAAAGCGCCAGCCAAGTCGGGGTCCACTTATTTCAACTACAAGGGCTTCTTCAGCATCGTCCTCTTCGCCATGGTCGATGCTGACTACAAGTTCATGTACATCAATGCTTCAGGCAATGGGTCAGCTTCAGATGCCCAGGTATACAACGCCAGTGACCTCAAGGAGGGGCTGGAACGCAACCTCTTCATGGGCTTCCCAGATCCAGACCCCCTTCCCAAGGACACGCAAGATGTGCCCTACTTCATCGTGGGGGATGACGCCTTCTCCCTCAGAACCTACCTCATGAAGCCCTACAGTTCCAGATGCCTCACCCGTGAAGATTGGATTTTCAACTCCAGGGCAAGGCGGGAGGTGGAGAACGCCTTTGGCATCCTGGCCAACAGGTTCCAGGTACTTCTCACCACCATGCAGCATCGCCCAGAGACCGTGAGGAGGATCGTAGAAGCTTGCTGTATCCTGCACAATCTCATGCGCACCCGCTACCCAGTCTTGCAGAACAGGCTCGTGGACCTCCAACAAGGCAATGGGGGCATGGAGCCTGGGGAATGGAGGCAAGAGCAAAACCTGATAGACACTGAGGATGTGCAAGGCCCCAACAGAGCTTCACGTGAAGGGAAGAAGCAGCGCAACCTCCTGAAATTCTGGTGCAACTCCCCAGCTGGAGCAGGGGAGTGGCAAGACAGGATGATAGATGATTAATGGATGCTTCCTTTAGCCTGTCTCATCACACTGATGAAATTGGGCCATGTATGTTGGATGGGCCTACAATGAACAGGGCATTTAATAAAGAGTTATGTTTATGTTGACATGTGTGGATGAATGCTTACATTGTTATTGATGATGAAGGGCCATAGGTGTGGCACCTGGGAGGGTGGACCATATAGTCCCACTATGCTTGCACTGGAGGTTTATCTATCCCACAGCTATCTTAACCCATCCCACAGCTATCTTAACCCATCCCACA
>BLBF01000005.1:39422724-39478885 GCA_015471245.1 Laticauda colubrina | reverse complement strand
GCAGGCAGGCTGGCAAGGCAGGCAGGCTGGCAAGGCAGGCAGGCTGGCAAGGCAGTCGATGTGTCTGTAACTTTGAGTGGTCGCTAAATGAACTACTGTAAATTAAGGCCTACCTGTATATGTCCCAAAAGGCAAAATGCAAACTAACCCAAGTGTGAGTTACTAAATTAAACAATCTGTCTTCATTTTTCTAATACATTTTTAATCTTACATAACAGTATATATTTAACATTATAAATACAGCGCTTACAGTGTATATGAATAATATAATTGAATGATGTAACCTTTTATCTTACAGCTGGCAAATAAATATTGGGCACCACATGTCAAGAAAAAGCTGCCATTTGAGTCAAGGGTAATTATTTAAATATAATACTTAGTAATTTCTTAACTTGACAAAGATACCAAAATAAAAAATGTTTAATTTGATAAAGAGCAATAATATCAATCTATTTTTTGTAGTTTATATCTTTACTGTAAAACAGTATTGATTTTACTCTTAGAATTAGCTAGCAAAAATTTTCATTTTAAAAGTTTTTTAATTACTTTTTTATATTCTAGATGCATTCTTATTTTTAGTGAGACATTTGTAAAATTTCTGTAGTAATAGAAAATTTAATTGAAATCACAGTGCTGGATGATTTATTGCTTATTTAGTTCCTTGCAACTATACATTACTGAAAAAAGGGAAATACTTAAGACAATCATTTTACCATACATTTTTTTCTTTTTAGGTTATTGAAGATGTGTATGGAAAAGAAATTGTCAGATCAAAGTATGTACCATATACTGCATCTTAAGTATAATTGCCGAACTACTTATTTTATAGATACATTTTATGCATTTTAAGTAATGATGGCATAATAAAAAATGACTTGATGTGAGCTTGTTTCTTCTATAAATTGTACTGCATGGGCACTTTTTATTCACTGGAATAAATGAAAGTAATAATCCAAATCAGGCCTTTATGAACCATATTTGCCTAGAAAATCTTTTATTGTATATCCTTAGATGCTATTGTAATGTTCAAGATACTATAACAACTATATTGCAAGGGGCTTCTTCAGGTTAAGGATAAAGGTACCAGTTTTCTGTACAGAAAATACATTGCCCAAAATCGTATGTAAGTGAGATGGCTAATTCTTTACATTCAAAAATACATAAATTTCCCTCCCACCAAAGGCTGCTTGTATGATAGCTCTAAGCAACAGAGCTCATAATGAAGAATATAAAAGTGCAATTTAGCAATATTTGGAGGCTCTTGGGTTATACGTGCCTGGTTTAGGCTGAGGTAGTCCTCTTTACTGATTTTGATGTGACAAAATTTAATTTTCTTTATTGATTTCAGATTTGCTATTAGAAAGATAATGCTTCTAGAATTTAGGTAAGTTTTGTTTCAATATAGAAAATATGAACTGATTATAGAATGAGTTGATACTAAGTCCAAATCTGATGACAGGTGGTCTGCTATAGCATAATAGTTTGTTATGAATCCCTGAATGAAATTTTCTTAAACTATTTACTCTTCAGCACAGGAAGTTTGCATTAAGGGAATAGGAGGATTGTGTGAATTTATGGGTTTCATTCCAAAATTGTGCTTCAGAATCTACATCAGAGAAAACTTAACACCTCCAGATATCTTTTAAAGTTTGCTTGTTTGTTTTTGATTAATACTTTTAATATTTGCATTATATGACTTTCATAAAACTTTATGTCTGTTACTGAGATAGCAGGCGTTTGTTTCACTCTAATAAATTGGTGGTGCGCTTGGTTTTTTTATTGCTATGTAGTCAATTTGAAGTAATGTTCAAATGCATATAGTGCCTGTACCTATATATGTAAAATGTCTTTATTTATTTAATGAATGGAAATTTCAAGAAGATCAATGTTTTTGCCTTGTATTCTTGAATTGTTCCAATTGTCACAAATAAGTTTGCTGAAATAAGTTGTGTTAGAAGATAACATTGAAAGCTAATTACAAGGCTTATAGAAAAGTTTTCATAAACAACTGCACTGCTGATCTCCTGATTAGTGACATAAAGACAGATATTCACTATTTTCTCCTCCTCCCCCCCCCCCTTCATTTCAGTCAGTACCTGGAAAATTACTTATGGGTGAATTATGCTCCTGAATTGTCTAGCAAAGCTTATTTGATGTCCATCTGTTGTATGGTAAATGAAAAATTCAGAGAAAATGTTCCAGCTTGGGAGGTAATAAACTTCTGTCATAGCAAGCAAAACTTTGATTCTTAATTTTCATGTTTCTTGTTAACCATTTAAAGAGTTATCAACTGTTGGAGTATACAGTGATACAGTGATCGTTCCTTATCTGAAGCCACCTCCCACTGTATTTTACATTGCATAATACCTATGGATAGTTGAAAAGTTTTGCAGTAGAAGCAGAGTCAATGTGGAAAAAAAAATGTTTTGGCAGCATTTTTTCTTCATTGATACTTTTTAAAAAGTCTAGAATTTAATGGAAAATTTAACCTGCAAAATATAGTAATACATTTTTTCATTTGTATATATTTACATGTATATGTATTTATATGTTAAGGTGTAGGTATATACATATGTACATATATAGCATATCTATATGTGTGTTATGTACATGTACATTTTTGAGCACAAAATCTCATTTTTAATGTGTGTCACAGGAAAAAAAATAACAAAGTTATTTTATTTTCTTCTTATAAGGTTCCTGTGTGGGGAATGAAAACTAACTTCACCCTTCTTCAACTTTATGTAATTAAATTAATACATGTTTCCATGTTCACTCATAGGGAATTTCTTTTGAGCATGTTCAGAGGATCTGGGAAAGTCCTCAGGTTGGCCTCACTTTCAGAGGGCACAGCCAGCTTGAACTTTGGGGAGCGATACTTCATGTGGGTTTGCCATAAGTGAAGCCCTCATTTGATTTGCATAGGTTACAGACAGAAGGCAGATAACTACTAAAATAAAACAGTGTAGGAGCCAAATATTCTTGATTCCTCAGCAAGTTATCTCCCAGCTTTCTTTCCCTTGTAGTCTGGTGGAATAGATGTTGAAAGATGGCAGTGGAGAGAAAGGAAAACCATGGGGGCACTCTGTACTTCCCCTTTTTACTTTATACTTTTGCAGGCTAAGAGAATGCTTGTTGGCAGGAATTAGTTGAGGGAGGGACCAACCTCAGTAAAGTTGAATGTCTTACTGAATTCTGTCCTTCATCTCTTAATCTTCAGATTCAGCGTTAAGTGTAGAAGTTCAGGAATTGCTCCATGTTATTGGCCCAATTTCTTGAACATCCTCCTTAGATTTCCACATAAGCAGCACAATTAAGATTACCTGTTTATGTGCAGTTGGGAACTCTCCTTATAACAGATTTCCAACTGTCTGTGCAAACCTTATACTTCAGCATATGAGAAGCATGTTCTAATCTTTCAGTAAAATTATAGGAGTTAGGAATGAGTGTATTCATATAGTACCTGAATATGAAAGTGGGAACAGAACTTTTATTTGTCTTCAGGTCTTTATTTTTCCCAAATGTTGTTCCATCTGAACTTATTGACAGTCTGTTTCTACTTCTGTTTTTTGGTTAGACATTCAAAAAGAAACCACAGCATTTTCCATTCTTTTTCAAACGTGTGCTGGTGGCTTCCTTGGCAGACAAGGATAGTGAAATCACTCTGCAAGAGCAGACAATACTCTTGCTGTTCCTTGATCATTGTTTCAACAGTTTGGTAAGTTTATTTTTCAAGTATTGTTACAATTAATATTGTAATTAATATAATATGCAGTGAAAAAGTGCCTACTGTAATACCAATTCACTATAGCATCATTCTTTGTTAGCGTTGCTAACCTGCTTTGTTGCCTTTTTAAAAATAGAAACAACACATACAAATACCATCCCACTCCAAACTTTTGCACTACAAGTGCAAAAAAGAAAGTTTAAATAAATATTTGAGGCACTAAAGTAAAGATGCTACTGATGGTCAAAGAGAGGTTATGGAAATAACATAAAACCTGGAGCTTGGAAGCCAATCAAGAATAGTACAAAGTAGACTGAAATGTTTATGTAGCTGCTCAGAATATTAACTCTGAATCATACTACATTTTAGAGGCATTTCAGTTCCTGAAATTGTGCTTTGTTACTCTTCAACTAAAAGCTATTCTAATGAATCAGAAAGGAAATAAGTGCAGCAAGACAAAATGAATAACCATACTTTAGAAATATAGCCTGTTGTAAACTACCGATATGATGCATCTAAATCTATATAAACTCCCAGATTTCTTTCTAATTTGTTTGACAGGAAGTGGACTTGATTAGAGAGCAAATCCAGCAACTCATCTCCCTCCCAATGTGGATGGGACTGCAGCCTGTAAGTTGTCTTCAGATAAATGATTCAAAGATCTTAGAACCTTGTAGTATAGATATAAATGTTCATATCTATGATTATAGTGAATATACAGACAGGAAAAATTTCTCTTTTTAGGATTTTTTTCTTTCATTCAGTTGTCTCCAATTCTTGGACACTACCTAGGTCCTAGACAAATTTCTGCAGTTTTCTTGACAAGGTTTTTCAGAAGTTGTTTACCATTTCCTGCTTCTTAGGGCATAAAGAAATAAGTATCCCAAGGTCACCCAGCTGGCTTTGTGCCAAGGCAGGACTAGAACTTGGACTCCCAGTTTCAAGGCTTATGCCTTAACCACCATACTCATTTATTTATATTCTCAATTAAGCTTTTATATGCAAAGAACAATAATGTTTATTGGACGCTATAGGATCTTCAGTGCTCTTTTGTAGCTTATCCCGCCTCCCCACTCAGGTCTGCCAAGGAAGGCAAACAAAATTAAATTTCATTGGCTATATCAGTATACTGTATGTAACCATGATTTAGGTTTGTTCACACTGCGTGAAACTAAGCCATAATGTTGGTTTATCTTTTATTCTGGTGGAGAAACAAGTCCCTCTACCATATTTATTTTTGAATGAAAATAGGTAAATGTAAATGTTGCAGTACTGATACTATGAAAAATTAAATAAATCCTGCAATTCTAGGCACGACTACAACTCGAACTGAAAAAGACACCAAAACTGAAAAAATTTTGGAATTTGATCGAGAAGAATGATGAGAAAATGGATGAAAAGACACGATTACAGTAAGTTTGACAATAACCCTACCACTGTTGTTTAACAGTAGTTCTTGAGCTTAGTTGGAAACTCATTTTTAAATCATGTTGTGAAAAGTCTGGAGTTGGGCAGGCTATAATACCACATCTAGCTAGGATTAGCATACATTATATTCCATGGCCCAGCTTCTTGTAGCAAAGCTAATCTGCAATTTATCTGTCTGCCCTGCCCCTCCCTC
Organism: Laticauda colubrina; assembly: GCA_015471245.1. Lineage (NCBI taxonomy): Eukaryota > Metazoa > Chordata > Lepidosauria > Squamata > Elapidae > Laticauda > Laticauda colubrina. The sequence goes on along the minus strand of BLBF01000005.1, from coordinate 39,473,537 downwards.
CCTCCCTCCCTCCCTCCTACCCATCCCCCCACCCACCCTTCTCTTTCCTACCAAACATCTTATACCAAACTCCCAATGTGATATATCCATTTAGAAAAATACTTTTTCCTAAGTAGTTATTCAGAAAGTACATAGAAATATGTAACAATTTGGAACTTTTGAAAAAGTGAGAAGAATAGACACAGTATGATGCAGTTGTACATATGCATGTCTTATATAATTCTGTGGTATTAGTGTAATGTTGAATATATTATATTATGGACAGTTTATAATGAACCGGAGTTTACTACTGTAGTGAAAAAAAATCCTTGCTGCATTTAATCTGTTTAATTTAGAAAAAAATACAAATACTTTAGAATGTTTCAAAAGGTAAACATTCAGGTTCCAGGGATCGTGCTGTGGCTGGAGGATAGGAAGATCATTATTAGCAGCCACATTATTCATTAGCCAAACTAGGTAACATCATCAGTGCACTGCTTCTAGCACTGATGATGTTATCTAGTTTGGGTAATAAAAGGTCTACAAGGAAACAACCAAACTCAGAGAGCACCAAGGACCCCCACAGTTCAACCTGAGCTACAAATATTCTTTATTATTCGACATACCATAAACAACTTTTAGGCAAAGCCATTGACAAGATAGGGCCATGCCCATTTCAAATGGCTGCTTATGCAGAGTTCCATTGGCTTTTGTGTTTACATTGCAGGACATATCAGGAAAGGAGATTCCTTTCACAGCTTATCCAGAAATTTATCTATGTATTAAAGTCAATAGCCATTTCAGGTAAGTCATTGATATGGGCAAGTGCACCCTTCCTTTTAATGTGTGGCTTAATGGACTAAGGCATAAGATTTAAAGAAACATTCTTTACGATCTGTTCTCACCCATGTATTCTTCTGCAGTGCAGAAAGAATCCCACATAGAAACAAATTGTAAAGGGCTTTAATGTTTATTTATTTGTCCTGAGCTCTTCTTTCCCTAATTCTTGTAGCTGCTCTCTCAAATTGAGGGAGCAGGGAAAGATTATTGAGAGGTCTTTTTATTCAGTGCATTCTACCTTTGACCTTTCTATTTGACATTGCTACAATGTCAGATTTCTCTGGATGAACTTTTAACTCCACCTCCAATCTGGTGCTCTCCCATTTCTTGGCACAATGGCTTTCATAATTTTCCATCAAGGTGACTGAAAGTCTTTGGATTTTTAAATGTAAGGTTGCTATCTGTATAAAGTAAGGAGATAGCAATAGTATTTGAACTTATATACTGCCCCACAGTACTTTACAGCATTCTCTGGGCATTTTACAATGTCAGCATCTTGGCCCCAACAATCTGGATCCTCATTTTACTGACCTCAGAAGGATGAAAGGCTAAGTCAATCTTGAGCCCTGTCAGGATTGAACTGAGGGCAGATGCTGCATTCTAACCACAATCTCACCTTGAAATGATGTATAATTGTCTCTGTTTTCTTCTAGATGCCCTCTGTATGGATAAAGTGCGCTATTGTGAAAGGTTTATTGAATTTATGATAGATTTAGAGGTAAATCAATTATAAGACAAATCGTAGTTCTTTTAAAATATCATCTAGGTTATAGTAGCAATTTATTCAATGGCAGTACCTTTTTTAATAGATTTTCAAACTGTGTACATTGTTCATTTTAGTATTGTGAGAAGGAGAAAAAAATCCTCTCAATTTATTATGCAATATATGTAATTTCACATTTTTTGTAAGTTACAGTATCATAAGTATGCTTTAGCATTTTAACCTTTTTGAAATTTGGTAATCAAACCAGGCTGCTTTTAAATATAGGTTAATGATTACAGGGATAACATAGCAAACACACCCAAATCAATCCCTACCCCACCCCACATATATGGCACATAATTTTATTATGTGTATTTCATGAAAAAGAGTTTTAACATTGGCCTTTATTATGATTGCTAATGTTAACATTTGCTGCATTTTTTTTATTTTCTTTACTGTTGTTTAAATGCTGAAATTTAAAATAACAATAATAGAAATTCAGTACCAGGAATTATTCCAATTTTAATATCTTCTACTTTAAAAAAATCTAAATGCTTTCATCATGTAAATTAATAATAAAAATTACAGCCACACCCATTATACAAACAATTAGAAACTTGCCCTGTGAAGTTCTCAATATTTGATCCCCTTCATATTTGAATTTATTCTCTTTTTGATATTTTTTGGACACTGGTAAAACTTATGCTTCACTCAAAGGTCCAGTATGATTTTGAGCCAAGAAAACAGTGTTCGTCTCTGTTTAAGAGGTATCCATTTCAAATACAATCTTTATCAGAAAATATTAATTCAATTTAAGGTTACACTTTAAAAAAGTCTGAATACTTAGTCTCATTTTATCAATATAAATTAGCCCACTATAAATGCTAGAGCAACATTTGTTTTTGTTTTTTTACATCATCAGAGTAGATACCTGTAAAAACCAGTCACACTTTTTAATGAGCTCTGAATTCTCACTACTGTTTGCGTAATAAATGTGATGAAACAATGACTTACATAACATTGTAGGGTGTGATATTTTCTTTTTTAGGCTCTGCTTCCAACACGGCGATGGTTTAATACTATACTAGACGATTCCCACCTAGTTGTACATTGTTATTTATCCAGCCTAGTAAAAAGGGACAAAGAGGGACATCTCTTCTGCCAGGTGAAACTTGCTTTTATTTACTGAATTTCTTCAAATTTCATGAAGGATTGCAGTATTGCAACCAAAAAGTGAGACATTAAAAATTTAAAAGAGACCAACATAAGGTTTCCTTGCTTTGTAACTATTAGTTTAAGTCTAATTGTGTTTGGATTTTTCTGATGATGATCAATTTTCAAGTTAAATTCATTTTAAAATTACTTCCAAGCTATAAAAATTTAAAAGCTAATATAAAAAGTTTTTTTAAGTATTTCCATTGCCACATTATTCATAAATCATTACTGAAACATTACCAAGCATACTTTGTCTTAGTGAATGTCTGGACAGTTTATAAATTGCATGGGTATTCGAATAAAACTTTCTTGATATTACTATGTTTTATTTGGCTTCACATATTACTCCCCCCCCCCCCCCAGCTTTTAGACATGCTCAAATTCTACACTGGATTTGAAATTAATGATCAGACTGGAAATGCTTTGACTGCAAATGAAATGACTACAATTCACTATGATAGAATTACTTCCCTCCAGGTAATTAGATCTTCAGACTTTTCTAAGATTTCTTTCAATTTTTTTTAATTAAAACTTTTTATCAAACTTTGCTTTGGAAAGAATTTCTTTTATATATCATTGATTCTTAAATATTTCTGGTGAGATAAAAGGATATGATGTGCCCATGGGGGCACAGAATGCAGTATTGCAAGCTAACTCTGTCCACTGCCATGAGTTTGATCTTGACTGGTTCAAGGTTCACTCAGCCTTCCATTCTCCCGAGATCAGTAAAATAAGGGCCCAGATTGTTGGGGACAATATGCTGACTGTAAAGAGGGCTGTAAAGCACTACAGAAACTGAAAAATATGGATATTTGTTTGGAAATACAATTTATGTAGCATTTCATTTCATAAGAAATGTATTCAGTTGCTTCTGTATAATCTGAATCATGCAATATCTAGATACAGGCATACTCAGACAGGTAATCCTTGATTGATGACCATACATTCAATGACTATTCAGCATTACAATAGTATTGAATGAAAGGACTTACAACCTATGCCCAAACTTAGAGCTATTGCAGTGCCCCAATTTGGGTGCTTGACAGAGCACCTGCATTTATGACTGCTTCAGTTATCCCAATCCATATATCCCCCATCTCAGCCATCCATTTGGCCCACTAGTGTGCAAAACTGCTATGGACAGGGAGGCTTTGGGCTATTCCCCACTCTTCTAGGCTTGGGAGGCCTTGGTCTGCTCCCTGCCCCACCAGAATGTGCAGAATGTCCCACTTGTCTTCACTGTTCTTTCTCAGTTACTTCCAGGCACACTCAGCCTATGCAAGGCTCTTGGTGTTTTGGCAGTCTTCTTGTTCATATCGTGCAATTTGGAAAACGAGACTTCAGAAGCACTGCTGGAATGGAGCCCTCCCTTTAAAAGTCTCTTTCTCCAAATCTCCCCGGTAATGGTTCAGGCCCTCAATTTAGGTGTAAACATTGAGAAAGCATTGAAAACACAGGATATCACATTCTGCACTGATTGTAATATCCAGACAGCCGCATGTAAAGCACATTGCAAATACTTATGCAGATGGTAATGAGCCTGATTTATTATCACTAAGTCTTCTACCAGGTAAAGACAATTTGTGTACTAGCCAAAGCTGGCCAAAGGTCACTCTACATACGGCCTTCATGTGCTGTTCAAGTAGCTATCTCAAATCCAGAAGCACTCCCAAATTAGAAACCTGCTGCTGCAGAGATAGTTCCAGTTAGGGATAATACTGGCACCAAAGGAGAACCTTGATGTATGAATAGCAACTTTCTGAGCCTGTTCTCTCCCATCTAGAGCCCAACATCCTCCAGGAGTAGAATATCAAAGGCATCTCCCCACAGCCTGGAATAGCAATGTATAGTGAGGTATCATCAGCATACTGTAATTCTAAATTGTCTGAGGACTCCCTCCACTGGTTTCATATAGATGTTAAAAAAAAGAGGGGTGGTGCGTGAGATGACCTTTGTGGTGTCCTGTGAGGATCCAAAGTCTCCTCCCAAACTGAAACTAACCAAAGAGAACAGACTGCTATATAGAAGAGGATACTAGTCTATTATATTTTGTTATAATATAAATTTTATTAATTTGGATGCTATATATTACCCAGAGCCATTGTCAGTTCTTATGATGAGTAAATCCAATAAAAATATACCGTAAATGAAGATGAAAGTGGCTAAGATTATAATAGCATTGTTTTATTTGCTGTTGATATTTAGATAATTCTCAGAGGTTTGTAGTTTGTCTTGTGAATTGCAAATTATGTAGATGATAAGAATTTTTGATTCTAATCCTGATTCTTGGTTGGTTTTCAGAGAGCTGCCTTTGCACACTTTCCAGAACTCTACAATTTTGCCCTCTCAAATGTATCTGCTGTAGATAAACGTGATTCTCTACTAAAGATTTTTGGGCCCCTAAGGTACATCATCATATTTTGATTAAGGGTGAGATTTTTTGGGGGGGTAGATATTTAATGGCAAATTCTTGATTTTCATGACGATCAGGATTATTTAAGCAATGACTGGCCATCTCCTTAAGCCAAAAATCTATTCTATTATATATTTTCAGCTGAAATGGTTGCTTAAATGAAAATACTCTGTGATTCATACCCTGTTGTGTATAATTAAACTAGTTTTCTAGAAAGAAAATTTAATTCTGTTACTGTTTAAAAAGAAAGAGTGGAAAATATATCTAGTTTCCAAAAAGCATATCCTGTATAAATATTTCTGTTAATTGCAATTCGCAGCTCTAGTGTTTAGCAATTTATGTGCCCAAATAGCAGTGTAATGTATCTGCTGGTTTAAAAAAAAATATGCACAATAATGGTCTGGCATGCATGTAATAACCACAATAGCATTTCACATAAGGTGTGTAGGCCAGAATATGCTCAAGTAGACCTTCCTATGTCTTCATTTGGCTTCATTTGATATTTAGTTTCACATTATATAAGATCTGACTTGTCTTTACAATTAAATAAAGAACCCAGTTATGTACACTAGATTCATTATTTCTATTTTTTTGCAAGTTGTAATTTAGGAGTGCTTTCCTGGCTACATAATGAGTTTGCTCAAATATACGTAATACTAAATTTTGATGAATGCATAGTCGGTTCATTTACCATAGCAACTGAATATGGGCAGTTTCACGACAATATAGCATTACTACTTGGAACTGTTGGACCAGACAGATCCTTCCTGGTCTCTTTTTTATGATAGACGTAAACAAAAATATTAAAATCAGCCCATTTTTTCATAAAAATCTAATGATTCTCAACACATTTATTTTTATGTAGTCCAAATATGCTCCACCAGGTGGCATCATATCTCTGCTTACTGCCAGCCCTATGTGAAGGAGAAAATACAAATTATGAAAAAGATTTTCTGCTTGAGCTATTGGTAAGTTTAAGTTATTCTTGCTTAAATGAATTCTTCAAGGTTTGTTTGTCTTGGTTTTGAAGAGCATGTTGCTTCATGACAGGCCGGCAACTGATAGTATATGTCCTAGTCTATCTATTGCTCTTGGGTTACTTCGGATGGTCATTCAGAATCTGCTTTTGAGATGAGCAGACAATGTAAATAAATTGTGGTAGAAAGGAAAAAGTCCAGAAAGTTGTTGGCATTCATACAAATACTATGTTTATCATTTTCAGTATTATTTCAACTTGCATCCATGTTAAGGCCCGGTCCCACTGCACTTACTGATGCAAAGAGGATGTAAAACGTTAAAAAAAGCTTGCCATCCATTGGAAAACGCTATGCATCCGTTTTGTACTCATTGCACACGTGTTTCATACGCTCCATCCGTCGAGCATCCGTCCACTGCAATTTCATCCGTGCAAGAAGTTTTGAGCTGAACAAAACTTTGTGAACGGGCGAACTTTCCACCACGTACGATGTACATCCGCGACATATACGGACAACAAACGTTCTATGTCCGTTATCCGTTAAACATCCACTGCATCCTCTCTGCATCCTCTGGCCATCTCCTCAACTCACATCCGCTGCAGCTGAAAACGGAAAGAGGGAGGAAACAAAAGGTACACGGAATGTCTACACAGCGTTAGTAGCACGGAAATAGAAAGGATGTAAGTGTATGCATCTCGTATATAAAGGATTAAAAACGGACAAAACGTTTGTATCTGGGATGTATCTCGTATATTTAGTATGTTTGGAGTATGTCTAGAGTATGTGGAAGGACACCTAGCAGACAACCGATATTTCCTATAAAAAGGGGGAGAAAATCATCTGGATCTCAGTATGAGTCCAGCAGCCGTGGTGTACAGACCTCTTCACCCTTGGTCTTGATCTTCAACATCATCAATTGTTCTCCACCATGGATGATGACACAGTCCATATGATAGTTGTGCTCATTCATCACCAGAACCAAAACCTGTTCAGACTGTTTCAACTTTTATACAGAAGGAGAAGAAGGAGACATCCAAGAGCTGTGTGGGTCCGAGGATGGATCGTGAGAAGAAAGGAGTATGGACTGTGACCAGTTGATGGTGGAGCTGAGGAATGAAGACCCTCGTGCATTCCATCACTTCATGAGGATGCCACCAGCCATGTTTGGCGAACTTGTAGAGCCTCTGAGACCCAGGTTGACCAAGTCTAGCACCAACTTCCGTCCCAACCTGGACTCTGGACTGAAGGTGGCACTCACTCTGCGCCACCTGGCCTCTGGAACCACATATAGAAACATGCAGTATGCGTGGAGGGTGCCACACAACAGCATCAGCAAAGTGGTCAGAGAAGTGGTGCAGGCCATCATCAAAGAATACGTGGAGGAGCTCCTCAAGTGCCCCACCACTGAACAAGGTTGGAGAAAACTTGCAGAAGAGTGGTATCAGAGGTGGAATTTTCCCCACACAGTTGGAGCCATAGATGGGAAGCACGTGGCCTGCAAAGCTCCAGCCAACTCAGGGTCTACTTATTACAACTACAAGGGCTTCTTCAGTATCATCCTCTTTGCCATGGTTGATGCTGACTACAAGTTCATCTACATCGATGCTTCAGGCAACGGGTCAGCTTCAGATGGCCAGGTATACAACGCAAGTGACCTCAAGGATGGGCTGGAACGCAACCTCTTCGTGGGTTTTCCAGATCCAGACCCCCTACCCAATGACACACAAGATATGCCCTATATCGTTGGTGATGACGCGTTGTCCCTCAGAACCTACCTCATGGAGCTGGACACTTCAAGATACCTCACCCGTGAAGAGAGGATCTTCAACTACAGGCTGTCCAGGGCAAGATGGGTGGTGGAGGATGCCTTTGACATCCTGGCCAACAGGTTCTAGATACTTCTCACCACCATGCAGCATGACCCAGAGACCGTGAGGAGCATCGTGGAAGCTTGCTGCATCCTGCAAAATCTCATGTGCACCCGCTACCCAGTGTTGCAGAACAGACTTGTCGACCGTCAACAAGGGAATGGGGACATGGAGCCTGGTGAATGGAGGCAAGGACGTAACCTGATAGACACTGTGAATGTACAAGACCCCAACAGAGCTTCACGTGTAGGGAAGAAGCAGCGCAACCTCCTGAGACACTGGTGCAACTCCCCAGCTGGAGCAGTGGAGTGGCAAGACAGGATGATAGATGCTTAATGCATGCTTCCTTAAGACTGTTGCATAACACTGATGAGATTGTGCCATGTATGTTGAGTGGTCCTACAATGAATAGGGCATTAATAAAGAGCTTTGTTTATTTTAAAATGTGTTGATCAATGAATAAATTGTTATTGATAAAAAAGGCCCATATGTGTGGCAGCTGGAATGGTGGACCATACAGTCCCACTATGCTTGCACTGGAGGTTTATCTATCCCACAACTATCCTTATCTATCCCACAAGCATGCAAAGGCTTAACCATTTTTTCAAAGTTTTCACCAACATTTTATTAAGTAAACAAAATGAACCAAGTAAACTAAGTGTCTTAAGCAAAGATAACCTTTATTAACTTTCTTAGGTAAACTTTATGACTTTATTAAATAAGCAAAATGAACCAAGTAAACTGTGTTAAGTGTGTTTAGCAAAGATAACCTTGATTAACTTTCTTAGGTAAACTTTATGACTGTATTAAATAAGCAAAATGACCCAAGTAAAGTGTCTTTAAGCAAAGATAAGGTGAACAGGTAACAACTCAGTCTCTGGCACTATTCTCAGTCACTCTGAGGTATGTCCATGGTCTCAGTTGTCGAGCGGGCAGGGACTGTGGAGGTGGCTGTTGCTGGAGTGCTGGTCTGAGGCGCCATTGGGGTGCCTGGCCCTGAGAGTACAACAGGGGATGGTGTGTTCAGGAAGCTCTCAGAGAGCTGACTCAGTCCCGTGAGGTTGAGAGGCCCTTCCTCAAGGACCTGGGATGTCAGGCACAGGACTGATGACAGATTTTCTGTTGAGGGGCTTGGCTGTGGGGTGGAGGAAGGAGGAGTGTAGTGGGGCTGTCTGGTCTGCAGCTGGGTGAGGAGTCTGATGAACCTGGGCCTGGACTGGGAAGGGCTGCCTCTGCTGTGGGAAGTCCTGGTAGTCGTAGCCTTGGTAGGTGAGGGGCTGTTGAAAGCCGTGGAAGGGCTGTGACATTGCCTGGGGTGGAGGAGCAGACCTGGACTGGGTAGGAGCAGCTTCAGTTGGGCCTTGAGGGTTGTGCAGAAGTGCTGTTATCTTCTGCTTCATCACCTGGTACTGGGCCTCGGGCAGGTCCCTCAGGGTCTGGCTCACGTAGGTGATGAAGGGCTTCCGGTCCGAGGATGGTATGTTGCTGTGGACCAACTGAGAGAGAAGTTCTGTGCTGGTCTTCATTGTGTCCCTGATCTCCAACAGCACACTGTGGTCCTGGCCCTCCAGTCTGCCTCTCTGCCTGCATCCTCTGGAGCTGGGGGTGGGAGTGGGTTGGCCTCTGGTGGCTGCTGCTTCTTCCTCCATTTGTGACAGCAGGGTGTCATCCTCCACGGGATCCTCCAAGTCTGCCGCCATGGGGAGTGCAGCTGTCGGGGGGGTCTCTGCTGTGCGGTCCTCTGAAGACACCTGCCTGGATAGGGTAGCTGGCTCCTGGCTGGAAGAGGACTGGCTGTTTGTAGGCTGTCTGAGGGAGAGGGGTCTCAGAGGGGTTGCTCCTCGGTGGCGGATCTCACCCTCCAGGAAACTGCACTTGGCCATGACATACATCTCCCCGTCAGTGAGCTTGACAGCGGCCTGCCCGGATTTCTTGAGGTGTTGCTTGCCATACCAGGTGTCCATGTGCTTCCACCATCCCAGGAGTACTTCTGCAGTGTACCCCAGGCTCTCTGCCTTGTCTCTCCAAGCTGCCTCCTGCTTCTTGATGTCGTGATACAGTCTGTGGCCCTTTCTCCAGAGGTACTCGTTCTCCCTCAGCCATTCCAGCACCTCATCCTCATGCTCCTCAGAAACGGTGTACTGTTTCCTCTCTCCCTTCTGCTTCCTTTGCCTCTTCCTCCCTCTGGCTGCGGCTTCAGCAGGGCCTTCAGGGGCTTCAGGGGCTTCAGCAGCAGGGCCTTCAGCAGCAGGGCTTTGAGGGCCTTGGGGCTGGTCCACCAAAGCAGCAGCAGCTGCAGCAGGTTCAGAGTCAGTGCCAGGGGTGGGATGCTGGTTCTGTCCTTCTTGCCAGGGCTGGAACGAGTAGGGACGGGCTTCCTCTTCTTGCCTGACTGACGAACCATGGTGTTCCTGCTAGATGTATGTGGCAGCACGTCTTTCCCCTGTATGCTGACTGCATGCATGCTGCATCCTTTTATATCCACGGAGCTGACGCAATTCATACTCCCCGCATGCGCAGTGAACACTTTGCATCCGATATACATCTGCGCGGTATCCCCTTTGTTTCCTATAGGCGTCCGTGATGCATCCGCTTCATCCGCTATGCATCCGCCCCTTCCGCTACGCGTCCACTTCGAAATTCTCCCCCGGAACCCCTTCAGATGTGTCATCCGCTGTCATCCGCTAGGCTTCCTATGAACATCCGTTTAACATCCCTGCTACATATTACCTAGGTCCGTTCTTTTCCGTTCTTTTCTGTTCTGTTTATGCAAATTTTCACTTTGTGGAGCGGATGACAACGGATGGAGCCACCCCCGAAATTTTGCTCGTCCGCTGTGTCCTTTATGCATATGTTTTGCGTCCATCGGCCAGTGGGAACGGGCCTTTAGTTGAATGTATGATAAACACACTTTTTAGATCAAAATAGAAAAGGTATTTTAAAATCTCACTATCGCAAAGAATTGTCAAGATTATTTGAAAAATGAAAAAGCAATTTCATTACTATATGCTTCAAGTGAAAGAAATAATTCATCCAGAGGAATTCAGATATGCTATCAGGTTGACAAGATATAGCTATCAATTTGTGTAGCTTTTAATTATTGGTTATGTGCATTTTCAAAGGCAATATGTCCTGTGGCAAAACTACTGGTTAATATTTTTGAAACAATGTTTGCCTTGATAGTAGTTTTATTATGCTCTTCTTACATTTTTCAAGGTACATAAGCTGGTATGTAGACAAGTTGCCAGCATGCTATAGTTATGTTCACATTTGTATTGCATGGAAGTCATGCTAAATATTGTGTGACATTGTCACTCCAAACAATTTCTTGTATTTGGTGTCAGCCAGATCTCTTTACAATGTTGCTAATGTGTCAGTGGACATTTGCCATGTATTCAGTAACCAACCCAGGCCTCCTGTTCAGTGCTGTTATTATTTAGCTTCCCTGAATGAACTGTTGAGAAATACATTTTTGAAAGAACTCAATTCTTTACCTTTTCCTTATAATAAATACACTCATAACTATTACTAGTAATTTTGGAGATAGTTCTCTCCGATGAAGTGTATTGTGAATATGTCTATATTTGATGTAGTTATCAAAATGAATTATGCATCCAGTTATTAATACATCTTTTAACCTGTCTAACCAAACATAAATTCAAGATGGCTTATAAAGGAGAACACACACACACACACACACACACACCATATCTACAAAAAAGCATAAACTAACTAAACTAAAAGCCTGACAAAACAAACATCTAAAACAAAATGTTATAGATTTTTTTTCTTTTAAAGAATGGTAAAAAATAATTCCCTTGCTTGGGAGTAACTTAGCCAACATGTCAGAATCTTCTGACAGTAGGAACATCTTCAGAGGGACTTTTTCTGTAGAACTTAATATTTGGATAAGTTTTTGATAGGCGCTAGAACAAGGGTGTTCAAACTTGGCAAGTTTAAGACTTGTGGACTTCAACTCTCAGAATTCCTGAGCTAACATGACAGAAGGAACTCTGAGAGTTGAAATATACAAGTCTTAAAGCTGTCAAGTTGAAGACCCCTGGGCTAGAAAGAGACCAAATTGTTTGATGCTTTCAAGTTAATTCCAGCACCTGAACATTTTCTTTGCAAGCAGTTGACAAGCACTCATAAAGATGCTTTTGTTTTCTAGGTCTCTCGACATGAACATAGAATTTCTCAAATTCAGCAGCTTAATCAAATGCCTCTGTATCCTACTGAGAAGATTATTTGGGATGAAAATATTGTTCCAACTGAATACTATTCCGGAGAAGGTAAAACTTGCTGAAATATATTTAGATTTATAAATATAAGAAGGTATTTTATGAAAATAAATTTCAAAATTATGTGAATCTCTGTGGGAAGTGTTCATCCTGTTTCCTTTGGATAGCTGTCTTCTCTGATTTATTGAGATAAAAAGATGTTGCTTCCTTTTTCCTATTGGGTTTATTTTTTTGTAACCCAAAGATTACTGAAGAGTTCACAAACTTTTATTAGCCTATGAAGACCTAGGATTTGTGCTAAAGGCTCTTGGGAGGAAAAGCTTGGCTCTCTAAAAATACGAAGGAATAGTCTATTACTGCAGTCACAAACTAACTTTATGTTGTTACAGTGAAAACAGGAATTTCCAAGGGCAATGCATTTACATTGCAACGAGAAGAGATCTTTCACATAATCACTGAAAGCCTATGACTTTAAAGGCACATTCCGGGTGCAAAATCTTCTGACACAGAAAATTGTCAATCTGAATGGTCCAGGGCAGAAATGGGCTTTTCCTCAGACCGGGTTCTTTTAAGTTTTTTAGAAATAGTTCTATCTTAGATAAGTCTGTTCCAGGTTAAAATATTAAAGAATGGAACCATCCCATTTCAATAACTGAAATACTGGAAATGGAATATATTGTACAGTTCTAAGAGAGAATAATTAGAGAAGGAGAGAATCTAAGAGTTTGGCTATGTCAACCAGGCCTTTATCCATGTGCTGGCAGACAATTATACAATGGTCCTCTTCAATATATGCTCTATGAAGTAGATTTAGGTACCCTAAAACAGGAATGAGAGTACATTCTCCTATGAGATGTTCAGAGCATCCAGTAGTGGAAAGTGTTTAGTCTCCACATTCACAGGCTGAGCTTGATTTGTGGAACGCTCCTCCTCCAACACGTGTCTCCTCAGCGTTCCCCAGTTTTTGCTCAGCCTCGTGCGAGACAGGCAGTGCTTTGGATACTTCCTTGACTGAAACAGGAATATTAGCAGGTTTGATTGCTGTTCGGTTTTCCTTTGGTTTTTTTCCTTGTCTTTAGCCTTCAATCCTTATCAGTCTGAGAGTCCTGTTTAAGGGAAGCGCTGTTCGCGCCCCCCCCCAAAAAAAAGAGGTGGTGGGAGGCTTTTGGAGCTGCTCTGCTCCACCTCCCCACAGATAAAATTTTCTTACCTCTGCCAGTTTTGATTGCCGCTGTGTCTTTATTCCGTTTGCTTGCTAGCGGTTTGATATTTCATTTTAAAAGTCGTATCGCCTTTACCCCACCTCCGAACGCCATTTTCTTCAGTGGGGAAGTTAATTAGGATTAATTCCCCTTTCTTCTCCGCCGTTCTGTTGTTTGAGAGCTCAGGCTTCGTTTGAGCTCTGGCTTAGTTTGCAAGGCGGGAAGCTGCTGCTGAGAAGCACGCGAAAAGACTTCAACTGCTGGAGGCCATCTTGAGTGCCACCTCGTGGCTGCGTGCCTTGTCTGTCTTCCCTGAGCTGTGTGAGGTATTTTCTTCTCGAAGCAACAGAATTCCTTCAGGATTCTGAGAGTTGTTTTACTCTCGTTTTGGCTACCTGCACTCGAGGATAATTAATTCGCTTTTTAAATAGTTGGCTTAAACCTCACAGCCTTATTCTCAGTGGCACAGCAGCAAGCACCAGGCCAGTGTCTGCCTGTGCAGGGAAACTGCTGAAGGCCCTTACAATCATCAATCCGGGCCTTAGGCGTTCGCTGTTTGGCTAATTGGATTACTCATTAATATTGGTTGTTTTATTATTAATATTGGAATATACATATATCACTACTCATAGGAGCAATTACAAAGCAATTATAGCAATAATATAATAATTATTACAATCATAATAATCACTCATGGTAACAAACTACTTAACAGTATAATATTTTAATTTTCAATAAAATATTATTACTGAGATACGACTTTTATATATATATGTGCTGTTTAGCTTCCCTCGGGTATTATCCCACGTCATTGTAGTGCTGTTAAAGTTGTAGCAACATTTCAGCAGAATCTCATCTGCCATCATCAGGCTTCTGTATGGATCCATACAGAAGCCTGATGATGGCAGATGAGATTCTGCTGAAACGTTGCTACAACTTTAACAGCACTACAATGACGTGGGATAATACCCGAGGGAAGCTAAACAGCACACATGTAAGTACCCGCGAAAGCTTAAAAACACACACACACACACACACATACACACACACACACACACACACACACACACACACATATATATATATATATATATATACACATACATACATACATACATACATACATACATACATACACATATATATATATGTGCTGTTCAGCTTCCTTCGGGTATTATCCCACGTCATTGTAGGATAATACAATTGTATACATTGTATCCCACGTCATTATCCCACTTCATTCGGGTATTATCCCACATTGTATGTGGGTCAGGCTATCCCACATACAAACTCAATACAGAAGCCTGATGATGGCAGATGAGATTCTGCTGAAACGTTGCGACAACTTTAAAAGCATGACAATGACGTGGGATAATACCCGAAGGAAGCTGAACTGCATTCATGTAAGTCCCTGTGAAAACTTTAAAAAACAAATATATATATATATAGACACCAGTAAAATAAAAAGAATAAATAAAAGGGGGCAATAAGTACTTTATCAGAGCAACCGTTTTTCACTCAGATCAGACCCTGGGCGTGCCAACCGCCTTGTACACAGATTATATTCAACTACTGTTATTCTAATTTTAATCAAAATGGCAGATGGTAGCACTTCTCAGGCACCTTGCTTGAAGATAAAAGCCAAATCAAAACACAGTGGAAATTCTAAAGTCTCAGAAAGGGACACCTTAAGGCGCCATGAGGCCTTACAAAAGCAAATAGACAGACATTCTCGAGAGGTCCACGCTGTATCTCAGGGTGCCCCCTCTTCCAGTCTGTCAGTTTTTTCACACCCTCCTCCTCCTCTAGATCTCTCCCTTTCATCCAGGTGCAGCTTAACTCCACAAGGACAACATGCTCAAGTGTCTGGAACACCAACCAGATGGCCCCCTGAAGCCACATTCATTCTGACAGCAGCGGGTCTTCGCCAGGGTGACAGCTTCATGCGGAGGTTCCAGAAAGGATGAAAACCTGGATAGAAATGGCTATTAGCCAAGGGATTGCAGCTGGGTTTCAACACGCAGTAATGTCCAGACCTTACCCTACAGATACTGACCAAGAGCCTCAACCTCTGAGGTCACTGACCAGGTCGGAACAACACCAGTCCCAGGTACATTTACAGAGGGAGACCCCTCTCCAAGGGCCAGAGGAGGAGGAGGAGGAAGTAGATCAAATCTTTCAAATGGCCGAGTCTGAAATGGGATCAATTCACGATAGCGAGCCCCTGTCAGAGGCAGACCCCTTAGAAGGGGAAATGTCTGAGGATGAAGGTCTTATTCCTGACCAGCCTGCTTTTACAGGCTTATTTCGGCCACAGCTTTTCAAATCTCTCTTGTTTAAGGCAAAGAATATTGCAGGCCTAAACAAGCCAAAACCTTCTGACACACCTGACCCTTCAGGGGAAGGACCAGAGGACATGACCTTCAACCAACCGGAAGTTGAAGCAGAGGTAATTCCAGTCCTACCCATATTTCGGACCTGGTGCAGAAGCAGTGGGCTTCTGCAGCGGTATACACCTCCCCAACTGAACAGGATAGGAAATACTTCAACTTGGACCCTGAATTTGCAAAGTTTCTGGGGACTCCCGAGGTAGACGAGCCTATAGTGGATTTAGTGTCCCCCTCTATTCCCAGTGAGGCACCGGAGGCCTAAAAGCCGGAGGAAAAACGGGTCGAGCTAGCCCTATGCAGAGCTCATCAGTCTGATGCGTGGACTATCAGATCCGCCTCCTTCATGCGGTCATCTCTTAGATGGCTTCATCTTTTGAAACAACATGTTCCTTCTTCTAACATCAGGGCTCACCAAGACATCACCAAACTTACGGCAGCTGCTGAATTATCTGCCGATGCTACCTATCACGCAGTCAGGTTTTCAGCAAGGGCCATTACCTCGCATGTCACAGCACGTTGCTTGCTATGGTTAAGACACTGGCAAGCCAACTTCAAACACAAATCCAAGCTGGCATCATCCCTCATTGCGGTAGATAGATTGCTTGGCCCTTCCCTGGATTTGCTACTAATTGAAACATGCAACAAGAAGGAAATTCTCCCTTCCCTTTTTTCGGAAGTCAGATTCTAGAAGCCCCCAGTCCTTTCAGAGGGGATCTTTTCTGATCTTTCTATCCGGGATCCTTCTCTTCCAGATACCAGAGACCCCCAGCAATTAGACCAGGACAACAACCAGATAGGTCCGTCTCAGTGGACAGAGGTAGAAGGGATGGTCAACCCAAAAGATCCTATCGGGGAGCAGGGAGCAGGCCCTTCCAGTGACCAAGATAACTCCTGGGACCCAATTCCCATTGGTGGATGGCTTAAGTTATTCACTGACCAATGGGACTCCTCTACCTCTGACACCTGGGTCAGGGACACAGTTAGATTTGGCCTCGCGCTGGAGGTTATGTCCAATTCTCCAGATCCCTTCATGTCATACCCTCCTTCCAGAGACCCGGTCAAGCGTAATCTCATGGATTCCACTATCCAACATATACTGAATATACGAGCCATCCAACCAGTAGCGACCAATCAACGAGGACAAAGTTTTTATTCACATCTTTTTGTTGTGCAAAAAAACAAAAAAAAATATTTTGGGGGGTGGGGTGGAGAGCGATATTAGATTTGAAACGTCTCCACTGTTTCTTAGTATATTGCTAATTTAAAATGCATACCCTCTAATTAATATTATGGGCTCACGCCCATAAATTGACGGAGGTGTACTTGCACATTGATATTCGGTCCTTCCATTATAAATTTCTGAGATTCTGCTACAATAACCACCATTTTGAATTTGTGGCCCTTCCATTCGGATTAGCTTCCTCCCCCAGGACCTTCAAGGTCCTCGCGGTGATAGCGGCCCACCTCAGGAACATCCCGGTATGCCTCCAGTGTTATCTTGATGATATTTTGATTTTATCTCCTTCCGCTCATCAGGCAGTCATAGACACTCAGAACACATTACTATCCCTACTAGAGCATGGCTTCTTAATAAATTGGAAGAAGAGTCAATTAACTCCATTGACTCGGATAATCCATTTAGGGGTGATCATTGTGAAAGGCAAGGTTTATCTGTCACCAGATAGACTAAATAGCATTCAAAAATTGGTTAAGGAGATCAGGTTGCTTAAGAAGGTGTCCTTAATGGCCCTATCAAAATTGTTGGGCAAAATGATCCTCATATATTTCTATCATTCCTTGGGGCTGCCTTCACACTAGATCCCTCCAGTGGTTCCTGCCACCGTACCAGCGATTCGGCCGAAGCAACTCCAAACACAAAGTCAGGGTTCCACCCAAGGTTCTCATATCTCCTCTGGTGGTCCAAACCGATTATCAACAGAGGCTGTCTCTTCAAGGAGCCACAAAGGCTCATCATCACCACAGATGCCAGTCTGTTTGGATGGGGAGCTCACGTTCAGTCACTCTCAACCCAAGGCAGATGGCCTGACACAGTACAGTTGTGCAGCATAAACTGGCTGGAATTTCGCACAATACACCTGGCCCTTTGCAACTTCTTCTCCCAAGTAACATGGTAAGCACATATGATACTGACAGACAATGTAACAGTCAAAGCTCACATAAACAAGCAGGGGAGCACACAATCGAAGCAGTTAATGCAGGAAGTGGAGCGTCTGTGTCGCTGGGCAGAGAACAACATACTTTCCATCAAGGCAGAACACATTTAGGGTCTGTCAAATGCACAGGCAGATTGGCTAAACAGGGCCACCATAGATCAATCGGAGTAGCGCTTCCACCCATCTCTGTTTCAAGAAGCGGCACGGATATTTGGTCAGCCAGTGGTGGACCTATTTAACTCTCAGCTCCCAACATTTTTTCCAGGAACCCATCCCAATGGGCGGAGAATTTCAACTTGCTCCGCTGTAGTTGGCCCCGGGTCTCCTGTATGTATTCCCTCCACTTCTGCTGGTTCCCAAGGTCATCCAGAAGTTACTAGACAAGAGAATGGAATTACTTCTAGTAGCAACTCACTGGCCAGATGGCCGTGGTTCACAGACCTCTGCAGTCTCTTGGTAGCTCCCCCTTGGAGAATTCAGTCAGAATCTCATTAACTCAGGGGCCCCTTCAACATCCGGACTCTCAATGGTTACAATTGACTGTCTGGAGATTGAGTGGAGTGGTTTGAAGGGCGGAAAGCTCTCCAATAGGGTTATCGACACTATCCTAGCTACCAGACGCCCCTCAACAATTCGCATTTACAATGCCACATGGTCCACCTTCTGCAAAAGGGTGTAGTAAGTTTCAAATTGATTCTGCCTCTCCCTCTGTCGCTCAGGCTCTAGAGTTTTTACAGGAGGGACTTGATAAGGGGTTGTCACTCAAAGCAGGTGGCGGCCTTGGCATCAGTTCTCACTTGCGAGGGCCTCAGTTTTCTTTCATATCATCCATACATAAGGTTTTCCCTCAAAGAGCCTCCAATTTTACGCCTTCTAGCAGTGCACTGTTATCCCATCTGGGACCTTATCAAGGTCCTTGTGGCTCTGACTAAGGGACCTTTTGAACCTTTGAAAATGTCAAGTCTCCACTTCTGACGTACAAAGTAGTTTCCCTTGTAGCGATCACTTTCGCTCGTCGTGTTTCGGAAATTGCAGCCTTGTCCATCAGACAAGATCTCTGCATCTTCATGCTGATCGAGTGGTTCTTCGCCCCAATCTCACATTTATGCCCAAGGTCAATTCGGCCTTTCATAGAGCACAAGAGCTTATTCTTCCAAATTTTTGCCCCAGTCCATCACAGGGGATGGAAAGACAATGGCATAAGTTTGATGTGAGGCGTGCACTGCGAATCTATATCAAGCGTACAGCGGTTTTTAGGAAATTGGAGGCTTTGTGTTCTTTCAGCCCAATACTCAAGGTTGCATAGGTCTCACCATGTACGATATCTACGTTGGATATGGGCTGCAATAGCAAAAACATATCAGACCCAATCTCTGCAGGTGCCTAAGGGCATAACAGCTCATTCAAAAAGGAGTGCTGCAACTTCGGCAGCATGGGTCACACAAGCATCAATAACTGAAATCTGTCGGGCCGCGGCTTGGGCTTCCCCATCGCCCTTCATTAGACACTACAAAATTGATGTGTTTGCTTCTGCTGAGGCTTCCTTCGGCAGAAGAGTTCTGCAAAGGGTCCACAGAGACCAGGAGGAGATTCCAGACCAGGCGGAGTCCTTCCCATAGGACAAGCCAAGCTTTGGTATGTCCCACTACTGGATGCTCTGAACAGCTCATAGGAGAAAGGGCGTTGATACTTACCTGATACGCCCATTCTCTTTGAGCTGTGAAGAGCATCCAGCCCCACCCTTTTTTTCCATCTGGTGGGGTCCTGTTTCGGCCAATGAACTTTTTTGTATGTGAGGATGAGAGCGCTTTTTTCTCTCGTCTTTGCCAAAACTGGGGAACGCTGAGGAGACACGTGGTGGAGGAGGAGCGTTCCACAAATCAAGCTCAGCCTGTGAATGTGGAGACAAAGCACCTCCCACTACTGGATGCTCTTCACAGCTCAAAGAGAATGGGCGTATCAGGTAAGTACCAACGCCCTTTTCCCTTTGTGGACAGCATATTCCTCATCCAATAAATGGGCACTGGGGCATTGGGGTACAAAACCAATCCATACATTTTTAACCTTTTAATTTAAAACTGATATGGAGGTATGTGTAATGTTGAAATATATCTACAAATGCATATTTGAATGTGGGTTTAGGCCAACTTGAGTACAACTCAGTTGGGTCCATTTAGGAGTACAGATATGTATCTTTTGTAGGGGTGATACCTTTAGTCTCCTGACTCAAACACAGATTGTATTGAAAGAGGAAATCAGTTTCTGCTTCACTGCTTTCAGCAAGAGTGTTTATTTGACCAGAGCCCTTTTTATGAACAATATATATGTTTTATCAATATGTGATAAAAAGAAGTTTGGAGATCTGCCTTGGATTTGTAATTCTCTATATTTCTTGTCAAAAGAAAGTGTTCCTGTAAATTCAGAGACTTGCTTGCTGGTAAATAGCAGAGAGTTGCAGCTGCAGTATTTAATACAAAAAAATAATTCCCAGAACAAACTAGGCATAAATTCTTCTCCCATCCATTTTTTTTCTTCCAGGCTGTCTTGCCCTCCCAAAATTAAATTTACAGTTTCTGACTCTTCATGATTATCTCTTGCGAAATTTCAACCTCTTTCGTCTGGAGTCTACTTATGAAATCAGACAAGACATTGAAGATAGTGTCAGTAGGATGAAACCATGGTAACATACATAGTGGTTCCATTAATGATCTGTACAGGTAGTCCTCGACTTACAAGAATTCATTTAGTGTCCATTCAAAGTTGCAGCGGCATTGAAAAAAGAGGCTTATAACTATTTTTCACATTGACAAACGTTGCATCCCTGTGGTCACATGATCAAAATTTAGGCACTTGGCAACTGGTTCATGTTTATGACAGTTGCAGTGTCCCAGGATCATGTGATCAACTTTTGCAATCTTCTGATAAGCAAAGTCAATGGAGAAGCCAGACTCACTTAACAACCATGTTGCCAACATGGGACAAGATCATTAAAGAAATGTCTCACTTAGCAACATAAATTTTGGGCTCAATTGTGTTCGCAAGTTGAGGACTACTTATAATAAAAAGGATTTTCCATGTCTATGGTGGTTTTTGTTTTGTTGTTCCTTTTTTTTTTTTTTTGAAATATAAGAAATTTGCTAAATTAAAAGAATATTGAATGGATTTCATTCTAACTGTTTTATTCTCATGTTCACCCAAAAAGCTAATTTTCCAGGATCAGATTATTGGAAAGGGTATAATTACTCAACTGGCTAGATTAATGATGGTGCTTTTTAGATGAAAACATGCTTCGAAGGCCATGGGCTCTTTCTTATTATTTGTTTCTAGAAATGTTTTAAAGGAATTTCAGTCCTGGCGGGGGGTGTAGTTTGTAATGAGGGTTTTTTTGGTGTCTCAAGGTTTACAGATTCTTATTTCTGATCTTGGTTATTAGGCAATCAGAATATGGTGGTATTGTCTTTGGTGGATGGGCTCGAATGGCACAGCCCATTGTCTCTTTCACCATCATAGAGGTGGCAAAGCCAAACATAGGAGAAAATTGGCCTATGAGAGTCCGTGCAGATGTTACAATTAACTTGAACATTAGAGACAACATCAAAGATGAATGGGAAGGTATGCCTGAGTGTTTTGGAGTGTCAAATCCTTAGAGGTCATTAATTCATTTCAAATGAATATATTAAACTTGTATAAAAAAACCATTATATGTATTCAGTAAAACTTAAATGGTACAAATTGTCAAATGTTATATCTGCTCTGTATATTGTTCTTCAGTTTGAATAAGAGAATTATAATCTTCAAAGTCATGAATAGATAAGTATTTTTAACTCTGTTAGTATATATTAGATGGCAAACTATGTAAACATTGCAAAATATTTTTTTGCAAAGCATACTTAATTTCTAGATTTACAATTCTTTGTCAAGAATCAAGGATCAATATCCACCTTCACAAGGCTAACATTCAAATTATTGACATTAGCGCTATACAGATGTTGTTTCTCTGATTTACAGAAAGGTTTATGCCTATCTCCACTACATTTGTTCCTACTTAACTGTATTGAATGGGAAGATCAGATTAATATGTTTTCTCACAATCCAGAATCCTGTTTTAACAGGATAGCAAGGAAGCTATATAAAGAAGGGAGAACTAAAACATTCAAGAATGACAGGACAGGACTGAAAAACCTGCATATAATTTGGTATTTTTATCTGTCAGGGTTGAATATGCTGGATATACAGCATTAATTATGCATCATGATCTATTTACCAAAAGGATCCATTTTCCAAATTAATTAAATAGAAAAATTGTGCGGACATATCATTTAAAATCATTTGCTAGATGGCCATAGTGATAGCCAAAGTCAACTGGGCATGAAAAAAACTTCTAATCTTGCTGAGCTAACTAAGGAATGTGGAAATGACATAATTTATATAAAGAAATGGAAAGGAACATTGAGATAAGTGTGTGTGTGTCTCTCTGTGGGTGTATGTATCACACATATTAACAAGATATTAGATATAGATACATATATTTTCAAGGAGGATGCCTGTTAAAATCCAAAATATGTTCTTAATGAATTTTAATCCAGCTTTTTGTGAATCTATATATGTCCCTTGCTACTGCAAAAGAACTTTTTATTTATTAGTGTAATTGTAATAATAATTTTTCATGCTTATAGCAGCTGTATATGTAATTACTTGTCTCTGGTTTTTCCTTAAAAATCCCAAAAAAGCAACAAAAATTAAAACAGCATTACAATGTCAGGGATAATAAATTACAGGAACGTTAAAATCAGCATAGATTGTGATTTAAATATTTACACCAATTTTAGCACATAAGAGCCTGCCCTAGAATCCTAGAGTAAAAAAATCTCTTTGGAATGTTGTGAGGCAGATCACTACATACTTTGTTGAGGAAATTTAAAATCAAGATATGAACATCTTTTGCAGAATATTAATGGAGAAAGAAGCAGAAAGGAAACTCCCAATTGATTGGCTGAGAACAGTAAATATAATTCATGGATTCCTTTGTAAAGCTACACATTTCTGATGGAGACCTTTTAGTTGGGAATGATTGTATATAGATCAGTATAAATAAAAACATTGCTGAAAGTCCAATGACAAAAATAACATTTTATTGAATAGGTACATCAATGTTATTTAAAAACTATCTTTGTTTCAAATTGCATTCTTTAAAATTGTATTCTCTTAAATCACATTTATTTATGTTTAAGTTTATATTTAAAAGTATAAAAATGAATTTGTTTTTCCCCTTCTCATTAACATTTAGGTTTGCGCAAACATGATGTCTGCTTTCTAATTACCGTCCGACCCACTCAGCCCTATGGTACCAAATTTGATAGAAGGCAGCCATTTGTGGAACAAACTGGCCTTATTTATGTCAGGGGGTGTGAAATCCAGGGTATGCTGGATGATAAGGGACGTGTCATTGAAGAAGGTATGATAATAAAATTGTTATTGAAATAGTTATTGTTGTAAAATTTCACCCCTAACCATGTGAGTTGGGTATAAACTGTAATCAGAATGATACCATTTAATATGTTATTTTTTCAATAGCAACATTCACAACCCTTAATAAGAACTTCCAAAAATGTTAAGTACTCATTCGAAGGGACAGAGCTGAGATGATTTATATTGTCAGCCCTCTTTACTTTGTTTTGTTGTCATTGATTCCGTTTTGGATTGATTGTTTTTATACTTCGAAAGAGAAAAAAAATAACTTTTTCTCTTGAAATTTTTCCTAGTGTAAGGGAGTATAGGCAGGAGCAAATAAGGCTGTGAACAAAGTATCAGTTTATCATTTGAGGATATATTATCCATTATATTCTCAATATTGGTGATGTTGAGACTCTGAAGCTAATATTTCAGATTTAGTATCTGAAGCCAAAAAAACAATGATAACGTGGTATAATCTCATGTGAAGATGTGGGATGTGCAATACTGTTTAAATCAAACTGGGAGCAGTTTAGATTTAGAAACTTTCTTGAGTGATTGGAACAACATCATAACATTTCTGAGGTGAGAACAATGCATTTTAACTTGATACATTTCAGCAAATATACTTTTGCCAGAGGTTATGTAAATAAGGTGGTGGTCCAACATTGAAATTGGGTCCACTCTTTGGATGCCATTGTGGTTTCAAAATAGTATGTCAAGGAGCTTTTTTTTTTTTTTTCCCCAGAAGGTTGATTATTGGTTGTGATAAAGAAAAATGTAAAAAGTGGATTAAGTTGGAAAGGACTGGTTATAGCCTGAACCGTTCTCTAAAAGACTTACGATTTTTCTTTTTTAATTTGTGTCTGATCAATTTTGTCTTTTATTGTAAGCAGGGCCGGAACCCAAACCAAGACTTAAAGGTGACTCAAGAACATTTAGAGTTTTCTTGGATCCTAATCAATATCAACAAGACATGGCCAATACCATCCAAAGTGGAACAGAAGATGTATATGAAACATTTAATATAATAATGAGAAGAAAACCCAAAGAAAACAATTTTAAAGTAAGTTGTAATATGTTTTCTTTTTCCAAGTAGTTTGTGTTTTACCCTACAGAACATTTATTTAAGCACAAATTTTAAAAGGGAGTCTTTTTTTCCTTGCACTGCAATTGTCTTTATCCAATCTGTGCTACCAGAAGTGGTAAAAATGTAAGATAGACTTAACTGTTTGTTTCCAGTTAAATCTCATTGCTAATGTGGTGGAAGAATAATGAATGCTAAGTAAGCATTGTTTAGTGATGGTAAAATTCCAAGACAAATAATCAAACATATCCCACAGAACCATCTGTTTCTGTTGCTTGTATTGCAATAAATGTTAAAATGGCATTTGCTTTTTCTAAGTGAAATGGCTTTAAAGTGCCTCAAAGGCAAAAAACGATTATTCAGACTTTTATTGTAGATTGTTTTCCTCTGAAGTTCTGAAAGACTATTTGCAATTTAGTTAGTTAGACATCGAGATAATACCAAAAGGGCTTGATAGTATATTTAATTTCACTTTTTCAGGTTTCAAATTAAACGATTGGATTCAGCCTTCTTATAGGATAGTTACATCCTAGAGGATTATCATTTAGTTGCTGTACGAGTCCTAACTCACATGAGAGAAAATAAGATAAATTGCTCTAACCAATGACAAATGTTGAATAATTTATCAAATGGATAGCAGAAGAGTGATTCCTTTGCTGAGCTTGCAAGGATGAACTTAAAACTATTCATTTTATTTCATTACTTCTGCTTTCTCAACTCTTTCCTATATAGTTCTTGGAGCAGAAATTCTTGTAAATTTAAAAGTATTAACAGCACAAGAATAAGTTATGTGCAGTTAAATATGAGTGATGAATGATGTTATGCATTTTATAAATTATTACAGGCTGTTCTGGAGACTATAAGAAATCTGATGAACACAGACTGTGTCGTTCCTAATTGGCTACATGACATTATTCTTGGCTATGGTGATCCTGGCAGTGCTCACTATTCAAAAATGCCAAATCAGATTGCCTGCTTGGATTTTAATGATACCTTCCTTTCCATTGATCACTTAAAAACTAGCTTTCCTGGATATAACATTAAAGTAACAGTGGAAGACCAAGCATTGCAAATTCCTCCATTCAGGTGAGATGTTTTTCATTAAAAGAATGACACTGTTAATTTTACTCATTAATGAAATATGTATATATTATATTCTTGGAAAATGTAATTCTATAATCACAAAACAAGTTCATTCGAACATAACCAGTGCCCTGTTGGATCAGTTCCCTGGCTCATGTCATCCAGCAGTCTGTTCTCATAATGGCCATCCAACTGCATGAGGAAATTTTTGCCTCCAGACATTCCAAACAGTAGCTTTTGTGCCATTGTAATTCAACAGCTCAATAATGCAGGCTTTCTTAATTTTTAATTTCCCTTAATTTCTGTTTTATTAGTATGAAGTCTTAGCTTTTAATTGCTTTCTCTGTCTTTGTCTCCCCTAAAATTGTTTATTTTGTACTTGTTGATTCCAACAATTGCCTTGTATATAGGACTGTTTCTTGATTCAGGTTTGTTTTCTTAGAACCATTTATTTTAAAAATTGTACTCTTAATCTCCAGTCATTCCAGAACTACATTTTTCTGTATCAATACGATAAAGAATTTTTCTTTTGAATTTTTTGTACAAATCTGATGATTCTGATCAAATGGTTCTGATAATTCAGGAGCGCTATTCTGTGCCTAAAATGGTCTTTTAACAATCAAGTAGCATTTAAATCTGAAGGACTGTGATTTTTTCCAATAGGATAACATTTCCAGTCAGAAGTGAGGCAGGAAAGAAACGGAAAGAGTGCGATGAAGAAAATACCGAAAGTTCTAAAACACTGGTTGTTGAGCCACATATCATCCCTAATAGAGGTCCTTATCCATACAATCAACCTAAGCGGTAATATTGTAGTAGCTTTTTGTGAAACTAGATATGTGATATGGTTAACTCAAACAAATCCAGATATTAAGGGCATGTTTGTTAGAGTAATCCTCTCCTTAAACTATTTAAAAACTCATGTTTACATGATCTGGAGTTACCCACATAACATGATTTGAGAATGATGTCATTATTTAATTGTAGTAAATTTGCCGATGCACTGTCACTTTGTTTTGCTGGCAGTCAAAATGTTTTCTATGCAGGTATGAACAGTTGGAATCAGTTTTCAAAACAGCTATGTGAACCTTTTAAAAGATGCAGCTACTTTAATGAATTGAAAAAATATATATTCTTAGTAATACAGTACATATTGTGAGCATTTCTTTAATGCTTTGTACAACTTAGTATATAATATATACTAATATATACTACATAACAATATATAGTACATATTGTTTACTGTTGTAGATATTTTGGTGAGTAGTTTCATTGGAAGTTTTATTTAGCACTAAATCACTTGTTTAAAGTTTGGACTAAAATATTTCTTCTGAAATAGATTAAATTTATTGCTTTATGTCAGTGGACTTGCAATAGCATAGTAATACAGTAAACAAGTTTTTATGATTTAAAATGATGGGTAACTGTGTTAGAAATAAGTATAAAAACATCAAATAAATTAAATTGGAACTAGTATGCCATGGCCTGGATTAACTGATTTAATTTTTATTCAATTTTCAGTAATACCATACAATTTACTCATACCCAGATTGAAGCGATCCGTGCAGGAATGCAACCTGGTTTGACAATGGTAACAACAAATAATATACTTTATTAATAACTAGTGAATAACAATTTGCATTTTTCTAGCAAACTTGTAAAACTAAATGGTTCCCAACATTCAGTATGGTCAATAGCAAAGGATTTCATATTTTTTGCCAGAAATGTAAAAAGGAAAAGAATTAAATTTTGGATGTTTTGTAACAACAGTTTTTACTGTACAGGCTTACTAAAATTGACTTTCTTTAATTGGAGTTTCAGCTGATTTTCCAGCTGAAAATCATTTTAAAAAGTCCCAATAAACTCTGGTTCAGAACCATGTACAAGATCTAGAGCTTCTTGGTATTTTGTTCCTCTTGCTTTTGCTTCCCAATTGAAATGTACATTTTATTCCCTCCTAAATAATGTTCTTTCTTGTGATAGCTTCATTTTTAAAAAGACTTATTTTTCTGATTGTTCTGTATTTTTTACTTTTTGAACAGCTCTTCCTCAAGTGAATAAAATATCAAATACATAATATATTTTTACCCTGCAGGTAGTAGGGCCACCTGGTACAGGAAAAACTGATGTGGCAGTGCAGATAATATCAAACCTCTATCACAATTTTCCTGAGCAGAGGACTCTGATTGTTACACATTCCAATCAGGTAAATACACCATATGTTCTTTTATTTTATTTATTTTAACTTTAAAAAATACATCACTTGTATAACATTACAAGTGGCCCAGTTAGAAAGGAAATAATCTTTTTCACAGATGTATTAATTTGATCTCAGAAACTATCTGTTTGGATGTTCTTGAGCAGGTATTGGTACGAATTGAACTACACTTGAGATTCATCAGAAGGTCAGAAGAAGACATATTTTTAGTGGTGACAATTCTGGGGATCAGTGATATAGTGATATAAAGTGATATACACCATAAATAGAAAAATAAATCCATTCAGAGCACATGAATTAATATTTAGAACTGAAAATGGTTTGAGATCAAGTTTCTGAAGGAACATTTCTTCCAGATAATTTTACTCGGACCTTAAGGCTAGGTCAGACTGGCCAACGGGTGCAAAACGTATGCAAAAAGGACACAGCGGACGAGCAAAATTTCGGGGGTGGCTCCATCCGTTGTTATCCGCTTTCAAAAGTGCCCCAAATTTGTATAAACAGAACGGACAACAATGGAAAGAATGGATGGGGGTAGTACGTAGCGAGGATGGTAAGCGGATGTTCGTAGGAAGCCTAGCGGATGGAAGCAGATGACACATCCGCAGGGCTTCCGGGGGAGAATAGCGAAGCGGACGCGTAGCAGAAGGAGCGGGTGCGTAGCGGATGACACAGATGCATCACGGATGCCTATAGGATGCATATCGGATGCGTAGCGGATGCAAAGCGGTCACTGCGCATGCGGGGAGGATGAATTGCGTCAGCTCCGCAGATATAAAAGGATGCAGCTTGCAAGCAGTCAGCATTCACAGGAAAGACCTGCTGCCAGAGACATTTTGAAAGAACACCATGGTTCGACAGTTAGTGAAGAAGAGAAAGCCTGTGCCTACTCCTGCCAGCCCTGGCAAGAAGGACAGAACCACCATCCCACCCCCTGGCACTGACTCTGAAGCTGCTGGTGCTTCTGCTGCTGCTGGTGGTGCTCCTGGTGTTGCTGCTGGTGGTGCTTCTCCTGCTGGTGCTGCTGGTGCCTCTCCTGCTTGTGCTGCTGGTGCTTCTCCTGCTGCTGCTGCTGCTGGTGGTGGTGCTGCTGGTGCTGCTGGTGCTTCTCCTGCTGCTGGTGTTTCTCCTGCTGCTGGTGCTGCTGCTGTGATGGACCAAGGCCCTCAAAGCCCTGCTGCTGAAGGCCCTGAAGCCCCTGCCAGAGGGAGGAAGAGGCAAGACAAGGAGAAGGGAGAGAGGAAACAGTACTCCATTTCCGAAGACCATGAGGAGGACGTGCTGGAATGGCTGAGGGAGAACGAGTACCTCTGGAGAAAGGGCCACAGGCTCTATCGCAACACCAAGAGGAAGCAGGCAGCTTGGAGAGACAAGGCAGAGAGCCTGGGCTACACTTCAGATGTACTCCTGGGATGGTGGAAACACATGCACACCTGGTATGGCAAGCTGCACCTGAAGAAATCTGGCCAGGCCGCTGTCAAGCTCACTGACCGGGAGATGTATGTCATGGCCAGGTGCAGCTTCCTGGAGGGTGAGATCCACCAACGAGGAGCAGCCCCTCTGTCAACCCTCTCCCTCAAACAGCCCACAGAGAGCCGCTCCTCTTCCAGCCAGGCGATAGCTACCGTGTCCAGGCAGGTGTCTTTAGAGGGCCCCATGGCAGAGACCTCCCCGACAGCTGCATTCCCCATGCCAGAGGACGTGGAGGATCCCCTGTCTCAAATGGAGCAAGAAGAAGCAGACCAACCCACACCCACACCCAGCTCCACCTCCACAGAAAGCAGGCAGAGAGGCAGACTGGAGGGCCAGAGCCACACTGTCCTGCTGGAGATCAGGGACACCATCAAGACCAGCACAGATCTTCTCTCTCAGCTGGTCCACAGCGATATGCCATCCTCTAACCGCAAGCCCTTCATCACATACGTGAGCCAGACCCTCATGGGCCTGCCCGAGGCCCAGTACCAGGTGATGAAGGAGAAAATCACAGCACTGCTGCACCACCCTCCGGGCCCAGCTGAACCTGCTCAGACCCACTCCAGGTCTGCTCCTCCACCCCAGGTGATGTCCCAGCCCTTCCACATCTTTCAACAGCCCCTCACCTACCAAGGCTACGACTACCAGGACTTCGCACTACCAGAGGCAGCCCTTCCCAGTCCAGGCCCAGGTACATCGCATGCCACAGACGCCTCACCTGACCCAGCTGTAGACCAGACAGCCCCACTACACTCCTCCTTCCTCCAACCCACAGCCAAGCCCCTCAACAGAAAATCTGTCATCAGTCCTGTGCCTGACATCCCAGGTCCTTGAGGAAAGGCCTCTCAACCTCACGGGACTGAGTCAGCTCTCTGAGAGCTTCCTGAACACACCATCCCCTGTTGTACTCTCAGGGCCAGGCACCCCAATGGCGCCTCAGACCAGCACTCCAGCAACAGCCACCTCCACAGTCCCTGCCCGCTCGACAGCTGAGACCATGGACATACCTCAGAGTGACTGAGAATAGTGCCAGAGACTGAGTTGTTACCTGTTCACCTAATCTTTGCTTAAAGACTCTTTACTTGGGTCATTTTGCTTTTTTAGTAAAGTCATAGTTTACTTAAGACAGTTGTTAATAAAGGTTATCTTTGCTTCACACTCTTGGTTCATTTTATTTACTTTATAAAGTGTTGGTGAAAACTTTGAAAAAAGGGTTAAGCCTTTGCATGCTTGTGGGATGGGTAAGGATACTTGTGGGATAGGTAAGGATAGCTGTGGGATTGGTAAGGATAGCTATGGAATGGGTAAGGATAGTTGTAGGATGGGTAAGGATAGTTGTGGGATAGATAAACCTCCAGTGCAAGCATAGTGGGACTGTATGGTCCACCCTCCCAGTTGCCACACATATGGGCCTTTATTATCAATAACAATTTATTCATTGATCAACACATTTCAAAATAAACAAAATTCTTTATTAATGCCCTATTCATTGTAAGGCCACTCAACATACATGGCACAGTCTCATCAGTGTGATGAGACAGGCTCAAGGAAGCATCCATTAAGCATCTACCATCCTGTCTTGCCACTCCACTGCTCCAGCTGGGGAGTTGCACCAATGTTTCAGGAGGTTGCGCTGCTTCTTCCCTTCACGTGAAGCTCTGCTGGGGCCTTGTACATCCACAGTGTCTATCAGGTTACGTCCTTGCCTCCATTCACCAGGCTCCATGTCCCCATTCCCTTGTTGACGGTCGACAAGCCTGTTCTGCAACACTGGGTAGCGGGTGCGCATGAGATTTTGCAGGATGCAGCAAGCTTCCACGATGCTCCACATGGTCTGTGGGGGATGCTGCATGGTGGAGAGAAGTACCTGGAAGCTGTTGGCCAGGATGCCAAAGGCATTCTCCACCCCCCGTCTTGCCCTGGACAGCCTGTAGTTGAAGATCCTCTCTTGTACAGTATCTGGAAGTGTAGGGCTTCATGAGGTAGGTTCGGAGGGAGAAGGCGTCATCACCCACGATGAAGTAGGGCACATCTTGTGTTTCATTGGGTAGGGTGTCTGGATCTGGAAAACCCATGATGAGATTGCATTCCAGCCCCTCCTTGAGGTCACTGGCGTTGTATACCTGGGCATCTGAAGCTGACCCGTTGCCTGAAGCATCGATGTAGATGAACTTGTAGTCAGCATCAACCATGGCAAAGAAGATGGTACTGAAGAAGCCCTTGCAGTTGTGATAAGAGGACCCTGAGTTGGGTGGAGCTTTGCAGGCCACGTGCTTCCCATCTATGGCTCCAATGGTGTGGGGAAAGTTCCACCTCTGATACCACTCTTCTGCAAGTTTCCTCCAGCCTTCTTCAGTGGTGGGGCACTTGAGGAGCTCCTCCACGTTGTTCGATGATGGCCTGCACCTCTTCTCTGACCACTTTGCTGATTGTGTTGTGTGGCACCCTCCAGGCATACTGCATGTTTCTGTACGTGGTTCTAGAGGCCAGGTGGCGCAGAGTCAGTGCCACCTTCAGTCCAGGGTCTAGGCTGGGACGGAAGTTGGTGCTCTGCTTGGTCAACCTGGGTCTCAGATGCTCCACAATTTCGTCAAACATGGCTGGTGGCATCTTCATGAAGTGCTGGAATGCACGAGTGTCTTCATTCCTAAGCTCCACCATCAGCTTGTCATAGAGTCCAGACTCCACTCTTCTCCTGATCCATCTTCGGATCCAGACAGCTCTTGGACGTCTCCTTCTTCTCCTTCCGTAGAAAAGGTGAAATAGTCTGAAGAGGCCTTGGTTCTGGTGTTGAATGATGGCAGCTACCATAAGGAGTGTGTGATGATCCATGGTGGAGATGAATGGATGATGTGGAAGAGCAAGAGCAAGGGTGAAGAGGTCTGCACACCACGGCTGCTGGACTGATAGTGAGATCCAGGTGATTTCCTCCCCCTTTTTATAGGAAATGTCGGTTTTCCGCTAGGTGTCCTTCCACATACTCTAGGCATTCTCCAGACATCCTAAATATCCGAGATACATCCCATATACGAACGTTTTGTCCATTTTAATGCTTTATATACGAGATGCATCTGCTTATATCCTTTCTATTTCCGTGCTACTAATGCTGTGTGGACGTTCCGTGTACCTTTCGCTTCCTCCCTCTTTCCGCTTTCAGCTGCAGCGGATGTGAGTTGAGGGGATGTCCAGAGGATGCCGAGAAGATACAGCTGATGTGTAACGGATGACAATGGACGTAGAACATTTGTTGCCCATATGTGTCGCGGATGTAGATCGTACGCGGCGGAAAGTTCATCTGCTCAAAAAGTTTTGTGCAGCTCAAAACTTTTTGAGCGGATGAAATAGCAGTTGATGGATGTTTGATGGATAGAGCGTATGAATCACGTACGCAGTGAGTACACAATGGATGCATCATGTTTTCCAACGGATGGCAAGCTTTTTTGTCCGTTTTACATCCTCTTTGCATCCGTTGGTGCAGTGGGACATGGGCTTTACTCTTATTTATGTCAATCCTTCACTGAATAAAGTGGTAGCTATGTAAATCTTGCTGTGTAAGACTAAAATGTATTTAAAGACCTCTGAGAAAACATTTTCAATTGTGTTGTCCATTAATTATGGATTGTTTGCTTGAGAGGCTATAATTCAGCGGCCCCCAAACTTTTGGGCAGCAGGGACCAGTTCTGTGGAGAAAGGTTTTTCCACAGACCAGAGGGGGTGTGGTTTTGTGTTCTGCCTGCATCCACAGATGTGGCTTCGCTTGTTTGTGTGGCGCAGTTGCAAGCATGCTGCAACCTGGTGCTGGTCCATAGACTGGGGGTTTGGGACCCGTGCTCTCGTTGGATTAGGATTTGTATGTAAAGCAACAGAACTCTTCTGGCAAACCAGATGAAGAGTGTTTTTATGTTCTTCATTCAAGTGTAATTTACTTAAATTAGTTGCTGATTTAATTAGATCTAATCTGATTAAGTTTTAATGTGGGAATTAGAGAAATTCATGGAAGATTGTTCTATTGAAACTAACAGAGAAGGACAGGGAGAGCAATTATCTATACATAACATACCTTTTAGACCAACATGATATGATTACTAAGCTGTTAAGATAATACAATGATACTATTATTAAAATATTAGATGCTAAGATTATTAGTCCATCTTTAAGCATGAAAGCTGGCTGCATGACTTTGGCCAGTCATTTCCTTAGTTGTGTGGAAAAGAGGAAGAGGAAGGGGTATTAGGAATGTTCTCTGCCTTGAGTTATTTATAGAAACAATAAAAGCAAGATAAAAAATACATATGTACATATATATAGTTGTGCTCATAAGTTCAGAGAATATGAATGATAACACAAAAACTTTTCTTTCACTCATGGTTAGTGGTTGGCTGAAGCCATTTATTATCAATCAACTGTGTTTACTCTTTCTATATCATAATGACAACAGAAACCAACCAAATGACACTGATCAAAAGTTTACATACCCTGGTGATTTTGGCCTGATAACATGCACACATGTTGGCACAAAGGGGTTTGAATGGCTATTAAAGGTAACCATCCTCACATATTAAAGGTTTGCTTGTAATTAGTGTGTGTGTATAAAAGGTCAATGAGTTCCTGGACTCCTGACAGACCCTTGCATCTTTCATCCAGTGCTACACTGACATTTCTGGCTTGTGAGTCATGGGGAAAGCAAAAAAATTGTCAAAGGACCTTCGGGAAAAGGTATTTGAACTGTATAAAACAGGAAAGGGATCTAAAAATATATCCAAGGAATTAAGAATGCCAATCAGCAGTGTTCAACACTAATGAAGTGGAAAATGAGAGGTTTTGTTGAAACTAAATCACGGTCAGGTAGACCAACTAAAATTTCAGCCACAACTGCCAGGAAAATTGTTCGGGATGCAAAGAAAAACCTGCAAATAACTTCAGGTGAAATACAGGACTCTGAAAACATGTGATGTGGCTGTTTCAAGATGTACAATAAGGAGGCACTTGGAGAAAGCTGGGCTGCATGGTCGAGTCACCAGAAGAAAGCAGTTACTAGGCAAATGCCACAATATATTCCGCTTACAATACACCAAACAGCACAGAGGCAGGCCTCAAACCTTCTGGCACAAAGTCATCTGGAGTGATGAGACCAAAATTGAGCTTTTTGGCCACAACTATAAATGCTACATTTGGAGAGGAGTCAACAAGGCCTATGATAAAAAGTACACCATTCCTACTGTGAATCACGGAGGTGGATCGCTGATATTTTGGAGATGTGTGAGCTACAGAGGCACAGGAAATTTGGTCAGAATTGATGGCAAGATGAATGCAGTATGTTATCAAAAGATACTGGAGGAAAATTTGCATTCATCAGCCCGGAAGCTGTGCATGGGACATGATTGGACATTCTAACATGACAATGATCCTAAACACAAGGCAAAGTTGACCTGTCATTGGCTACCACAGAATAAAGTGAAGTTTCTGGAGTGGCCATCTCAGTCACCTGACTTCAATATCATTGAGCCACTCTGGGCAGATCTCAAACGTGCAGTTCGTGCAAGACAGCCCAAGAATTTACAGGAACTGGAGGCCAGGAAGAATGGGCAGCTTTACCATCTGAGAAGATAAAGAGCCTCATTCACACATACCACAAAAGACTTCAAGCTGTCATTGATGTTAAAGGGGGCAATACACCTTGTTAAGAACTGGGGTATGTAAACTTTTGATCAGGGCCATTTGGGTAGTTTCTGTTGTCATTATGATATAAAAAGAATAAATACAGTTGATGGATAATAAATGGCTTCAGCCACCCACGAACCATGGGTGAAAGAAAAGTTTTTGTGTTATCATTCATATTCTCTGAAAAATGGCTAAGAAATCATAAATTCTGCCAAGGTATGTAAACTTTATGAGCACAACTGTACATGCATAAAACAACCAAAGAAAAGAAATGGCACTTTAAAGTGTGGGTTTGTTTCAAAGCACCAATCAGGCCTTGAATATAGTGATTTGGGACCTAATATACAATTCTCTTCATCTTTGTTTTCAGTTTAATTCTTCCCAAAAGAGAAACAATTATTCTGGTATATCAAACTTCCCTTCATTAGCATCTAATTTTCTAAAATCTACTCTTTTGATTCCTCTTGTTAACTTCTAGGCTTTAAACCAACTGTTTGAGAAAATCATGGCTCTAGATGTTGATGAGCGTCACCTCTTGCGTCTTGGTCATGGAGAGGAAGAACTGGAAACAGAGAAAGATTTTAGCAGGTGATTCAATAGCAAAAAAAAAATTGAAGCTACACAATCTACACCCCACCCCCCCAAAAAAGTTTATGCTTTCTATTTATTTTATTTTATTCATTGCCTTAAAACAAGAGATTGGAAAGGAAGATTTGTTCAGACTTATAGTGTGATTTTCTTCCAAGGAAAATTTTATTTCTGGACATGTAAAGAACATTTATACTATTTCTGGATATTTCATCCAACACACTATAAATGTTTTGTCATATAATAATGAGGCATATATGTATATGTGTGTGTGTATAGTGTATTATATGATAATGTATACATATGGTATTTATACATTGCCAAATTAATGAGGAGAATATATTAAAGGCTGTCTGACTTGTAATTAAATAAATCATGTGGAAGAAAAGGAGTTTTTCAGTTCAGTCATATATTTTATTCTTCCTTATGTTCATCTGCTTTGCAGGTATGGTAGAGTAAACTATGTTCTGTCTCGGAGATTGGAACTTCTGCGAGAGGTTGGGCGATTACAAGAGAGTTTGGGTGTCCCAGGAGATGTGTCCTATACTTGTGAAACAGCTGGCCATTTCTTTTTATATCAAGTAAGAACCCAAAAAGACCAGACTAACAGTCTGAAGTGATAGAGATTGATAGTGCTGTCACCACAGTATCCATTCATTGCCTCAAGTGAATAGCCTATTCATTGCCTCAAGTGAAACAATATGTAAACCTTGGCAATGGCATGGTTTTGAATAGTGTGAGGCACATTTGAATATAAAATGCCCATATTTTAAGTGTCCTTAAATGAAGATATACAATAGTTAGTTAGAAATTGAAATAGAAATAGATAGTTAGAAATTGGCTAAAACCTTTTAGAATTTTGACTGGGATATTGGTTGTGTTTTCTTTTAAAACGTAAGTGGCAATTAATGCTGTAATTATGCTCTTTTTTGTATTTGTTGCTGTTGTTTAACTTACATAAATTAGGATTCATAATTAGAAAGGCCAGTGGTTTTGTCATAGTATGACATTAGTGAAGAAGTCTTAATTGGCTTATGATCTGCCTTGATTATTTATTTGAATGTATTAATCCACTTCAGTCCTTCTGATATACATTCTGAAAGGAACTAAAATATTGTCCTTTTAGTTTTTGCTCAAATTCCAATTAAAAGTTGAATAGAATTAAAAGAAAACACATACAAAAATGTTTCCATGTTTTCAAACTCCTTTTTCAAAAGTGTTTTTTTTTAGTCCCTTCAAATGAGTTCTTTTTTTTTTTACTCCTGGCAACTTCCTAGTCAATCACTTTCTTTCCAAGGTTTTTCAAGAAGTGGTTTGCCTTTTTCTGCTTCCTAAGAATGAGAGAGAGTGACTGGCTTAAGGTTACCCAGCTGGCTTTGTGTCAAAAGTGGGACTAGAACTGAAATCCTCCTGGTTTTAGCCTTAAACACTACATTGTCCTGGCTCTTTTCTTCCTGTTTATTGAGTCATAATAGTCAGGAAGATTTGATGGAAAAGAATGATTTTGCAATGGGAGCAAAGGTGCAAGCCTCTTTTGACTGGTTGTATGAA
The DNA here is from genome assembly GCA_015471245.1 of Laticauda colubrina. Taxonomy (NCBI): domain Eukaryota; kingdom Metazoa; phylum Chordata; class Lepidosauria; order Squamata; family Elapidae; genus Laticauda; species Laticauda colubrina. Next base: position 39,436,423 of record BLBF01000005.1, on the reverse strand, counting down.
TTTATCTTTCTTTTTAAACTAGGTAATGTCTCGCTGGGAAGAATATATGAGCAAAGTGAAAATTAAAGGCAGCAAGCCTTCTGAAGTTGCTGATATCTGCAACTTTTTTCCTTTTCATCAATATTTTGCAAATGCCCCTCAGCCAATTTTTAAAGGCAGATCTTACACTGAAGATATCGAAATTGCTGAAGGATGTTTTAGACATATTAAGAAAATATTTACTCAGCTTGAGGTAAGATTAACAAAGTCAGATAATGCTCTGACATTCATTTCTAATTAGAAAAAGGTAACTATGTCACAGGATTTATGCAAGAGCCTTCAAATTAGATCTTATTGAACAGTGAATATTCCCCCTCCCCTTCGATAAAGGTAATGGACATAGTAAACTAAAAACACTAAATTTTCAACCCATGTAAAAGACAAAAACCTACCTCCAACATCCCCACCATCTCCCAAATGTAAAGTACTTTGAGTGGGGTAAAGATTTAATGGATATTTTTTATCCTTGTCTGAGAGTTGAGTCATGGCAACTAGACTTCTCTTCTTGTTGGTTCAAAAGTTTTGCTGCTTATTCAAGGGTCAAGGCTATACTTAATAACCTACAAAGGTTAAAGGATTTAGGAGTTGGAACATTTATATCTGAACAACTCTGCCAGCTCATACCACAAGCCTCTCCAGATTAGGTGAGGAATGAAACTTCCCTGGAAGACCGAAGAAGCTACTTGGAAAAGCAGCAAAATGTTTTGAACCAACAGGGGAAAAAGTCCAGTTGCCATGACTCAACTTCCAGATCACTCTACTTGGATGACTGAATATCTTCATTTAGATTTGTGTAAGCAATTTTTTTCTCAATGAAGGGCATGCATGTAACTATTGCTGTGCAAAAAGATTCTACATATGATTCACCTTTCCAAAGTAAGTGTGCAGAGGCAGTTTGTTATGATTGTGTCCTGGGGATTGTGTCCAAGGGGAGGCACTTCTCACTGTAATGGGGAAGATGCTTTACCACTCCTATCTATTTTAGAGAGAGATGAATTTGAGAGTTCCCTAAAGGTGCTCTGGATATAAAATGTAGTCTGGAATTTGTGTAATTTTAAAGTTAGGACTAGTAACGCCACTCCCCTTCCTGCCCATCTGGAAAGCCGGAAAGCTTGGGGAATTCTGGTGTATAGGAATCCTGCATAATGGTGTTACATGGGTATACTGTGATGCACTTGTAACTTCCTGTGCTGTTGCATTCTGCCTCCATTGTAGCTTCTGGATGGCCTCCAAAGACAGCTCTATATAGAGCGTGGATATACAGATAGAGCCCTAGCACTCTGGATTATATTTGTTCTATTTGATAACAACAGCATATTGAAGACATTACCATTCTGATTTTTTTCATAGAATTTTAGGTATAATTTTTTTTTTCTTTCTGTAGGAATTTAGAGCATTTGAACTGCTCCGTAGTGGGCTGGACAGATCAAAGTATTTACTTGTGAAGGAAGCAAAGATTATTGCAATGACTTGTACTCATGCTGCATTGAAACGCCATGACTTAGTTGAGCTGGGATTTAAGGTAATAGCATAGTACATAAAAACTTTCTTAAATCTATTAGCTTGAGGGTTTTTTTTAAATTATCAGAAGTCAGTTATACTAAAGATTATCCTTATTTTTGTTTGCTCTTCCAAACGATGGTCTTACCAGTATAATTTTGTAGAGATTTTGTAAATATTATGGCTATACAATGTTTTATCTGCCTTTTGGTAAGCAAATATCTATCATCTTAATTCAACTGCCTTTGCAGTATTTCTGTTTCTGACTTTGGCTAATATATTTCATTTATCATTTCTCAGTATGATAATATCTTAATGGAAGAGGCTGCTCAGATATTGGAAATTGAAACTTTCATACCACTCCTTTTGCAGGTAAGCACTCAAGCATTTCATCAATTTATTACATTTACAAATTAATTAAAAACTTATTTCAGTGGTTTAATGTTTGAATAGAAGGAAATGTGATGACTCATAAGTTAAACAAAGTTCCCTTGACAAGAATCTCTCTTCTAAGTCGTTTTCAGAAGAAAGGAGATAATGTTCCTATGTTCTAGACTAGGAATCACAAACTCAAGTCATCTGAAGGGACACACAAAACTAGTTCCTTAATCCAAGAGCTACAACAGAAAAAGATATTTCGCTTTCAGTTAGGCATGTGTCACCCATTCATAAGCGATTACAATTCGGTAAATTCAGGACAACTACAGATTAAATCTAATGGGAATTAGATAAAAATGATGAAGATACTCTGTCACATAGGAAAAAAGTAATTGCAAGTTGATATATTCCAGTTACAATTTAATAAGAAAGAATGGAGATCTGGCACTTCAAATTATGTTTAACATTGAAGCCTAAGTCTCACCTATCTGATAGGGGAATCTGCAGGTGGAAAGCAGCCAGAAACAAGACTAGTGTCTTTGGGATGTATATGTGGTAGGTGAGCTTGAATAGAGCTGTGGTGGCATAGTGGTTAGGATGCAATATTGCAAGGCTAATTCTGCTGACTGCCGGCAGCCAGCAGTTCCTCAGTTCGATTCTCAGCGGCTCAATGTTGACTCAGCCTTCCATCCTTCTGAGGTTGGTAAAATGAGGACCAATTTCTGACTCTGTAAACCACTTAGAAAGAAGTGTAAAACACGTGAAACAGTATATAAGTCTAAGTGCAACTGCTATAGGCCAATGCTAGGCTAGACCCTTAATCTAGTTTAGCTCCTGTGTGACAGATTCATGAAGATAGAATTGTGTGGAAAATGCAGCAGCTTCTTCACTTTTATCCCAGTAGAAATGGATGACAGAGCCTGCACAAAGAACACATCTACAAATACAACTTATTTTTTCTTGATTTTGTGGTTGTTTAATGTAATTGATGTGTAGTTGTCAAGGCTAAGATACTAAATCAGTTCAATCATTTACAGTACAATCATAGTTTTTGTTCAGTCATCTATAATAATGCTAATCTTATTTATGTTCAATAGAATCCACAGGATGGGTTCAGCCGATTAAAGCGGTGGATAATGATTGGGGATCATCATCAGTTGCCACCAGTCATTAAAAACATGGCTTTTCAAAAATACTCAAACATGGAACAGTCTCTTTTTACGCGGTTTGTTCGTGTTGGAGTGCCAACTATTGATTTGGATGCTCAAGGGAGAGCAAGAGCAAGGTAAGGCATGGAAATATTTTAAATGAAAAGGCTTTGTGTGATGAAAAAAAATGTTAAGGTTAAGGTGACATTGCAACTGGTTTCTAATTTTACTGAAATTAGTCCTTCCACTCTGAGATACACTTCAACTTTTGCAATGCTATTGGTATTTTCCATGTAGCTACTCCCTTTTTACACTGCTATGTTGTTAAACACTTCATGGATCTTCAGGAACACATGTGGGGGGTGAAAGACAATTAAACTAATTCGATTAGAACAGGAGTCCCCAATCCCTGGGGCACGGCCTGGTGCTGGGCTAAGGCCTGTTGGGAACCTGGCCACACAAGCGGCAGGCGAGCACACAAGTACATGAAGCTGCAGCATGTGCACTTAAAACCATCCTCTCTGCACCCTGTGGCAGGCAGCAGTCCACAGAGCCAGAAAGGTTGGGGACTGTTGCATTAGAGAATGTTGTGATTATTATGATTTTGGTTTTTTGTTCCTTCATGTAAGATACTCAGAACCATTTGGAACTGAGTACATGCAAGACTAACTAACTTTTCATATGCAAATGGTAGGAATTAATTTATTCAAGCACATTTTTCCATATTTTATATATTAAGGAATTTATTGAGTTTACTGATCTAATTTAAGAAGGCCAGCAAATCTTTTATGTTCAGATTACATGCCATCAATTTAATGCTGAATAATGGAATTATTCAGTGTATTGTGCTAAATGGTTGATCTAGGTGATGCTTCATGCAACTTGAATATAACATTGAAGGACTAGTTCTAATCTTTGAGGGTCTTTTCAAGCGATGAAAATGATTTTTCTTAATAGAAAAAATATGCAAATACATCTATTTAGAATGTAGAGCTTACTTTCTTGAGATCCTGAAAGATGTTTTGTCTGCTTGATGCTGTCCAAAAGGATAGCTATCATTAACATTTTAATATTATACATCTTTCACATAATTACAGACACTGAGAACAATAAAATATTTTTATAAGAATTGAATTAATTTCTACTTTCATTATGTTTTTCATAAAGCTTATGTAATCTCTATAATTGGCGATATAAGATGCTGGGCAATTTGCCACATGTACAGCTCTTACCTGAATTCAGAGCAGCAAATGCTGGGTTTTTGTATGACTTCCAGCTTATAAATGTAGAAGATTTCCATGGCATAGGAGAATCTGAACCAAATCCTTATTTTTATCAGGTAAGAAATGCAGATCATCAGCTTGAATATTAACAACTTTTTTTCAGATAGGTTAATCATAAAAACAGAAAGGCATATAATATACATCGATGTAGTTTATTATGGTGGGATAAAATATATTTAACAAATTATATGTATGAAGTTGCAAAAAAAGCAACACAATATATCCTCTTCATGCACACATTATACAACATCAGTGTTTGGAAAATGTTATTTGAGATAATGTGATATATAGTCAGTGTTACTTGGCTGGAATAAAAGTGGGATATAAGTTCAATAAATAAAGTGAATTTTTTCTGGGAGCATCTGTATTTCTTTTCAGTATCTCAGGATTTAAAATACCCTATAGTTTTCTGTTCTTTTGAAGATGGCATTAAGCCTTACAAGTTGATATCTGAATTATAATAATTACTGCCACTTCATATTTGTAAAGAGATCCGAATGATTTATTTATTTTATTTATGTATCAAGTTTAGAAATTTCACATCTTCCTTGCAGAATGCTTAAAATAGTCTTTTTGGAGAGTGTGAGTTTACTGCTGAAATGTATAGAGGTAGTCCTCAACTTAAGGCCATAGTTGAGTGCAAAATTTATGTTGCTAAGTGAGACAGTTGTTAAGTGAGTTTTGCCCCATTTTACAACCTTTTTTGTCATAGTTGTTCAACGAATCACTTTACTTGCATGGTTATTTACATGAATCTGACTTCTCCATTGACTTTCCTTATCAGAAGTTCACAAAAGGTGATCACATGACCCTGGGAATCTGCAACTGTCATAAATGTGAGTCAGTTGCCGAGTGTCTGAATTTTGATCACATGATAATGGGAATGCTGCAATGGGCATAAGTCACCTTTGGTTTTAAGCCAAGACCTATCTATATATCATTTATGTAAAATAAGGATATTACCAATCAAAATTCATAAGCAAGATATAACAATTTAAACTTAACTTTCTTCCTGGGAGGAGAGTAAACAATTATGTTTATAATTAGGAGAACAAAATAGACTGGAATCTGGCTTTCTCTCCAAGCTGTGTTTATTAAAGTTTATTAAAGTAATTCCATGAGTAACACTTTGCTTTTAATGGAGCGGAGTGGTTTCTTCTATGTTTATAGTCTGCATGCATAGAAATACCCTCTCTTCCCAATTGATAGATCAAGTCAGTGTGGCTCTGCTTCAAAAGAAACTAGACTTTATTTTCCATGGCAGATCAGAAGGATTAAAATAGGCCTGGTTGCATATTGCTTCTTTTCAGTGATGCTTGAACTTATTTTTCCTGACCATAATTATATGAATATTCTGTAATCTGTTACATGAAACAGATTTGTGCTTCTTTTTTTTAACATTCCAGAATCTTGGTGAGGCAGAATATGTTGTTGCACTGTTCATGTACATGTGCCTGCTAGGATACCCTGCAGAAAAGATAAGCATCTTGACAACTTACAATGGGCAGAAACATCTGATTCGAGATATTATCAATCAGCGTTGTGGGAATAATCCATTGATTGGAAGACCAAATAAGGTAATATTCCAAATAATAAATAATATACATCTCAACAAAAGTGCAGAGCAAGTAACCATTGTTAGAATATATTTATCATAATTGAATATTGCTTGTGAACTTCATACTTTGTGAAATAGAAGTCATTCTTTTGTTTTCCTATTTCTGATCTTTTCTACTTACTTTAATTTAGCCTTTTAGTTAGTCAATTGCAGGAAATAATAAAATTTATTATGACATATTAGTTGGATATACAAAAAAAATTCAGTTTTGTATTACAAAAAAGCATAGACTTGCATTTTAAAAATAAATATTTTTCCAATTTGTTGAAATACAGTAATTAAATCCTTAAGGAGAATGTGAGAATTAGTTCTCAATTATTAAAAAACATGAAGGCAAATATGGCCACTGTGAAATAAAGAATAGATTGGAAACTGATCCCGACTCTCCTAGGGGAAATATGATTTGATTTGTATGTCAAATGACTGTGAGTGGCTCACAACAAAAATCATTTAAAAATAACAATATGAAACAAAAATAAAGAATATGAAACAGCAAATTTCACAGAAACTGGACTGGAATGGAACAAAGAAAGTGGCCCATATGATCCAAGCGTGTTGCACTCACCCTCAGTGGGGGATCATATTATTAGAGAGGGAGGGAGTGCTTAGATTAATAAGTGTATACTTCTAATAAAAATAGTGTGTTTACTACAGCTGTGAGCTAGTCATAATAAAGCAATAGTTGTCAGGCATAAAACAATCAGGTCCACATATGAAAGTCCAAGTAAATGGATTTATTGCTAATCATACAGGAATTTTTTCAACCAACAGTTAGCACTTGCTTGGGGTTATATAAGGGTCAACAGAATTCAAGGAAGTTTGAATTAAGTTCACTTGTGGATATGTAGGGATTCTAGACTGATCTTTCTTTTAACTCCAATCCTACAGTAGTTTTTTTTTGATAACATTAACTCTGTAGACTGGTTTATTTATTTGTGTGGGGGGAACAATTAATTAACTTTATTTTTTTGCTAGGTGACAACTGTGGACAGGTTTCAAGGTCAGCAAAATGATTACATCATCCTTTCACTTGTGCGAACAAAAGCAGTTGGACACTTGAGGTAAGCAATACTATATCTTCATACAGAGAACAATAGTGCAATCCTACCATAAGTGGAGTATGTATGTATGGGTAGAGGTTTGGAGTATTTATGAGAAAAATTGACTATATATGAATAGAAACTCAGTTGAATCTCATTATATCTATCAGTGAGCCACTGAAATAGGACATCTTATCTGTTTTCTGTCTTGGCCATATTTATATTTAACATATTGTATAAGTGCAACATTAACTCCAGCATCCAATTTTGAAGACTACTTATGAAATTGATCTATTTACTGCTGATTAAGATTTCTAACACAGAGATATATGTATCAGAACTCTTGTCTTCAGTTTTAATGGAAAAATGGGCATAAATTTAATTTGTATTGATTTTCACATTCAAAGGAAATAAGCTTCCTGCTTAAATTTTCAGGAGGGTTGCTATGTGTGGTCATAATAGTGTTCAATTGAAAAACTAAATATTGTTAAGTTTAAATAGTAAAACTGTTTGATTTTTCCTTCCTGAAGGGATGTGCGGCGTTTAGTGGTTGCTATGTCAAGAGCTAGGCTTGGCCTGTATATATTTGCAAGAGTGTCACTGTTCCAAAACTGCTTTGAGCTGACTCCAGCCTTCAGCCAGCTTACTGCTCGTCCTCTTCAACTGTATATAGTCCCTGCAGAATATTTTCCAACTGTTCGTCAGGTACAACAAGCTATCTTGAATTCTGTTTAATGTTTAAATGGTTAAAAATATATTTATCATTAATATTGTATTAGTTCTTTTATCTTTCTTAAGAAGTGGTTGTTCGCTGTTTTAGTTCCAAACTTTTCTGTCATTTTCTTTCCTTCCACAGAATGGAAAACATCCATCTCATCAAGTTCACATTATAAAGAATATGCCTCAGATGGCTAATTTTGTCTATAACATGTATATGCATATGATCCAAAGTACACACCATCACCGACAGGTAAAGAAATAAAAGTTGAGAAAAACGTGTTTAATTTAAAAGCTCTGAGTGAAAACATTGTAAATATTTTCTAATAACAAATGAACATAGTTGAAAATTAGTTGACTTGGTTGATTTTATTTTTAATCAGTCTTTTATGCTTTAGGTAACTTCGTAAACAGTATGAACTAATTCTATTTATTTGGAACAGGGGGAAAGGAGAAAATTATATATATGAGTCAGACAAAACTTGTGGCTGGTCTTTGCTAGAGATTATAAAATTATATTTAACTTGCTGAAAATTGACAAAGAAATTTTTTATTAATCTTCCATAACAAACAACAGAATCTAGCGATGAATGACAGACACCAAAATCAATAGAGAAGAAGGAAGCTCAAAATAAGGCAGCTCAAAATAAGATTAATCAGTTTAATGGATTTAAACATGGCAATCCAGTTAATTAAAAGTGTCCTAAATTCACCTTGTACCTGTATTACAATTTGAGAGAAGCCAGATATATAAATTAAGTTCATTTACATGTTGATAAACCATAGTTCAATTAACCTCTGAAAATAGCTGTTGCATGGGAAGTACAACTCTTATATATTAGCTGTTCATTTAAGGTATGTGTAAATAAAAGTTGGCAATGTATACTACCTTTCGTTCTGAAACTGGAGCTAATTAAAAACAAGTAAATAACAGACAAAATTTTGATATGGAGAAAAAAATAACTGTGTGATGTCGTTTTATGAAGTAATTATTATGTAGAAAATTATTTGGCATCCACTAAAGTAGATTTGTTAATATGACTGGGAACTTCTGTGACCAATTAATGTGAAGGGAAACTCATTGAAATCTTGTTCTTTGTAGTATTTGCTTGTTTGTACATAGCTCATTCCCACAGACCTGGAGGTGCTGGAAGTGCATTTTCAATTGCACTACTAAAATGTTATTTTTAACTTTATGTTAGTTTTCTTAGAAAAAGAGCTGAATGACGCTAATCATACATGAATAGAAATTATACCAGCTGCATCACAGAAGGAATCTTAGTTTGCATCCGGCAGATAAAAATATATATTTAGCCAAATACAAAGGAATCCCTAATTTGAGGCTTAGATTTCTGAATGTCTATAATTAGTCTACCAAAAATATCATTTTTGACCACATAGCATGGAACCCAGATATAGTAATTTAGTAATTTCTAAGTTTGAGTACTATTCTTCCAGCATGCAGCATCAAACATATATATGACTGTTAAAAGCATCAGTTAAATATATAGCAAGTTATCTTAATTCCATGTTTAAATTCTAATGTAAACAAGAACTCCATTTGGAACTATGACAAAGAATATTGTTGGAGATGGGTATACCCTTTATTTCCATGGCTTTATATCAGAAAGATAAGACTGGAGAAATATTCATAGTATTATTTAATTAGATTAGCCTGTTGTCATCTTGAGTCAACAGATATATTAATGGAATCTTTCCTCCTTTCTATAATGATCTACTTAAATATTATGTTTTTGTTCCACAAATAACAATTCTCTTCTTTAGAATGCAGCAATAATAAAAACTGGTTTAATTAATAGCATATAAAAATTCACAAAATTTCACCATATTCAAATGCTTGCTTGCTTTAATCTTACAACATTCAAAAATTTTGTGGAATCAATTTAAACCTGTAGAAAACTATGAAATATCTTTCACATATAAAACTGCAAATAAAAGAATTCTCTGTTAAGAATATTATATAAATTAAAATTTATTTATTAAGTTTGTTATAGATGCCCACTCCAATAGATTCTTAAAATAAAGACAAGTTATATGGAGTTATTTGTCAGAATCTGCATGTGACTTTGCAACCAATATAACTTATATTGAAAGATTTTTCTTACTGATCTAAGTAAGATCTAAGTTTGATCTCTATTATGTTGAAATTGTTCTTAAACATCTTTTTTTCCATTGTAGGATTTATTACCTCCTCCAGAACTTGTTGAAGAAAGTGAAACATCCAAACCTCAAGAAAATGAAGTTACCCAGAGTAAGGAATCTGAAATGGAAACAGCAACTGAAATCAAAGCAATGTCAGGGGATACTACAAAAGAGAACATTTTGAATGAGAAACCAAAGACAAGAGAGGAAGAAGAGGAGCATCGAAAAATGCCTGAACATCCTGGAAGAGATAGTGACAGTGAAGACAGCGAAACAGAACTTGATGCTGATAAATGAACATGGCCTTTTCAGGTCTGAAAAAAAGTTAGGAAAAAATGACCATAGATACCATATGTATCCACTGCCTTAGTGGGTCAGCTGCTGTAAATATTAATGGTACTTTGGGTTTCTTTTTTTTTTGTACTATAAATATGAAATGAATCATTTATATGGTCATAAACAAGGAACAGACACAATGGCATCACATTTTTATGTGTATACAATGTATTTAGTAAAACATTTTTAAATTATTGCTCTGGGTCTTTTTTTGGTATTGAAAAACTTCTGGAAGATTTTAAAGCATCACTATTTTTTTAAAATATCACATTTTCTGTTGATAGCAGAAGTAATACTAAAGAACACCAAAGGTTCATGTTTTCACACATAGGCTCAAAGAGATCAAGCTTCTTTAAAGTGGTATCGGTCAAATGTGTTGGGATTTCCATTCTCAGACTCATGCTGGCTGGGAAATTTAGCTGATGCAGCATTGGGAAAAAAGAGTTGGTTGGGAAAGAAGACAGGAATAGATCATGAAATACTTATTTTTATTTTGATGGTACACCAGCGTATTTCCACAGTAAGTCCTTCTATCAGGGAGATGGGAAGTTTCTAAATATAATGAATAAATAAGAATAAATAAGCAGTCATTCTAAAAAGTAGGTGTAAAGTATGTTAATAAAATAAAATAAAAACATTGACATGAAATTTCAAAATTAAAAGTATAAAACATCTATAAAATTATTATTCAAATGCTATAAAAAGTTAAGTTAGACAGATAAATATATAATACTGAGAACTATAAAACATGACAGCATTTTAAAAGTATCCTAATAATGGTAGCTCTACTAAGTTTACTGCAATTATACTGGAGTGATGATATGTTTTTTTAAGAAATGAAAGGAAGGGTTATTAGATACTGAGTTATGATGATCTAAACAAGGTTCAGGATTACATATTTGAAGAAGGTAATACTATTAGATTAGTATTAGATAGTTCTACTAAAAACAAAAATTTGTTGGCTAATTATAGAAGTTTAAACTGCATGTTAAACTGCCTTTTTCATCTCTTCCTTGCTTATATATTTTTACTAGAGGGTGGGAGGTTGGGGGAGCAAGATAATGCTTATGTGTTTTTTAAATCTGGAAAAAACATTTCATTTTTCCATAGTTGACTGAGGTAGTAGTTTCCTAATGGAATGTTGTTATTCTTGTTCTAGTAGAGAAATAATAATGATATAAAAGTAAATATTGCCCAATTTTAGTGTCATACAATTCATAAATTGGCACTGAACAATCCTATGCGCTGTTAAGTAGATGGGTGGTATACTACCAGAATAAGTGTTTTGGCACATAATTATATGACTACAAATGCTTTAGGATAAATGTATTCCAAAGTTATATATTTATATTTGGTAATAAAGTTGCCAACAGGACTATCACTACACTGCATAGATCAAAATAAGAATATTTTCTGAAGTTATATTACCTATTTCAAGTTTGTTAGCTTTACTAACAAAACATTGTGTATGAAACCTGTGCCTAAATAGAGATGGAACAGAAGGTTTTGCTGCATTAATAGGGGATAAAGATCTCATCTATTAATGAGAGTCAGTTGTCTCTGATTAACTTACACAATAACATTATTTCAGTCTAAATCATAGAAAACAATTTGGTTCCTTAAGTAAATAAAATAAGTCACAGATTTTAATTTGTCTCTGAGAGAGACATTTTCATATACAGAGCCATGAGACATGGTGATACAATAACATAAACTAACATAATATGATGAATGGCAGAAAAACCTTCTGGCAACATGTGGCCAACTCAGCTAGAGAACATTGGCTTTCTAACCTTATTTGTGCATTTTAATAAAATACACCCAAATATTGGCAGAAACAGCTGCTAGTTGTTATACATAGTAATAAGGAATTTGAGATATTTTAGCTAATTGGTTTTAATAAGATTAAATTAGTAAGTACAATAAGGATGAAAGCTTACAGATTTTTTATAAAATTTCTAATTGTATTGGCTCTTGTCACTACACATATTTAACAACTGGATATACCGAGGAACTTCCCACTGTTTTGGTATGCCTTACATTTGTTTTTTCTCTAAATTGATGTAAAACAGTGCCCAAGTTTTGGCTTAAATTGAAACAATTAGATTTCTGTCTACAAGATACTCACTCTGAGCAGTTTCCAGGTGAAAAGCTCTCTAATAATAAATGATTTCCCACTGCTCTCTTTTCCAAAGATAAGGCCAAAAGGCCTACCCATATCAGTTCTAAATTCCTAGGCTACAAAATAACAGTAGACCTGTTATGCATCGTGAGGCGCTTCAGCATTCTGCTGCTTAAATCTGACATCCCTCTATTGTCAAAAGATCTATTTTTAGATTGATAGTCTGTGAACATGGAATGTTTAATTACAGTAAAGGGAAAAGCATGAATGATGGAGCAGGGTGCTACTTTCAAGCTCTGTTCTAATAGCAAAAAAAAGTCCCTTGGTTCACGGGTGATTCTTAAAAAATTAATAGCAATAAACATTCTTGAGTTTGAATTCCATATCGGCACGTGATACTAAGTCTATAAACAATTTTTAAATACAACATAACTCATTGCCACCATTGTTAAAATTTCCTAGGTTTTATTGCACTATTATAAGCAAGAAATTAAATTTAAAAATGAAGTGCATCCTTGGTTACTTGCACAATATGTTAACCCACAATGACTAAATTCACCAGTTTTCTGAATTTGTGTGACACAGTCCTAAATAAATACGTTGGACTAAGATTGCATAAACTGTTAAAATAAAATGTGGTTAGTTAGCACAATGCTTTGTTCAAATAAAGTCAGTGAATAGGAAGCAAAACTAAAGGCCGTGTCACATCATCCGACAGATGCAAACAGTATGTAAAAAGGACAAAGCGGACAAGAAAATGCTCCATCCGTTGTTATCCGTTCTCAAAAGTGCCCCAAATTTGCATAAACAGAGCAGACAACAACGGAAAGGAACGGACGGGGAGAGGACATAGCGAGGGTGTAAAGCAGATGCTCCACGGAAGCCTAGAGGATGGAAGCGGATGGCACATCCACAGGGCTTCCAGGGGAGCACAGCGAAGTGGACGTGCAGTGGAAGGAGCGGATGCAGAGTGGATGCCGAGTGGATACAGCGGATGCATCAAGGACGCCTAGCGGATGCCTAGCGGATGCCAAGCGTTCACTGTGCATGCGGGGAGGATGCATTGCGTCAGGCCCGTGAATATAAAAGGATGCAGCTCGCAAGCAGGTCACCATTCAGAGGAAAGACCTGCTGCCAGACACATCTCCAGCCAACAACCATGGGGAAGAAGAGGAAGCCTGTGCCTTTTCCTGCCAGCCCTGGCAAGAAGGACAGGGCCACCATCCCACCCCCTGGCCCTGACTCTGCTTCTGCTGGGGCTTCTTCTGCTTGGGCTGACTCTGCTGGTGCTAGGGCTTCTGCTGGTGCTGCTCCTGGTGCTGGTGCTTCTGCTGGTGCTTACTCTGCTGGTGCTG
>BLBF01000005.1:39404045-39414405 GCA_015471245.1 Laticauda colubrina | reverse complement strand
TATATATATATATATATATATATATACACACATAATACACATAATACATATATACACATACATGCACACACTCCATCAATTACTGTATGACACAGGACATGGAAAATCCTCTATTTTCCTAGCATTCACTGTAATAATTCTTGTCTAGAAAAGTCAGCAAATTCACTTTTTAAAAAAAAATGTTTTCAAAAAAGCATATTCTGTATAAAAGGGCCAATATGGAGGGAAGAGTCATATTTTACTTCTGTACATGCCCCTCCATATTGGCCCTTATATGCAGAATATGCTGCTTTGAAAACAAATTTAAAAACAGAAGTGACTTTGTTCTTTCTGTTGCTTCAGCACATGATCTCATTCAACATGCGGTTTCTCTAAAACATTTTCATTATCAGCTGACTTGCATGAGGAAAACAAAGTCATGATTGTAAGATACTTGTGGTGATATTTAGCTTGTGGGTGTGACATCAATTTATGCCTTGTACTGTAGTGAATGCTTGGAAGAAATAAGCTCTACAGAAGGCTTATTTACCAGAAGGTAAGTACTGCTGCTCTGTTTCATTGGAATTATTGGAATGATAGAAGACTATTGGAATAATCAATGATAGAAGATATTTTCTTTCATTATTAGGGACAATTAAGTTAATTCTACCATATAGTTTTGAGGCCAATTTGTGGTATATAGTCTCAGATCCCATAACTCATCAGAAGCTGGAACATCTGGAAACATCCATTTTATTCTAAAAACAATGAAAAATTGAAAACTAAAAATAAATGCATGTATTTTTCTAAAAGAGCCTCATTCCACAGTTCTTTTTCTAGAAAATGGTGAATTATGAACAAAAATATGGAAATGGGGTGTTTTAATATTTTAATAACATGTTATTTTCAAAGCATGTATTTTAATAATCCTAATGAGCTGTCATGCTAACTTGTTTGAGACAGTAAAATATATAAAACAGTTTCTTACACCAAACTTTGAGGTCCTCTAAAGTTCATGCTTCCTTAGATTAATTGGATAAATAATATTGGACTTTTAGAAATGTTTGTAAAACTGTTTATTTCTTCTGGTTTTCACAGCCTAGTTAATACTGAAGAAATCACTGAATTTTTTTAAGTGCTCCTATCTGTCAGATGTGAAAACTTTTATAAATGCTTGGTTTTATTTGCCAGTTGCCAAACACCCAAATGTGATCTGGGAGAGGGGATTACAGCCATCAGAAATCTGGAACCAGGTCATAAGTCCTGGAAAAGGGAAGTCCATCATAACTGAATGATCTCACATAAAACAAACATTTTTTAAAAAAATAATACAGAAATTATAACTGCTGAGTTATGAGAATTGTGAGTGGTAGACAGTCGGTTCAAAAGATATTCCAGAAAAATAAAATTTAGATGGGTAGTCTTCAATTAACAACCACAATTGAGCTTGCTAAGTAAAAAAAGGAATTAAGTGAGTTTTGCCCCCATTTTACACTTTTTCTCGTCACATTAGTTAAATGAATCACTGCAGTTGTGAAATCAATAACACATTTGTTAAGTGAATCTGGTTTTCTCATTGATTTTGCTTGTCAGAAGGTTGCAAAAGGTGATCACATGATCCCATGACACTGCAACTGTCATACATGTGAGTCAGTTGTCAAGCATTTAAATATAAATAACATCACCATGGGGATGCTACAATAGTCATATGTGTGAAAAATGGTCAGAAGTCACTTTTTTCAGTATGGTTGTAACTTTGAATGGTCACTAAATGAATTGTTGTAAGTCAAGAACTACCTGTATTAGCTTCAGGAAGGCCAGAAACTAGAGATGCAATTTAATATTTACAGGGAGGCTATTCTTCAGAAACAGCACTGTGATGACAAATCAGTGCTTTCTGGCCTCAATTCCACCATTTTGTGGACCTAAAAAGGGTATCTCCAGGGGTTTAAGAGAGGAGAATATCTTCTGATAGGCTAATTCTGATTGGAGAGGGAATGCTGTAGATACTTTGGTGTCAAATCACATATGACATTTTCTTAAATCAATACTAGCATTTTGAATGGTACCAAAAAAATGATAAAGTTTAATAAAGAGCCAACAAAACAGGGCTAATATGATCACAGTAAAGAGTGCCAGTCAAATGAAGCTACTGATTTTAAACCAACTGCAGTTTCTAGATGGTCTTCAAAAGTAGTCACAAATTGAGTGCCTTGTGAAAGTCTGCATGGTCCTTGGTCCTCTTACTCCAGGAAGGGGCACAACTGGCACATCAGCCCAAATTTAGCAAATGCCCTTCTAGCCATGGCACCCATCTGTCAATAGCCGTGACTCCAGGTGAGACTCCAGAACCAATAGACTTGCTCTTTCAGTGCCATTTTGTCAAGAAACAATACCAGAGCCCATAAACAACTCTGATGTGAAACAGCAACTCCATCTTACTTAGCTTCAAATTCAGCATATATTGTCCTGTTCAGATCCCTCCAGCAATATCTCTTCTTGGCCCTTAGGATGCAATATGAAACAATATCTGTTCTTGGCAACTAGAGTACCAATATGAAACATAACATTTTGATGGCATTGTGTTTGATACCCTGAGTTAATGTATTGGAGGACTTTATATAGATGAAAGTAGATGAACGTCATACAAAAGTGGCTGCTAGACTAATCCCTTCTGGCCTATTACTGGCTGGAACTGCCCTTTAAAGTAGGAGCAGAATCACTACTAAACAATACTTCCAAACTCCACCCCCCCACCCCCAACGTGTAGTTCAGAAGGAAAGCATAATTGATATTGCCAAGAGATTTTATTAGACTAAGAGGGGTGCATTATCCCATTATCCCAAGTCTGGACACAGGTCATCTATGAGAATGAGCAAAGCTGTCTTTATCACATGCCTGGCGCCAAACTTCACCAAAAAGAATCCAGATACATTGCTTCCTCTATAGTACTGGTTAATTAAATCTCTATCACATGCTCAATAACTTTCCTCTAAAAGAGAAAACTCAAGACAAAACAGGGTCAGATATTGCTGGATATGGTGGCAATCTCTTGAAAAGGAAAAGTATTGTCTCCTTTAAAACTGTTGATATCCAATCCCATGAAGAGAGGCATTAATTACCTAATTGCAAACTGCCAAATTGTTAAGAAACTTCTCAAGCACTTCGAGGAACCCTCTAAATCAATCATATAGTTGGAGTGGACTTTTCTAATGGGTCCCTCAGACCTTTGGAAGTCTCAGGCAGCAATTAATCTCAGCTGCATCTAGAAATTAACTAACCATAGGAATGGGCTATATGTAATTCCATTCGTATTCAGATCATAGCATAATTGCTTTGAGGTAAAGCCAGGCCAAAGGCATGACTATCTGTATGCAGATCAAATATCACTGGGGATAAACCCATAGTTTCTATCAAAGCCATGAATTTCCGAGATCTGACCTCCAGGAAATGGATATTACACATCTACAATCAAATCATGGATGAGCATGATGTTATTAGAGACAGAATTCCAGCAGGAAGCTAAGCCTAGATCCATAATGATTAGGCAAGCAGATTGGGACCACCAGACCAATTTGATTGCACCAAATTGCTGGTTTTCCTTCCCTTGCAATGGCCAAGTCAGGTAGGTTCTACAAGTTCATCTAAATGCTTGGCCTCCAACTGACCTTCCCTGGCAATGCTCCTTTGTCCCGAAGCATATTGTGGCTGTCTTCCCGCTGTTATCACAGATGAACTTCAGACTGATGCACTCTCCACTCTTCTTTCATAGACCCTGGATTGCAGCAATACATTCTCCACAATCCAGATCTGAATACACAACCACTGTGGGCTCAACAACACAGTGGATCTCTTCTCTATTATTGTACTATAACTCTACCAAATTTAAAAGTACATCCACGCTCAAGGTAGGTCAACTTTAGTTTGACTTTCCTTTCCAGCTGCTACAATTTCACTGTTATACTTCTATCTTCTTTCATATTCTCAGCACATTCTGCTTTTCTTTATCATTGTCTCCATTCTATCAAACTCTTCTGTTTGCTTTGCTCTCAATTTTTTTTACTACTTTAATTTGGTCATCCCAAACACCATATCTACAATTTACCCAAAAAATGTATTTGTTGGACAGAGAGAATAAAGAAAAACCTTTCAGCCCCAGTTATATTCCTTTCATTAATGCATCTAGAACCATCTTCAATGTTATATAAATTACAGACTAGTAACTCTGGGTTTTGGGCTCGCCACATTCTTAAGGTGGGAGGAGTGGTTAGATAGTGAAGATTGTTTTGGCTATGTGACTTTCCTTCTCATGGGAACAGAAGTTGTCCCTACTGAGACCTGTAGGTAGAGATTGATGCCATCAGGCAACATTGATTTATTTCTGTTAAGGAATGTGACTTTTGGGGGTTGTTTCTAAATTGCAATATTATGTGGTGTAATTCCGGTTTGTGTCAGATCCGGAATTACAACAGACATTGCCAATTTGATGCTTACCTAAATAAAAGAAATTTGTTTTGGAAGATGGACTTTGAATCAACATTATTTTGGTACTCATTGATAAGTGATTTAACCTTGCCCCAACCATGCAGAATTTAAGAATAAAATCAGCCCTCAGGCAATATTCAGAGTACTGGGATCAGAATTCAATTCCACTGGTATATGAAGCCCATAGGAATATTGTCCTGTTACCCCAAGGTAGACAGGTAGATGAATGATGCGTTAAAATAATTAGCTTTATATTTATATCAGTGTTAGAAAATCCATCACACCATAAAACATATCCTGAACCTCTTCATATTTGGAAATGAAATTGCAAGAATGTATATTGTCATTAACTACTACGAGCAAAACAATTTAAGAGTAGAAACAATTAAAAAAGTGTCATAACCATTTCCACAGGTACACTCTGGGTGAAACTTGGCTCAATACCAGTAACTGTGAGACGGATCTTTGAGTCTTAGTGGACAATCACTTAAAGAGGAGTCAACAGTGTGCTGCAGTGCAGCAGACAAAAAAGCCAGTGCAACCCTAGGCCGCATTTATAGAAGGATAGAATCAAGGTCACGTAAGTATTAGTACTACTTTACAAAGCCTTAGTAAGACCACAC
Source organism: Laticauda colubrina (assembly GCA_015471245.1). Lineage (NCBI taxonomy): Eukaryota > Metazoa > Chordata > Lepidosauria > Squamata > Elapidae > Laticauda > Laticauda colubrina. The sequence goes on along the minus strand of BLBF01000005.1, from coordinate 39,409,318 downwards.
CTGGAATACTACATCCAATTTTGGTCACCACAATATCAAAAAGATGTTGAGATACTCAAAACAGTGTGGAGAAGAGCAACAAACATGATTAGCGGGCTGGAGACTAAAACTTATGAAGAAATTGGGTATGGAAGGAATTGGGTATGTCTAGTCTACTGAAAAGAAGGACTAGGGAGACATGATAGCAGTATTCTATTTGGTTTCCACAAATATGAGGGGGTCAATCTATTTTCCAAAACACCAGAAAGCAGGACAGGAAACAATGGATGGAAAATAATCAAGGAGAAAAACAACCTAGAACTAAGGAGAAATTTCCTAGCAGCGAAAACAACTAGTGGAATGCCTTGCCCTCAGAAGTTGTAGGTGTCCTGTCGCTGGAGGCTTTTAAGAAGAGACTGGACAGCTACTTGTCTGAAATGGTATAGGTTCTTCTGCTCAAGCAGGAGGCTGGACTAGAAAACCTCCAAGGTTGCTTCTGACTCTGTTATTCTCTGTTCTAAGTTATGCAGACTCTTCTACCTCCTAATAGATCAGCATGTGATTGGAAATGCCAATTTGTAAATACTTTAATGTTAATAGATATCATAAATAAAGCCAAATCTTTATCAGAGCTTATCAATTAACTTATTTAATTCTTTTGCTAGGTTCGAGATGAATGTGACCTGTGTCGTGTGGGGAATCTTTTGGCTGATTATACTCTTTTTTATTGGATGGCCAATTAGCATATTTTTGGGAGGATTGTATGGATTCTTCTCTCCTTTGATCACTCTGATAGGTCTGGATGACTTTAGTGAACTTTTGTTGAAGGGGGTAAATTTAGGCAGAGAATGTGCTATGAATGTGCGAACAGGAAAGTCCCTCTTTTAACAATAAATCCTAGCACAAATCAGGAAATAAAGATTCATTCTGTGATCCCTAATGGATTTTGAAAGTATTTGTGTACATTTCTGTTTATAGTAAAATGATATTTAGGCTTTAAATAATACATTATTGATATTTTACAGTATTGTAAAGAACTATAGTGTCATTTTATTTGTAAGGTGTATAAAATCTGAGGAGATCTAAATAAGAACTTCAAATATTTGTTAGATCTGGGTTTGAATAGAACACCATGTTTGCAGCACTGAAAGCCTATGTATTAATACCTTTCCATAGATACAGTGATGAAACTTGCATTCCTTTTACGGGGAAAGTTGGCTTTTGGCTTCTTGCTCTGCCTTATAGACTATCAAAAGTTCAATGTCTAGTTGTTTATTACCTTCATTTCTAAACACAGCCAATGTATATATTTGTATTATTATCACGAATGTTCATTATATTTAAATGTTATATAAATATATGTATGGAAGTTATTTTTAATAATTTATAGATATGTTATCACTTATGATAAATAAAACATAACTCTACTGCAAGTTTCCACACGGTTTTTTTTTTTACATTTTTGTGATGTATTTTTTCTCCTAATATAAGAAATTCCTGAATTTTGCTGTTACTTTTCTGAAACACAATTATAAATATTATGATGATCATTTAATAGAGTTCTATGTTCTTTATTCCCTAATATGTATGTAAGTCATCGTTGGTAAAGTTTCAAAGTGTCATTGTCAGGTTGAAAACAGAAATTACCTCAGTTTCCTCATTAGACTATATCAGTGATAGTTAATCTTTTTGGCACCGAGCGCCCAAAGCACACACGCACATGTGCACCCCCAAAATGCAATGCATGCATGTCCCCTGTGCATGCATCCTGCCCCTGTGCATGCATGACAGAGCCAAAGACCAGCTGGCTGGTGGGAGGTGGCACGCATGCGTGGTAAAGCCGACCTGGGGCAATGGCTCATGTGACCACAGAGAGGGCTCTGAGTGCCACCTCTTGCATGCGTGCCATAGGTTTGCCATCACAGAACTATATATTCCAGAAACCGAACAGAACAATGCTTCTATATTGATTATTTTAAGTGTGTGTGTGTATTATTTAATACCGGTACCCTATTGTATCATTAAGCCTCCTCCTGAAATGTTTAGCTATAAACTATTATAATACAGATCTGTTTGTCTGAGTGTTTCGAGGTATTAGTGGCAGAGAAGTATTGCTTGATTCTTAGTAACAATTATATTATTTGGCTGTTAATATAATATACCACAGGATGTTTTCATGATAGCTATCCTTCACATGATAGCTAGATCCTAGACAAACAGCAATAAGAAGAAAACAACTCCTATTCTGCGTGGTACCAACTATAAGAGATATGTTCTCTCTATTTCAGAAGCATGTTGTTCACGAGGGAATTTGGTGTTATGGTTAAGGCACCAGGTTAGAGACCAGGAGACTTTAAGTTCTTGTCAACTGAGCTTAAGTCACTTTCTTTCAGTGCATCTCACTGATTGTTATTGTGGGCAAAATAGAAGGAGGAAGGAATATTTAAGTATGTTTGCCACCTTGAATTATTTATTAAAAAATAAACATAGGAAATAAATAAATATTGTCTCTGCCTTGATTGATATATATTTAACTATATGACAACTCATTCACAGTAGGGGAAAGAGCTCGAGGTAAAAAAATGATCTCCTTTCTATTCCTATCACTTTTCACAAATGAGATAGGGCTGTTAAAGGAGAAAACTTACTTCAAGCTTTCTAGAGATCATAATTTCTCTTGTAAGTCTATTTGACTATTTGATATTCACTTCTTTTGTTAACTAAGTTGCAATGTAGGTTTCTCTCAGTATTTCGGTAAGTTTAAAAGTATTAAAGTTATGGTACAGCTAGAAAAAACACCTCATGGAACTAAAGGCTAGGTCACACTGGCCGACGGATGCAAAACGTATGCAAAAAGGACACAGCAGACGAGCAAAATCTCGGGGGTGGCTCCATCCGTTGTTATCCGCTCTCAAAAGTGCCCCAAATTTGCATAAACAGAACGGAAAACAATGGAAAGGAACGGATGTGGGGAGAATGTTGCGGGGATGTAAAGCGGATGTTCGTAGGAAGCCTAGCGGATGGAAGCGGATGGAAGCGGATGACACATCCGCAGAGCTTCCGGGGGAGAATAGCGAAGCGGACGCGTAGCAGAAGTAGTGGATGCGTAGTGGATGATGCAAATGCATCACGGAGGGCTATAGGATGCATAGCGGATGCGTAGCGGATGTATATCGGATGCAAAGCGTTCACTGCACTGCAAAGTGTTCACTGGGAGGATGAATTGTGTCAGCTCCATGGATATAAAAGGATGCAGCTCGCAAGCAGTCACCATTCAGAGGAAAGACCTGCTGCCAGAGACATCTTGAGAGAACACCATGGGGAAGAAGAGGAAGCCTGTGCCTACTGCTGCCAGCCCTGGCAAGAAGGACAGAACCACCATCCCACCCCCTGGCGCTGACTCTGAAGCTGCTGGTGCTTCTGCTGCTGGTGGTGGTGCTCCTGGTGTTGCTGCTGCTGGTGCTTCTCCTGCTGCTGCTGCTTCTGGTGCTGCTGGTGCTGCTGGTGCTACTGCTGCTTCTCCTGATGCTGCTGGTGCTTCTCCTACTGCTGCTGGTGCTTCTCCTGCTGCTGCTGCTGTGGTGGACCAGCCCCAAGGCCCTCAAAGCCCTGCTGCTGAAGGCCCTGAAGGCCCTGCCAGAGGGAGGAAGAGGCAAGGGAAGGAGAAGGGAGACAGGAAACAGTACTCCATTTATGAGGATCATGAGGAGGAGATGCTGGAATGGCTGAGGGAGAACGAGTACCTGTGGAGGAAGGGCCACAGGCTCTATCACAACACTAAGAGAAAGCAGTCAGCTTGGAGAGAGAAGGCAGAGAGCCTGGGCTACACTTCAGATGTCCTCCTGGGGTGGTGGAAGCACATGCGCACCTGGTATGGCAAACTGCACCTGAAGAAATACGGGCAGGCCGCTGTCAAGCTCACTGACCGGGAGACCTATGTCATGGCCAAGTGCACCTTCCTGGAGGGTGAGGTCCACCACCAAGGAGCAGCCCCTCTATCAACACTCTCCCTCAAACAGCCCACAGAGAGCCACTCCTCTTCCAGCCAAGTGACAGCTACCGTGTCCAGGCAGGTGTCTTTGGAGGGTCCCACGACAGAGACCCCCCCGACAGTGGCAATCCCCGTGCCGGAGGACATGGAGGATCCCCTGTCTCAGATGGAGCAAGAAGAAGCAGCCACCAGAGACCAACCCACACCCACCCTCAGCTCCACCTCCACAGAAAGCAGGAAGAGAGGCAGACAGGAGGGACAGAGCCACACTGTCCTCTTGGAGATCAGGGACACAATCAAAGCCAGCACAGATCTTTTCTCCCAGCTGGTCCACTTCGACGTACCATCCTACAACCGCAAGTCCTTCATCATCTAGGTGAGCCAGACCCTCATGGACATGCCCGAGGCCCAGTACCAGGGGATGAAGGAGAGGATCACAGCTCTTCTGCACCACCCTCCAGGCCCAGCTGAACCTGCTCCTACCCACTCCAGGTCTGCTCCTCCACCCCAGGCGATGTCACAGCCCTTCCATGGATTTCAACAGTCCCTCACCTACCAAGGCTACCACTAACAGGACTTCCCACAGTAGAGGAAGCCCTTCCCAATCCAGGCCCAGGTTCCTCGGACGCCACGGACGCCACAGACGCCTCACCTCACCCAGCTGCAGACCAGACAGCCCCACTACACTCCTCCTTCCTCCACCCCACAGCCAAGCCCATCAGAACATCTGTCATCAGTCTTGGGCCTCACATCCCAGGTACTTGATGAAGGGCCTCTCAACCTCACGGGACTGAGTCAGGTATCTGAGAGCTTCCTGCACACACCATCTCCTGTTGTACTCTCGGGGCCAGGCACCCCAATGGCATCTCAGACCAGGACTCCAGCCACAGCCACCTCCACAGTCCCTGGTCCCTTTACATCTGAGACCATGGGCATACCTCAGAGTGACTGAGAAGAGTGCCAGAGACTGAGTTGTTACCTGTTCACTTTATCTTTGCTTAAGACATTTTACTTGGGTCATTTTGCTTTTTAATAAAGTCATACAGTTTGTTATCTTTGCTTCACACACTTGGTTCATTTTTTTTTATTTAATAAAGATAAAGGTTATCTTTGCTTCACACACTTCATTCATTTTTTTTACTTAATAAAGTGTTGGTGAAAACGTTGAAAAAAGGGTTAAGCCTTTGCATGCTTGTGGGATAGGTAAGGATATTTGTGGGATGGGTAAGGATAGTTCTGGGATGGGTAAGGATAGCTGTGGGATGGGTAAGGATAGCTGTGGGATGGGTAAGGATAGCTGTGG
>BLBF01000005.1:39379665-39395963 GCA_015471245.1 Laticauda colubrina | reverse complement strand
GTATTTTCCCACATCATTATAGTTGCACTTTTAAAGTTGTAGCAACGTTTTGGCAGAATCTCATCTGCCATCATCAGGATTCACAATATCATCAGATGGACACAATATAGAAGCTTGATGACGGCAGATGAGATTTTGCCGAAACATTGCTTCAACTTTAAAAGCACAACTATAATGACGTGGAAAAATACTGAAACAAATGTAAATTCTTGTGAGATTGGTTATATATTGCCAGATTGACATTTTGTTTATTTATTTATTTAATGTGGACTGACATTTTATTTATTTATTTAATGTGAATTTTCATAATAAAATGATTCAGCTTCTAATAAAAAGTCCACTTAAAATTTAAAGTGATCATCAAGTAAGAATCAATGCAGCCACTGTTTTTCAAATATCTCTAGTGCTGATAAGAATAAATAAAAAGGGAGATACAACAAATTAATAGGGGTTATAAAAATGTGTTGGCAGTCAACAAAGCATATGTCTTAAACTATAATTCATCTGAGATGATGTTAAAGATGGAAAATACAAACATGTAACTGAACAACTTGATGACTTGATGATTAAGCATAAAAACAGGTTAAAATGTTACTTCACAGATTAATATTAATTTTTTAAAAAGTTATATAAACCATATCTGATTCTGTTTATAATAAATGGCATCCAATGTTTCTGCTCTTTGTGTTCTGAAGAAAAAGGAAAAAATTGTGTCCAAAGGTACCAACATATGGTCTTGTCAAACTCACCAGAATTGGAATCTCCAATGATGTTTCATCAGTGCATTCATGTCTTTACAAATGTTAAAATGAAACCAACAAATCTGAAATTAAATTTGATCCATTAAAAAAAATTGTACTTACAATATATTGGATTCTCCAAAGAATCTATTAGGGAAAAAATGGACATCAGGTTTTCTAAGTTCAGAATATAAAAGAAACAAGAGTTTTCTGATCCAAATGATAAAGTCTTTGATAATATATATTTTGAGGCTAGTGTATTAATATTTATTTATAACTAAAATTATATGCTGCTTGACTCCTAACAACTCTGGGAAGCTCACAACAACAAGAAGTAGTTTTGTAGGCAAATTTTTAAATGTTAAAAATAATAAGATATTGAACTGTATACCAAAGCTTTGGAATCTGACTATTTATAAGAAATTATGGTTGTATTGAGCTTTCACAATAATTAGAATACCATAATGAATTATACTGAGAAATTGGAAATGTGATAGTATTCTAGATGTTAAAGTATTACTGCCAGAAATGTACAATGTAGTGATTCTGCCAAAGGCAATAAATTCTATCACTACTTATGACAGTGATATTTTACAATAGCATTTTACAATAATTATAACATTAATGTTATTAGTAAATCAGTAGCTGTTGATCTTTATAATATATAAGATTCTTTTTCTTATTCTTATTTTATTTCTCAGTATGTTAGAATTGTTTCTTTCTTAGTTCTCTTCTTCAATTGAAGAAAATAATTTACAATGGAGTTCTTGAATCATAAAATAGGGCAGTGTCTTTTCTAGTAGTAACGAGACTTTTCTAGTTACTATATTCAGTCTATACACAAAGTCCATATACCAGGGGTGTCAAATTCAATTTCACTGAGAGCCAATCAGGGTTGTGTTTGATCTCAGGGGGCGGGGGTGGCATGGTCAGGGTGGGCATGGCCAGCATGACATCACTTGTGTTGGCAGTGCCTGTGGTGGCCCAAGTGCTCTGCCAGTGAAAACGGGCTCCCGAGCTTCATTTTTTTGCTGCTTTGGTTTCCTGCAACCCTCTGCCAGTGAAAACAGAGCCGGGGAGGGCTACACACAGCCTTTGCAAGCTCAATTTTTGCTATCAGAGGCACTGCAGGCCAGTCCTTCACTATTTGCAGGACGGCCCTGTGGGCCAGATCTAAGTACCCCATGGGCCAGATCCAGCTTGCTTGCCTCCCACTTGGAAGGTTGGGAGTTCACTCCTAGGTAGCAACAGATGTTTCTATGATGACCTGGGTCATGGCACAAAGGCAACCCAGTCAAATAAGAAAGAAGAGTCCCTTTATTATCTCCAACTTTGCCCCCAATGTCCAGGTTACCTTCAGCTGGAGAAAAACTCTCCCAGGAACAGCCTTTAACTGGAGAAAATTCAGTCCAAAGCAAAGTACATACAGACTGTAACTAAAAATCCAAACAAACCAAGCTGTAGGAATTACCTTGATAGGGCAGGAGAAAGACTTTCAGACTTGAAAGCATGGCAAAACTCACAGTTGGGAAGACGCCAGGAACACACATAAGACATGACATGACAGCAAATTCATGATTTGCTCCCAACAGCTTGTTGCGTGCAGCTTCCCTTTTTAAACACTGTGTTGCCAGCTGCAGCTAATAAAGGGAATCGACCTTTTCCTCCCCCATAAGTCACAAGTCACGTTGCTCCCTTCTCCGTTCCTCCTTGCGTGCCTTAGGATGAAGAGGGGGTGGGCCTTGGTCTTCCTTTGAATTCCCTCTCCCTTGCTCTATCTCTCCCCTGCTCTGCTCAGCCAGACTTTGCCCTTCCCCAGTTTCTTCCACAGTCAATGGAGCCACACTCCCACTCTCTGTCAGCTGTTCAGTCATCCCCTCCAAATAAGATTCTGACAGGGGCATGACAGTTTCTCTATCAGGATGGAAAGAAAAAAGATCTGCTGTGAACTTCACATAGTGTCAGGAAAGACATCTGGCCAGCTCCAGCTAGTCATTCTGACTCTACCCTGAATTACGTCTTTACAAGATCATAACAAGAGAAGTTTTTTTTTATAATTGTTATATAATAAATCAATAATTTATGTTTTCAACAAGATAAATAAGAGATATTTAAATAACTGTAAAATATAGTTACCCATTCTTGAAAGCTGCCCTAATAAGCCTGAACGAAGATGTAGAGTGGCATTCTATATAGCCTTTCAGATTTCCCTATGTATGACATCATACTGGTTACTTAGAAACAACAAAGCTGTCAATAGCCTTTAAGCATCAAGCCATTTTTATCAGGAGATGCATGGATTTTTTTTAAACCCTTCCCTGCTGATGTCTTCAGACCACAGTGAACACCTGAAAATTATATTAGTTATTTTAACAGATAATTATAGGAATATAAATCTACAAGGTAAGTTATTTACTTGTGGAGTATTTTAGAGATGGAAAGTATAGTAAAGAAAATTGTAAGTGGATAGTGGGGCAGAGTTATTTGCAAATCAATTGTACTTTTGTATTGAACAAAGGCTATAACCACTGTCCATTAAATCCCATGATGTACATATCCCTATTTAGTTCTGCTTTGGGACAGCTCTAAACTCTTTGAACTTATAGCCTGAAATTTACTGAAATGCACATCTCAGAGAAGTCTGTACACATCAAAGTAAAATATATCTCTGAGGCACTGAAGGAGTATTATCCAATTTTTTTCACTTGCACATGTAATGTCTTTTAACATGATGTGACAAATAAGACATCATTTATCGCATTGTAAGCCACCCAGAGATAGATAGCAATGATATGGAATAACAATGAGATACATTTAATTAATTAAATAAATGTTAAATATGTGTGACTTGTGAATGCAAATGTGCAATTTTGTTAATGATATCCCTTATGTTAAAATGTTTATTAATATACCAGTGATCCACCTATTTGGGTATAATTTGAAAATTTAGATACTAATTTATTCCACTGGGAATTTGGCAGGAAATGATAATGCATAAAAATCTGAAGTATAGACATTGTCATAATTTTTTTTATAGCAGCAGCCCCAAGGAGGTCCCACAGAGAAGGTATTATTGAAGACATCTTGCAGTTTTGCTTTTATTTTTCTTTTAAGTGTCTTATTTTTTCCAAAATATTAACAAGCTCTTTATACTATTACATTTTTGTCTCCTCTTGCTTTCCCTTGTTATCTCAGAAGACATAGAAAATATCAGGCTGCGGGAGTTAAAGTAGATGAAATATTCATAATTAGATGTCTTTAAAAGTCAAAATATATTGCTTACTTACTTTTCAAATTTGTTTAATACTAACATTGTTTGTATTCTGCGATCACCAATAGTGCATTTAAGAGGAATCTGTTTGGAAAACCATGTCTGAAGCTGATGAAGAAGGAGGAGGAGGAGGAGAGGAAGGCTATGAAGATGTAGAAGGAAAAGAACCAAAAAAAGCAGTTACTGAGGCACTTCTGCCTCCACCTGAAAAAAAGGCAAGGTATAGGTTCTTCTTTTCTGTAAAAAATACATATTTGTTTTGCTCATTACATTTCCTAAAAGGAAAGAGGTGGCTGTTCATTAAGGACAAACATGGAGAAAAAACTAGTCTGTAGCTCTAAATTCCCATAAACTCCATAGGCTCCCTCTGGAGGCTCTGCTTTTCTCCCAAAACTGGCACCATCCTAGAGGGATGAAATCATAATTTCTTAAGATAATACAAATAAATATTCTTCTCTTTCTCCTCTTCCTTCTCCTTCACTTGAAACTGCAAGAGAAATGTGCTTAAAATGCTTCTGATCACAATGTTTTTGTTTCTTTATAGTGTCACCACTGGAACCCTGAGCTGCTGCTGCTTGCTGTGGAGTTTGGTCTGGTTAATGATATTAGTGGCTTTTGCTTGGCCCTTGAGTGTGGCTATGGCAGCCCTTTATGGATTTGTGTCACCCATGATTTCGCTGATAGGACTGGATGATATCAGTGAATCTATGCTGCAAGCAGTACATGTGGGAAGAGAGTGTGCTAAAAACGTCAGAACTGGCAGGGCCATGGTCTGAAGAAGAAACCTCAGAGTCGCTCCCATCCCACTTATTTACAAGTGTTCCTGCTTTTCATGTTTTCATCACTATCATTGATTTCTGCATCTTCATTGCAACATTTATATTAAAAAGGACTTTATTTCAGTCAAAAAGAGTTTTCATGCTATTTTACCTGACTTAACCAGTTTGGTTTCCAGTGTACACATAAATTAAGAGTCAAGCAAGGGGCATCTCCCTTCTGAGATTTCATCCAGCAGTTCTTCCGATATTTAGTGGGCTCCTGGAATTTCTGAAACAGCTTTGTCCAGATGTGCATTGTAGGTACAGTGATTTTGCAGATGTGAGATTGAGGCTGCAAGGCAAGGTCATGCATGTCATCAAGCAAATTCAGGTAACTGTTGAGGCCTGATAATATTGTATACCAATATTTGATTGTATTTAAAATAAATTATTTTTCACTTGTATTTATTTTTGTTCTCTTTTCCTTTTAATTTACTCTTTCCCCTGAAGATCACAAGTTTTTTTTTGCTATGTAGAATGTTAAATAATATAGATATGTGACTATATCTTCTTCCTGTCTTTTGTCCTTGTGAACAATGTTTGTTTGTGTGTACCCTACCTTTATTATTTTTTCAAATAAGTTATTTTACAAATAACACATCTTCTTCCTCTTATTTTCCCCACAACAACGCTGTGAGGTGAGTTGGGCTGAGACAGACTGGCCCAAGGTCACCCAGTTGGCTTTCATAGTTAATGTGGGACTAAAACTCACACTCTCCCAATTTCTAGCATGGTTTCTATTAGTCTCTTAGTTGGTATTACTGGAAAGATCAGGGATATGAAAAGTTTGGGGTAGGATCAGGAATGCATACTGCCTCTTTTTCCACTCTTTCTAAATTGGTCAAAATGAAACAAAGAAATACATTCACACCCTGGAGAACTAGAATGGGACTAGTGTGGCTCTGACTTTCTCCATAATTTCCTTAGCACTTCAGAAACCATAATCACTAATTGACCTATGTAAGGAAAATGACCAGAGAGACTGCTGAAGAAAGAGGGAAGTGGGAAGAGGTTATTCAGATTGTGCTCCTGGAGAATTAGTGGAGGTTTTGAAAATGCTGTGGAAAGCATCTGAGCACCTGACTCCAAAGAAAGAAAAAAAAAGAGCATTGCTTATGCAGGCTCAGAGTAAAGTTTGCAAGAACTTCAAAGATTATTTTAGGGGAAAAAATCATGAGATTTTGCAGCCATAAATAGCCAGCTACTATGCTTTAAAATTTTGGAATGTGTAGGTTTCTGTAGGGATATGTTGAAGCTGTCTTGGGGAGGTTCAAGGTGACATTACATAGTTTTAGTACAGATATGTTGGACACTTTGTTTTGCAGTGAAAACAAAGTGCAAGCTAGTAAAAGGCATACTTGCTGCCAGTGGCTGCTTGCAATATTTTCTTATTTAAAAAATAGAGGAAAACAAATTCAGGCTGGATTTTTTTTAAAAAAAGTTCTATTGGTAGTACAGGTAGTTCTCAACATATGACTGCAATAGAATATAATAGAATTCTTTATTGGCCAAGTGTGATTGAACACACACAAGGAATTTGTCTTGGTGCTTGTGCTCTCAGTGTACATAAAAGAAAAGATATATTTTTCAAGAATCATAAGTACAACACTTAATGATAGTCATAGGGTACAATAAACAATCACTTTATACTAGGAAACAGTCAAAAAATTGTTAGGATACAAGCAAAAAAGTTACAATCATACAGAGATGAACCCAAAATTATGTTGCTAAGTGAGTTTTGCCCCATTTTATGGCTTTTCTTGCCACATTTTGTTAAGTGAATCACAGCAGTTGTTAAATTAGTAACACCACTGTTAACTGAACCTGGCTTTCCCATTGATTTTGTTTTATTAGAAGGACACAAAGAGTGATCAGATTACCTTGGAATACTGCAACCATCATAAATATGAATGAGCTGTCAAGCATCTGAATGTAAATTGCATACCATGGGGATGCTACAAAGGTCATAAGTGTGAAAAATGGTCATAAGTTTACTTTTTTCAGTGCCGTTATAACTTTGAATGGTCACTAAACAAACTGTTGTAAGTTGAGGACTACCTGCACTTTGTTTTGCCAGGTAATGTTTCAGAACTGAGTTTGACATGATCTATATCCCAGACTAAAAGGTGTGTTGGGCTTTTTTATATATTGTTTGGAACAATATACAGTATTTTGAATTAGATCATACTGATAAAAGAATATATGAGATGATTCTGTCTGGTCTCTTAAGCTTTGTGTATTCCTTCTGCAGGACCTGGGATCAATTATTTGGCAGTTGCTAAGAAACTGGCAAAATGTCAATTTTATTTGTGCATATATTTATTTACTTTAAAAAGTACCCTTATCCATTTGAATCATGCCTTTCACATGCCATTTAGAATTCAGTAAATCTCTGATGTTTTCATATTGTTGATTAGGTGACAGGAAAACCTAAACAGTACTACTGAAAGAGCTAATAAGAGGGACATTAGGAATTTTGTGTGGAGTGGAGGAAAAGAATAATCTCTCTTGCATGTGCATTAGTAAACTATGGAAATTTAGTTCCAAGAAACTTCTTATCTTTGCAGTTAATATATATGAGGTTTATTGTATTTTATATTATCTTCCTTGCTTTGGCTACTAATAATCCATTTAGCACTATATCTGGTTTAATCCATGCATTTGTATACATATTTCTCTGTAAAAATAAACATACAGTAGAATCTCAATGACCACTTGCATGTATTTGAAGGTGGAACTCTGTAACAGTGGATTTTTTCCCCCTTGTTCAGTCTTGTCTGATTTTCAGAGACTGCCTGGACAGGTCCCTGAGGTTTTCTTGGCAAGGTTTTCCAGAAGTGATTTGTCATTGCCCCCTTCCCAGGTGAAAAAAGTGACTGGCTCAAGGTCACCCAGCTGGCTTTGTGCCTAAGACACTACTAGGATTCACAGTTACTCAGTTTCTAGCCTGATGTCTTCTCTACTATATCATTCTGGCAAAATGGTGCCTACTACATTACTTTTGTACTTTCAGGTTCACGTAGAACCACAAAAACCCACAAGCACTCCTTAAAAACAGCATCTTGTGTCATACTCTAGAATACAAATATGACATATCAATTGGCTTGAATATGCATGTTAACAACCTTCCTGTGTGTGCCATGGAACAGAAGATCTGCTTTTAGTAACTCCTGAGGCTTTTTGGCTTCACTAATAAAATAGCTGTCTTTATGGATATCTGTCACTTTAGAACTCAGAAGAACTGTACATAATAGCCATGGAATTTAGCCTCAAATATTTATCAATTTTTCAGTCCCAAAACTTCTAATTCTCAATCATTCTGGTTATTTACAAGACATTCCCCAGTATACTGAACTGTCAAGATTAGTCATTATTGATCAGAACATTTGCAAGTAAATCAATCAATCAAAATTTATTAATGGTCCAAGACTTGCAAGTAAAAAGCTTCAGCATCACTAACTCTGGAATGTTGCCTTAACCACAACATATTACATAACTTTCAAGATTTTGTACGGAGACAAGTACAGTTTTTCAATATATACATATTAATAAAACCACCTGTGCATATAAACCTTTATATTTATGTCAATAACTTCCAAGAGTTTGAATTTTTGCTGCCTTTTTAATAGCTCATTACTTTATCCATCTCGCTTAAACCACACAATTTCCCTTCCTTTTTCTTTTCCCAAATGCATGCCCGATATACCATTTCTTTCTGTTCAAATCAATGTGGTGCCAGGAATACTAAAAAGTTTAACTGTAGGTATTATATCTTAGGTACAATACATTACTTTGTCTATGTAGGTTGTTAGTTAATGCTGATCTGCTAAACATTCAACAACAATAACTCCTGATCAGGGTGGAGATGCTTGTCCTCAAAAGACCCAAATGTGCAAAAAATAGTTAAAGAAGAAGCAGAACTTCCCTCTCCATCCCACAATTGGGGGGGGGGGGGAATAGAGATTGTTTAAGAGTTCCTGAAACTGGATTCATTAAAAATGTTCCATACAAGTAGTTCCTCTTTTCTCAATGTTGCTGTTTTTTCCCCCTAAGGTGACTGTTTTTAAAAATGAAAAGTATATTACATAACTTACAGCTTACCGGTGCACCATGTTTTCATGCCTCAAAATAACAGAAAATCATATTGATTCTCAGTCATTGTGGTCCAGAGCAGTTCAAAAAGGAGATTTGCATAGTGTTCTAGGGCTAAAAATTATTCATCCCTGGCAATTACTGTACTTTACCACATCCAGTAGTCAATCAAAGTAAAGTTGTCCCCATTATTATTATTCCTTATTCATTAGATTTAGATGGCTGTATCGATGCCTGGATGTTATCTAAACTAGAGGACAGCCAGTTACGGCAATAATTTGCCACATACATGTGAGAAATCAGTTTGGCTCTGATGCTTCTCTGCTGATAACTTCTTGTACCACACCTTGTCCCTGCCCACTTCTACTCCTGACTCCCATCATAGATAGGACTGGTCATTTGAAGTTGTAGCATTCTTTCAGATCTTTTATGCAGAAACTTGGAGCAATTTAGGAATGCCAGTGCAGCCGGGTGTGCTCTTCCCACTGGAACAGCAAGCAACACTATCACATGGCTGTCCTACTCCTACCAGACAGCTTGGGATGCCAAGAGTGGGCGAACTCATTAAATAGACTCAATAAACCATTAGTAATATCCTCTCGTTTCAAGAAAAGCAGATTACATGATAACTCCTGGGAATCAACACCTGTCTGGGAAAATAGAGAAATGTTTTTTAACCACAGCAAAGCAGGAGATAAGAACAACTATGCTAGAGTCCAAAGCTGAAATACTCTGAAATATTTAACATAGTTCTAATGGTTGAAAAAGCAGCAGTCACATTTTTGACAGACTTTATAAAGAATTTGATATGGAGCTTTTGTTGTCTGCTATTTTTTTTCTAAATGTAATACTGTTTCAATTATTCTTGCATTAATTTTCTAACAGTCTGTAACAATTTAGCATGTACACATCAGTAAGGAAGCTATGATCAATATACAATTCTTTCACTGAATCTGACAGAAATTTGAATATAGAAATATAGGAAAATGCAGCAGTTTGTTTGTGTTAAATGTCCAGGATTTTGATGTTATCAAGTTTGGAAAGCATTTCTTTAGCTAGTTTGGAAATTACTATTATGTATCCTGCACATGAGTTTCACTCCTAGTTCATGTTATCCTAATACAGAAACATAAAAATCTTTTTGAGAATATAAGGTGGATTGCATATTTTACCTAGATATTAAAATAACTTTTTAAACATTAAGGATTCCAATTAAAACTCTCTGGTTTTAGCTGAAAATTTATGCATATAGAAAGGATGCACTAATAATGTATCATCCCTAAGACTGGACCTTTCTAATTGATAGAGATAGATCAACAGAAAATAAAAACAATGAATTTTGGTTTCTCAGATAAGAAGGATGATAGAGAAATGATGGCATTTCCCTTTCAGATCTGAAATGCTAGTAAAGCAGAAAACACCACAAAAATTTTGTGATATATACTTTTTAATTAGATACAATTAACACAGCTTTCTCTTTTCCAATATAACATTTGCAATCTAAATATTATGCATACAATAGCCCGTGCTGATTATTTACAAAGCTGTGTTTCTAAAGGATAACAATGAAATTCCTTCAAGATATTCATTGACAATTTCAGGTTTTCCATAGCTTTAAACCAACTCAAGTGTCTGCTTCTTTTGTCTTGTCTATTTTTAATTGAAAAGTAACAGTTTCTTAAACTGCTCTGACAATTGCTGGAGATTCCATCATTGTTTTCTGGTACAGAATCCTTCTCTCCCCCCCCCCCCCTTTTATTAGAATATTAGAATTATTTTCATTTTAATTTGTTAGAATTAGTTTATACTGCTAAATGAATGTGTACTAAAAATAAAAAAACAAAAAGCTTTTAAAAAAGTTAATCTAATGTAATGTAGTTTCTTCCACCACTCCAGGCATTCTTTTGAAACATATGCTGCTTTCCCTAACATTAGTAATCAGTGTATTTATCTACTCTTATAGAGTTGACTAGGGAAAAGATAATCCAAAAACATCTCACAATCTATAATAATGTCAGCAAGGCAGTTAAAAAGAGCCATGGTGGCACAGTGGTTAGAATGCAGTATTGCAGGCTACTTCTGCCAACTGTTGGTTCCCTGCAATTTGACAGTTCAAATCCCACCAGCCCTAAAGTTGACTCAGCCTTCCATCCTTCCGAGGTCAATAAAATGAGGACCCAGATTGTTGGGGGCAAGATGCTGACTCTGTAAACAGCTTAGAAAGGGCTGTAAAGCCTTGTGAAGCGGTATATAAGTCTAAATGCTATTGCTATTGGTAAAACATGGGCAATTCCAGTCATTAGATATAGCTGGAATAATATACTGGACGTAAGCTGAACTAGAAACCCTAGATATGAGGATCAGAAAAAATGATTGCAATGAATTTTGCCCTTTATCCATACAGTGACATTGATCGATTCTACATACCAAAAGGTATAGGTGGCTGGGTGTAAAATGTTGCAGATAACAAGACCTGGCAATAGCTAAGAGCAGGAAAATCCTTAAAATCAAATGCACATAAAGCAAGAATTGAGAAGACGGCAACAGAATGAAAATGTCATCCCTGCAAAGAAGCTGAAGAAACAGTGGAGCACCTAGTTAGTCCGTTCCAGAAGATTGCACAGACTGGCTACAAGTAATAAAGTAGCAACAATAGTGCATTACAGTGTTTGCAAAAATATCATTTCCCTGCAAGTAAGAACAGGTGGGACCACAAAACAGAGTAATTTAAGAATGAAGCTAAAGTACTCTGGGACTTAAAATTTCAGAATGACAAGCACCAGCCACATAACACTCCATACTTAACAATTGTCAGTAACAAAACAAAAGAAAATGGTCTGGACAGTGAATTTTGCTATCTGGAGACAGCAAAATAGAAGAGAATGAAGTGGAGAAAAAAAATCACAAAATACAAAGATCTGCAAACAGATGTAGAATGATTGTGGAATAAGAAAGCAAAGATAGTACCAATGGTAATAGGTGCCTTGGGAGCAATTCCAAAACATCTGGAACATCACCTGAACAGTATCAGCATTGACAAATTCACCATCAGTCAATTACAAAAGCAACTTGGAACAACTTACCTCCTACGATAATAAACATAAATGGTGTTGTTTAACACCATCAAACAGCAACCTCTGCCTCTCCCAGGTCCTTGAGAAGAACTCAGTAGGTGCATAAAAATGTCACATCAGGGTCTGGCTGACTGTGATCAACCATGATAATTTATTAAATGTATATGCTGCATGATTCCCAGTGACTGTATTACTGCAATGGTGAAGCTTGTTTGTAAAATCATAGGAAGTTCTTGTACATTTAAAAGTAGAAGTTATGGTGGGTGAGATAATGGGTTGGGCTTAAGTAAGAATTTGGTGGGTTGACAACCAAAACCAACTGGCAGTCTTTGGAATTCCTTTTTATCCTTTTTTAACTCCCCTTTGTTGTCTTCCTCCCTGCAGAATAAGCCAGGACAAGCTGATTTTGCCAGTGGTTTGAATCAATTAGCTACATTTCTGATGAACAGTGACATAAAATTAGATGATGGGCTACAAAAGCACACCTCTACATTATAGCCCTTTCCAAAATTCTCCAACATGTATAACATGGAGAGAATGGCACTGTGCTACTGGGCTCTCCCTTCCAAACTACATTTCTCATGATCTAAGCCAAAATTTAAGCAAACCTGTAAAAAGTCTGGAAGGTCCATTTATATGCTTACCCTTTCAGGCTTTGAAAATATCCACAGAGGTCAGGGGTAAGTTGATTGGGAAAACTTGGCCCTCTTTTGATTATTCATTTATTGTTCATGAAGAAAAAATCTGAATGATGCCTTTTGCTTATTTATGGCACATTTGTAAAGCTTGTAGAACACAAGTGCCAAACTGGTGGCTTGTGGACCAGATGCATGACGTGCAGGCCATGCCCACTGCAGCTCCACAAAGGGGAAAAACATCACCAAATGTCATGATACAACTTCTGGACAATATTTCAATATTTTTAATCTGGAAATATTCTGAAGATGTACTCATTACCCAAAAGCCCTGCTAGAAAGCCAAAGAATGGCTGTGATGATGAAAGGTGTAGTTCAGTGGTGAGATTCAAATAATTTAACAATTGGTTCTCTGCCCTAGATTTCTTCCAACAACCAGTTCACCAAACTACTCAGAAAGTTAAAAGCCGGTTCTCCCAAAGTGATGTCAACTGGCTGAATCCCACCACTGGTGTAGTTCAATACATCTGGAGGATTGGGGAAGCTGCCAAACCATGATTCTATACCAGTTTTTAAATATGTATCTAGGTTTGACTAAAACAGGCAGGGCATGATGTCAGAAAAATCTTTTCATTGGGTGGGTCATTGTCACAATGTCAGGAATGTCTATCATTCAATGAAGTGAAAAGTATTTAATAGACACAGAACAGATGGCGACTGAAACAGCTCACCTGTGCCTTTCAAATTCTTGAAAGTCACTTAAATCTAAACACACCCAACATAGTGATCACAGCAGTAAATTGTTAGAATAGAATTTCTGCTGATTAAAGATGCACACTATTTGCTATTACAAGTAGACCTTTGCATAGATTTGGTGGGAGGTTGGTCATAAGAACTCTGCACTATCCTTCTTTTCCTTGCCTCCTAAGCCCTGACTGGAGACTGTATTTTCAGTCACTCAAGAAACAATTTCATAATTGGCTAGTACTACTGCATCTCACAGATCATGCGGCTGAATTAAAAATGAGGAAAGGGGAGAGAAATGACTAGCTTTTTCTGCAATACATCTTACGGTGCTGTGTGTTCCTGAGAAACCCATTTGGGAAAGCTGCACAACATCTCATAGTCTTGTGCATGAAGGCAAATAAATTGAGTAAACAGAAATGCCATTTGCCTCCAATCTTTTCCTTCCACAGATACTAAGGAACCACAGTTGGACAGCCATTCTTCACCCACCCTGAAAGGAGCTACACATGTGGAATAGTGTAATGTATAACGAATCCTTGGGTATTCCCTGATTATTTAAACTGGTGCGAGGGGGGAATACTTAATGGGTAATGATAAAAATGTTGCTTATCAGCAGAAGCAGCATCCCAGCCACACTGCACATAAACAAGGCTGTTTAATTTTAATAAAGTTTTCCGGCGGAACAGTTCGCAATGGAGAATCAACCAATTGCTGAGGTGTGGCAGGGCTGAAGGACAATGAAAGCAACAGGACTTTAAAACAGACATCAGCAAGCGTCTCTATGTTTAATGGGTCCCTCCCTGAGCTTTGAAATGTTAGATTTGGATGGTCCAGTTGCTTCTAGGGTGACACATGCCAGGCGATGTGGCAGCTGGAGCTTAATGCATTGATCTTGCTGTACAGCTTTGAGGTTCTTTAAAATACCATGATGGGAAAAGTCAGTTCCAGACTTTCCTTCATTTACTCACACACTGTTTTTAACTTGTCTCCAGAAGTGGGATGACAAGATTCGACTCCCTCACCCTCCACATCCCCAACACCCTCCCCCCTTAGCAGGGTGCCCTATTTGGCCATCCCCTTTGTCGGCTGAACGCAACCCCTTCGCTTTCCTTACAAGGGCTGTGGTGCCCCGAGTGTTTCGGACGGCTGTGACTTTTTTACCTTCCTTACTCCATTAATGGCCTCACGGCTACTGGATGGCGTGAAGCCGACCAAATAAGGACAAGGTGCCTGGCTGGTCCCTCCGGAGCCCGAGGGTGACACCGCCACTCCGCCCGGGTATAAATGGGTGGCGCTTCCCTCGAGCAAGACCCAGCTGGCGCTCCACACAAATCCCCGCTCAGAGAGTGTTGAGCCGGTGAGTAACAACGCCGCCCGGCTTTCTGCCCAGCGCCGCGGGCGCCTGGGATGGGAAGTGGGGGTGTAGGAGGGGGGCGTGGGCGTTGCGAATCGGATCCACCGTGGGAGCGGTTGCAAGGAGGCTGCCCTCTCACGAGAAGCATTCAGGATAGCCAAAGTTAAGTCGTCCGGTGGCGGTTAAAGGAACCGAAACCTCAGCTCTCCACAATCCTTTCGCGCATCCCGGTTGGATCGGGGGTTTTCCACCCAATGGGCTCTGGAAGACATAACGGCCCCGCTGCGTTTTAGAAAATCCCGATACCCGAAGCTTTGTAAGGCGAGGAAGCACCTTCCGTCCCACCCGGCGGTTTCCCGCCATTTCTTTGCGCTTTTAATGAGTGGGAAAGAACCGCTTCCGCCTTAGCGAGGACCTTCTTCCTCCTGGTTCTGCCCTGAATGGCGCTAAATTTGCCAAGTTTTCCTATTTTCTTATGGGAAACAATAGTCCGAGGAAACCTGCACCCCCTATCCACCCCACAGTAGAACAGGAATAGAACAGAATAATGTTATTGTCACTTTGAATGTACACTAACCGTCAAAGATTAAAACGATAAAGGTATTTCTTGCATTCTGACTCTACCAAAGCACTGGCCGCATTCCACTGTGCCCTCAAAGGACAAAGGAAAGGACTTGGACTGCGGCCGAGGGCGGTTCGATGGGGAAACTTGTTTCACAGCCCTCGGAGGTTCCTGAAACCGATGCCCTCCTCCCTTCCCCCCCTCCTCCCCTTCCAAGTAGCTGGCGGCGACTTCGAGCGGGTTAGGCAACCCAGCAAGGCAGTTGCTTGAAGCGGACCTGCCGGCAGCCGGAGCGAAAATCGTCCGGTGGCGCGTCTGTAACGAGATCCACGGGCAGCCGCTCGAACGGGGGAATGGAAGGTGCGCAGGAGGCATGCGGGGACCTCCCGGCCGCTAAGGAGGATCCATCCTCATGAAGTGAGGAGAAACAGCTTCTAAGAATCGATCCTGCGTTTCCTGAGAATGAGAGAGAGAGAGAGAGAGAGAGAGAGAGAGAGATTGAGATTTACCCAAGTTCGGCAACTCCAATCGGTAGGCGGAGCCCCTTTCCACCTGCCCGCCAGAGATGGTGAATCTTCGCGGCTTTTGTATTTTGCAGCTCCCGCTTTCCTTTCCAAGATGTGTGACGACGAAGAGACCACCGCCCTGGTGTGCGACAATGGTTCAGGTTTGGTGAAAGCGGGCTTCGCGGGAGACGATGCCCCCCGAGCCGTCTTCCCTTCCATTGTAGGCCGCCCTCGGCACCAGGTAACGCTCTCTGGGCGCCTCCGGGAGCAGCAAAAGGGGAATAGATCGCCCAGGTGTTTTAATCACTGTGATTCAAGTGTATGGCCCAAGCACCGTATTTCTTAGCTTCCTCCTTTGCTTCTTTAAATCCTACTTGGCTCCAGTAAAAATCTAATCTAATCTATTTATCCATTACCCCTCTCTCCCTAGTCTGTCTGTCTTTCTGTCTATCCTATCTATCTATCTATCTATCTATCTATCTATCTATCTATCTATCTA
>BLBF01000005.1:39365754-39379655 GCA_015471245.1 Laticauda colubrina | reverse complement strand
CTATCTATCTATCTATCTATCTATCTATCTATCTATCTATCTATCTATCTATCTATCTATCTATCTATCTATCTATCTATCTTCCATCTCTTTCTCTCTGAACCATCTGTCTCTCTGTGTGTGTCTCTCTCTACCTATCTAATATATAGATATAGATAGATATCTATCTATATTAATGTTGATTATAATAGTAAAATCCACTGCAAATCAAAATCAAAACAATAAGGAAAAGGAAAGAAAAATTCAAAGGAAAAAGAAAAGAAAAATAAGAACATAATAAAGAGAAATATATCTGAAGAAGTTACTTTTAACCTTCAACAAATATAAACAAATTTAGTAACTCTTCATATATATATTCCTCTATCTAAAATCTTTAGACATTAATTTCTTCTAGTATCTGCTTTCTAAAATTATCTATGCTATGTCTTGTAAAAACAAACAAACTAGATCTATTTCCCATGAAAAGCTGATTGTACTTTATCATTAATTCCAAAATCTTAAAGTAAAAGTTTCAAAATTCTAATTTCATCTGGACCTTTAGTCCATTTAAAACTTTCTAAAATCAAATTCATGTTCAGTTTTTTTTTGCTGTTTATTTCATGTTCTTTAAATTCTTAAACATGGTTAAGATTCTTTCATTTTGGATTGAAGGCACATCTGTACAGGTTTTCACACCTGTCATTCTGAAGGCCTCTAGTAACTTAGAAATAGTTAATGAGCAATTTCCAAAAGTTTTATGAACTTAGTATCTTTTGAAAGTTTCTGGTTGCAAAAAGATGAGTAATCCCATCATTTCCTGGTTATCAAATCCACAGGAAACTGGTGTCCTGTAGGAAGGGTGTCAAACTCAATTTCATTGAGGGCCGCATCAGAGTTGTGTTTGACCTGGGGGTGGGTGACTGGTGGGCATGGCCATGATGGGCATGGTCAGCCTGACATCACTTGTGTCAGGGGCACCTGTGGTGGCCTGGGGGGGGGGGCTAGGGGGAATCCACTTTTGCTAGTAGTTTGTTTGGCTAGTACTTTGCGTGGACCCCCTGGGCTCCATTTTCAGCTGTGATTGCCTCCTGCAGCCATCTGCCAGAAAAAAGGGCCACTGAGCATGGCTCCGTTTTCACTGGCAGAGGCACTGCGGGATGGTTCTTTGCTATTTCCAGGGCAGCCTCATGGACCAGGTCTAAGCACACACACTACTAACTGCACTATTTCCCCTAAAGGGAAAATCTAAATGTTATATTGGAGCAATACTTTATGAGGGATAATCAAAAAAATCTCACAGGCTTCAAAGTTAATGAATACAAATTCAGGATTTAAAAGTGAGTTGGCACTGCTGAGTCCATAAAAACCCACTTGCCAAAATCAATGGGTTAAGGGGATGGTTTGAGAATATTTCTGAAGTTGAAGGTTGCAGACTGAATAAATTACTAGTAAGTGCTGCAGGTATCAGATTCTGAGTGAAAGAAGGAATGCTGACCATCATTGGTTTGGAAGTGCAGAGGCTTGCTTTTTGTGTTTGCAAAAGTAAGAAGAAATCTACCATATTATACCACATAGTGTTACTTTACCCTCATGTTACATATATTTAACGGCCAACCAAAAGAATAAAAACCTTTATGTACATTAAATTGATTGTTAAATTCAAGGATCTACATACAGAAGTCAGTGATTTCATGCTATGTGTTTACAATTTCCCAACTTCACTACAATCATAGATGTATTAAAATTTGACAGCTACACTGGTGAGGAATTATTATTGAAGTGCAAACACACATGGAGGGTGTTGGTGGAGAAAGATGGTGGCATCAGGTTTCTGAATCCATGGTATTTTTTTTTTCACGTCCCTTCTGCCTTTAGGGTGTTATGGTTGGTATGGGCCAGAAAGACTCCTATGTGGGTGATGAAGCACAGAGCAAGAGAGGTATTCTGACTTTGAAATATCCCATTGAACATGGAATAATTACTAATTGGGATGACATGGAAAAAATCTGGCACCATACATTCTATAATGAACTCCGTGTTGCCCCAGAAGAACATCCCACCCTGCTCACAGAAGCTCCTCTGAATCCCAAAGCCAATCGTGAGAAGATGACCCAAATTATGTTTGAGACCTTCAATGTGCCTGCCATGTATGTGGCAATCCAAGCTGTTCTCTCCCTCTATGCTTCTGGACGTACTACAGGTAAAAGAATAAGTTAATTGTTTTCCTCACCAGATTCTTTCCTGAACACTGACATAATAAATGCTTGTATTAGGGACAGACACCATGCTGGCCTCCTTGCTCTTTCTTTTTCCAGACTACAACTACAAATTCTTTAATGTTGGCCATGTTGGATGGAGCTGATAAGGGTTCAATTCAAAAGTTACTGAAAGGCATAATATTGCCTAATATATAGGTAGTCCTTGACTAATAATATTTTGTTTGGTAACCTATCAAAGTTACAATGGCACTGAAAAAAGTGACTTATGACCATTTTTCACACTTATAACCATTGCAGCATCCCCATAGTCATGTGGTAAAAATTCAGATGCTTGGTAACTGACTCATGTTTATGACAGTTGTAATGTCCCAGGGTCATATGGTCATCTTTTGTGACCTTCTGACAAAGAAAGTCAATGGGGAATCCAGCTTCATTTAACAATCATGTCATTAACTTTAAAACTGCAATTAACAGCTATGGCAAGAAAGATTGTAAAATGGGGCAAAAGTCATTTAAATGTCTTACTTAGCAACATAAATTTAGGGCTCAATTGTGATCATAAGTTGAGGACTACCTCAGTGGGGGTATGTTACTGGTTCAGACCGGTTCACCTGAACCGGTAGTTAAAAAAGCCAATGATTAGCTGAGAGGAGATAAAAAAATCCTCCAATCAGAGGTGGTATTCAGCAGGTTCTGACCAGTTCTGGACAACCAGTAGCGGAAATTTTGAGTGGTTCGGAGAACTGCTAAATACCATCTCTGACTGGAAATTTTACAGTATCCTTCCCTGCCACGCCCACCAAGCCACACCCACAGAACCAGTAAAAAAAATTTGAATCCCACCGTTGCTCCAATCAGCTGAGAGGAAAAAGAAGAGAAAAGCCGGCCCTTCCATCTGCTCCTGCACTCTTCTCTTCTTTATCCTCTCATCTGATTGGTGCTGCAAGTCTCAGCTGGTGTGAGGAAAGCTGCGTTAGGCAAAATATGCCCACCAAGCCATGCCCAATGAACCAGTGGAAAAACAATTCGAATCCCACCCCTAGACTACCTGTGTAGTATATGCTGTATAGCCCTTAAGTAGCCCTGTCTCTGAGATGCAAAACCAGTTCATTTTATTATTTGAAGCAGCTTTCCCTAATGGACAGAAGTTCCATCCATTTCATGAAGGAAACCATATTTCTTCATTTAATGGATGGATTAGAAAAATGCTTGTGGGAATCAACTTTCCAGATGATGCCTGTTTAATGCAGAATTAAATTCAAAACAAAAATTTTAAATCTCAGATTTCAGCATTCTCACAGGGGAATGCAAATGATGGTACTATTTATTCTTTTTTAAAAAATAGTACCAACCAAGGAAATGATACAACTCTTGGAAGTTTAATTGCCTCAAACAATTAGCATTTCTTCATTTCCAGCAAATTCCCTTGGATATGATAATGATTACAGCAACTTAATATATCGGTTTAGAGAGAATATGCCCCCATCCTTCACTTTTGAGAAACTGATGCTGCTTAGACAATCTGAATACTACAACATATAATCACCATAGTGGCAACTCAAATATATTCATATTTAAAAGTTATCTTAAAAGGATAATGAACACTGCTTGCTTATCGCTGAGAACAGCATTAAGTTGAAATTGTAATTTATACATGAAAGGAATGGCAATGTGGTCCACTTTACTGAATCAGAAATGTAGTTGTGATATGTATAACATGGGCAATTATTGCACATAGTAGGTACTTTCAAATAAAACTATAATAGATACAAGCTCATTTCTCTGCTACTTTTCTACAGTTTGGAAAAATAGTATTTCCTATTTCTGTGCTCAGAATCTAAAATAAAGAATATTACACCCTTATCCCAAGATATATGCTTCCCCCTTCTCTTGAAAAGATGAAAAACTATTGGTTTACTATATTTGAAACACCCATATAAATTATTGTCCTTCACTTATTAAGAGAGCAGCATCTGAAATACTTATTGATCAGGGTAATCAAACTCGGGGGCTGGATGTGTCATGTACTGGCATGCCCAAGCCCGGTTTAGTGAAGGCAAAAAAAGTCCCAATACATCATGTGATGCTGTCATGACAATGTGAGTTTGACACCCCTGTCCTATATGATCTTATGCTGTTTGGATCTCAAAGCAGCTCTTCCTGCCTAGGTGCCTTGTAGATGTGTGAATTTTCAAATTAGAATTCTCACCAGAAGTCTGGGAATTTAAATGCTCTCAACTTTAACTTGGGTTAAGGATGGCTGCCTATTACATATTGGAGGCTGCCAATATGTTGGCTTAATTAGTGTCAGGAATGTCTTTGAAACCTTTACAAAAACACATTGGAACATAAGTAGAATTGTCATCTATAATAGACAAATTTAAGAATGTGTTCCCATATTAGAAACAAGTTTAGGTTCAGCTGAATGACATGAACTCGCTGTTCAGCTAAGTTCTTTGTTTATTAAAATGTGGCATTATCAAACTGCTACTACAGGATGACATAAATATGAAAGGAAGGCTATGATCCAGTGAAGCCATTTTGATCCAAAATTGGTTCAAGGAAGCATTAAAGTCTACAGTTGGCTGAAGTTAAGAAAATATTCCCTTTGGCATTTCAACTTGTAAGATACTGAGAATCACTAACTGAAAAAGGTTATGTTTCATGCTTATCTGTCACATCAGACTTTAATTTAATTTAATTTAATCTTTGTGTATTTTTTTCTTGTTCTGCTAACCTGCATCTGGAGAGATTGCATGACATGTTCAAGAACATTTTTAAAAAATGCTGGCATTATAACAACTTGGGCATTTCTATTTTACAGGTATTGTCCTTGATTCAGGGGATGGAGTCACACACAATGTCCCTATCTATGAAGGTTATGCTCTTCCCCATGCTATTATGCGCCTGGATCTGGCTGGCAGGGATCTGACTGACTACCTCATGAAGATTCTGACAGAACGTGGCTATTCTTTTGTAACAACAGGTAATTACAGTTGAAATGTACTTTGGTCAATGTTTATGTCTCACAAAAGTGAATTCAAATACATACATACACACACACACACATACAGAGAGGGAGGGAGGAAGAGAGAGTGTGAGTTGAATATGAACATTAAGCTCAGCTTAATGGAATTTTCAGTGTCATATCAAATAAAAAAGTTATGTGGGATCTAGATTGCTTCTACGTAATTTCTATTTCTCCATATTTTCCCCAATCATCAGATATGCTGAAATGCTAGTGTCCGATCCCATTTCTAAGCATCCTGGAAAAATCATTTGAGGATATATGGAAATAATAATGACCAAACTGAACTATGGGGAGACAATTTTTGATTTCAATTTTGCTTGCATTCTTCTTAGCCTTTTCTTTCTTTGCATACATTTTTGATTATGTCTTTACAGCTGAACGTGAGATTGTCCGTGACATTAAGGAGAAATTATGTTATGTTGCTCTGGACTTTGAGAATGAAATGGCTACAGCAGCCTCCTCCTCTTCTTTAGAGAAAAGTTATGAGTTGCCTGATGGACAGGTCATCACAATTGGGAATGAGCGCTTCCGCTGTCCAGAAACCCTTTTCCAGCCATCTTTTATTGGTAAGGAATAAATGGAAGCTTTAGCTTGAAGTTACTTTGGTCTTGGCTGGCTGCTGGCTGAATTGCTTCTCTGTGCAGTAAACTCTACAGGTAATATAACATTAAAAGGATGCAAAATGCAAAAAGATAAAACATTTTTGAAATAATAGAAGTCAGCAGCAATATCTGTCAAATATGCATATTCTCTTCTGGGCTGATGACCATGCTAAACTATTAGTCGGGGCCATACTAAAACAAATAAAAAGAGGGCAGAAATTAAATTAAATTAAATTAGATTGAAACAAATACAGCTCATAGAAATACATGCATATGAACCACTTTCTCCTCCAGCAACATTAAAAAATACTTTTAAATAACTTTTGGACTACCTATCAATGTTGTACTTAAGACATTGGGAAGGTCTTAAGATATTGGCTGGAACTGGCTTTGCAGCCCCAGATTATGCATTTGTATACAAAAGGATGAGAAAGCAGAAGATAATCTTAGAAGGGAACTCCGTGAGTTAGTCAGACTCCAGTTGATTAGGAGTCTTGTCTTGAGTACCAATTTACATATATTATACACACTGTTGAAGGGATATTTGAGTATTAATGTTGACTACAATTAATTCAGGGCTTTTCCCACATTCCAGGAACAACTGCATCTTTAATCTGCAATAGATATATTTGTTCTGGACATGGGGCATCATTTTATGGCCTTATAGTCACTGTAATATTTTGAAACTATCTTGCAAATGTGATAAACAGGATTGACATTTGTAATTTTTAAAACAAAGGAACATAAATCAATATAACAGTGAAACTGGCTACCAGCAGCTGTTGCTGGAGAGTTCCCATTCCATCTAGCCAAACAATTTTTTAAAATCCTGTGTTCAGTTACTATTTTTGGAATGCATTGCCTCCTGTGTGGAATTACAGCAGCAATGCCAATAAATAAGATTGTCAGAAGCATAACAACTCTCATTTTGATCTTAACTAATTACTTACATTGAAATTACTCATTCAATGATATGAGAATTCTGTTCACCAGCAAAAAAATAAAAAATAAAGTTGTGCTCAATAATTTCTGGGCACATCTTTATTTCCGGATGTCTCTCTACTTCAACATACAATGTGACTATTATCATAAATTAATACATAGGCCAGGAATGTCTGCCAAAGGCACAAATTCCTTTCCTTTTGTGGTACAAATGACTTCATGGATGATCACACTGCCTTGGGTATAAAGGTATCTATATAAAAAGCACAAATACCTTTGAAGTACAGTTTGATTTGGCAGTTTAACCTTGACTATATTCAAGAGAAGAATTCTAGCCTTGCATAAATGTGCCTAAAGGCTGTTTTTTAAAATCCCTCCACAGTGTTGAATTTAGAATGACAGTCTTGATTGTGTCAGATCCATTATGTTGTTAATCTCAAAGTGAAGCTGAATATATTTTTTTAAAAAAGATTTTATTAGCATGGCATTATGGCTTCAATATGTGTATTTTTTTCATTTTTGGTTTATTTTGATTTCAACATGGCCATCTTCTTTAATGGTAGTGCATTTTAGAAAGTTAATTGATATAAATTTATATAAAATCAGGTAAATTCCTCGGTGTTGCACCCTGTGATCATTTAACAGCCCAGAGTTCAAAGGGGAAAAAAACAAGATTCATATTAGATTCATATTCTTCGAGACCAATTTTAGTCATGACAGAAAAAGTAATTTCCCTTTGCAACTGATGATCCATCAAATCTTTATTTTACAAGCCTTGTGGATTTAGGAGCAGTTGTTCATCAGCTGTTGCCTTGTTATGGATCTAATTTCAGTTCACTTTAAGATGCCACCTGTCAACTAATACATTGGAATGTAACTCTTGAATTTGTATTTCTGGTGTAAGTTTTTCTTACATTCATTCCTAAGCTTCTGTTCATACTTTCATTATTTTTTTGCCTTCCTAAATGCAATCTTGACTTTTTTCCCCTAATTCAAGCATTTGTACTAACATCCATTGCATCTCAGAGTTCTCACATGAAAGTTGTCAGTTTGTAAGCTATGTCTGTCATGTACTGTTATCTGTAATGACACTTGTTTCAATAGTGACAAAAATGTCATTTTCATTAATTTTATTTGAATTTATATAAGCTACACTTCCAAATCCAACTCAAATGTATTTTCATGTGGGATGTCCAGGTCAATTCAATATGCCTCCATACGACCACTTGTCTATGACAATGTGCTGCCATAAGATCAGTTGTTCTTATGCCTTTTTGTCCATGCAGCAGAGATAGTTGATAGATGAAATGATGCAATACATGAAATAGAAAAATAGATAGAAAAAATTCTCTTGTATAAATTGCTACAGGAGGCGAGAAAACAATTGGTTCTATATGAAATTCTCTGATTTACATTGTTGTCACAAACAAAAAACAAAATGTTTCCTTCCAAATTTACTTGTACTTCTATCAGGTGTGGTTTAGGAAAAGAGTTAATCCCCAACCTTTTTGGATTCAAAGGTTGCATATAACATTTTGTGGAAGAGTGAGGGCTGCAAAGTAGATGATACCATGTCACATATGCAGACAAGGCTGGGAGACTTTGGGGAAAATATTTGCCTGTTAATACCTTCTTAGGACTTACATTACATGTGCATCCTGCTTCCAAGTGGTCAAAATATGTAGTCACTTTTTTGCAATTACAACAGAAAAAAGAAAAAAAGGGAATCTATAACCTACACAAAATGAGTCCAGTAATTCCACATGGCTATATATGTGTGAGGCCTCCATGCCTAATGTATAATATTAATCCCATCTTCTATTTTTTATAAAAAACTCTTATTTGATAAATGCTTTTTTATTTTTACTTTTTTTTTCTGATAGCTTTCTGCTATTAATAATGCTCAAATGTTGTGCTTCCTCTATACTTCATCGGTCAATAGCTATCAATATTCATTTCTTTCCAAGGTATGGAATCTGCTGGCATTCATGAAACTACCTATAACAGCATAATGAAGTGTGATATTGACATCCGTAAAGATCTGTATGCCAACAACGTACTCTCTGGTGGTACTACTATGTACCCTGGCATTGCTGATCGTATGCAGAAAGAAATCACTGCTTTGGCTCCCAGCACAATGAAAATAAAGGTGTGAAACTTGTTTCATATATCAAGCTTCCAAGTCCCTGTGAAGTGTCCTCTTGAAAAGATTGAAGTAACTTTATAAGACTCCTAACTAAAGGTTCAATAAAATCTATAGCCAATGCTTCTCTGGAAGGATTTATACTCCTTCTATATATTTTCCATTCCCCACCATCCAGTCAGAGCTGAAGAAGCCTCTTGGATGAAAAGCGAAACGTCTTCAAAGAAAAGCCAGAAAGTCCATTTGCCTCTTAAAAAAAAACACCTTTGGGAAAATCTGAAAATCTCCAGGGACATTTTTATAGGGTTAAAACTGTTTATTGAGCAATGCTCTTCAAAATGGCCTTAGAATGGAGAAAGTTTCAATTTTAAAGAATATATTTATTGGAAGGGAAGATTTTCTATTTCCCCCAAAAAATTCCTAATGGACCATTTGATAATAAACAACAGTAACCATGGTAAAGACCGTCTATATTTTGCTTTGCCAACTCAAATAAACAAAGCATACTCTTTTTTTCACCAAGATTCTCATAATTTCTCTACCCAAGTCAGAATTCAGTTGTAGAATTTTAGTAGTTTGTGCACTGATGTCTCACTGTTAAGAAGTCATTGTTATTAGAAACAGCTTAAAACAAAGTTGTGTTGCTTAGAAACCTAGGTTGATACAGCGCCTTCTGAAATAAACCTCTTGTTTATTTTCTCCATTTAGATCATTGCCCCCCCTGAGCGAAAGTACTCAGTCTGGATTGGAGGCTCCATCTTGGCATCTCTTTCAACTTTCCAGCAGATGTGGATCAGCAAACAGGAGTATGATGAGGCTGGCCCATCTATTGTCCACCGCAAGTGTTTCTAAGCATCTTCCCATACCCTTTGCCACAAATTGCCCACTCAGGATGATGTGCTTCTTGAAGTATTTTTTCCCCTGGTAATCCCTCCTAAACTAGGTTCAGTTATAATGTACAGTTTGTTTACACATGCCCATGCAATTTATTATGCTTCTTTGAATATTTATTGCTTTATAAATAAACAAGATCTGGGATTTACAACATAAATATGTTATGTAGTCTGATTTTTAAAAAATAAATGATGATAGCTTATTTTTAAAAAGCAGTAATATTAATGTAAGTAATAGATAGATAGATAGATAGATAGATAGATAGATAGATAGAGATAGAGATAGATAGACAGGAGTGACAATTACTTTTTCATTAAATCACGACTGCAGAACTTAAAAAGACTGTGCAAATTCATGAAATCAGTTAAATTAGCAAAAAAAATTCAGAATGTCCTATGAACACAGTCTTTAAAAATCACAGATCTCGATTCCTTTGTTTGGTGACTATTGAGAAAACATTTAATACATTGTCTCCACTCATGAGTTGTGTTCATTTGTGAAACTTTTAAGACACTCAATTTCAGCTAACCTCTGTCCAGGGATAGACTGGAGATTTGCATCTTAGTTCTATTGTTGACATTGAAAAGCATCCTTTTGTATTTGCATTTATAACTTTACAGAAAGAGTTTTTGAAAGCAGTCTCATCAAATATATAGATTTATAGGAAAACAGTCTGTTCTATGAGTTTTTGCAAGCTTATATTTGGTGCTATCCAAGACAAAAACCCTATCCTTTTCTCAGCCTGCTTTGAAGAAGTCTTTTGCAAAGTAAACTGGGCAAAAGATGGAATAAAAACCAATGGTGCCTTTTTAAAATACATGATGTTGTTCTCTTCTCACAAGATCCAGAAGAGTTACCAAGACACATACAAGAGTTGCACAAAGGTTGAGAACCATTTGGCTTAAAATTAAACCTGAAAAAGAATCAAATTATGTTGAATAAATTCAGCAAAGTAAGTAAGTTTTTTTTTATATATATTTGGTGAAGAACTAGATGTAGTAGACCACTACATATACCTTGGCCAATGGATCTCAATGGATGGTGATAACAAAAAGGGAAATTGAATGGCATGTTAAATGTGGCAAAAAGGCATTTGGCAAATTAAGCGTAATTTTCAAGAACAACCTCCCCCTCTGCCTGAACAGAAAGGTTTTCAATGAGTGTGTTCTACCTGCTCTAGCATATGCTAATGAAACATGGACACCAACTTCACAATCAATAGAAAAGTTATGAGCAATGCAAAGAGCCATAGAAATATATATGCTTGGCAACACAAGACAAGATAAAAAGACCTACACTGGATTAGAGAGCAAACGAAAATACACGATGCCATAAAGAAAGTAAAAGAATTGAAATGGAAATGGGCTGGTCACATAGCAAGAAGAACTGATGGCAGGTGGACCAGCGCAGTCATATTATGGATCCCACTTGATAAAAAGTGTCCACAAAAGAGACCTAGACAAGACAGAGCAATGACATCAGCAAATTCTGTGGGCCCAACTGGCAAAGGAAAGCTCAAGGCTGTATTCGTTGGAAACATGCAGAAGAGGCTTCCATCCTGCTGTGGATACACAATGGCTAGAATGGTGATGAGCATGATGATATTTGGAGCATCAGTGATGCCATCTAGCCCCCTTTGTGTTCTATGACCTTTTTTGTATATCTCCCCAAGTTACATTAAGACAATTGATGGTACTTTTTTTAAATACATCATTATCATCATCATCATCATCTTAGCCATTGTCTATCCACTGTAGGAGAAAGACCTCTTCCTCATGTTTCCAATCCATACAGTTCTGAGTTTTCTTTTGCTGATTCGGCCCACAATACTTGCTGAGGTCCTCGGTCCATCGTCGATCCTTCCACATGCCATTTTTTAAAACTATTTGATAGTAAATAGTGGAAAGATGAAACTTCACATTACTCTGGATTGAACAGTGAGAAATTTTTTTGCTCAGTGTAACTTCAGACTATTACATAGTTAAATCCAGGGGTTTTCAGTTCATACTACAAAAAAAAACTAGTCATGTTCAGCTAAAGGAAATCAATATTTAAAAAAAAAAAACACCACCTTTTTTAGGCTGGTTCAAGTTAAGGCATCAGTGTGTAAGCTTGAATGTTCAAGCACTTTTCATGAGAATGAAGATCGTAAAATATTACATTCCGGTTATCTGTCCCTACTTGAGTTGCATTTGCATGACAAATTTATTCATGATCTCTTAACCATGGTTGTTTACTCAGTTATATTGGATTGTAAAAAAATTACAAGACTGGGTTTATACAGCACCTAAGCCTGTGATGGCGAACCTATGGCATGCGTGCCACAGGTGGCATGCAGAGCCATTTGTGCAGGCACATGATCCTTAGCCAAACTTACCTCACTATGCATGTGTGTGCCTCCCAGCTGATTTTCAGCCCATTTTCTGGCCTCTCAGGGGCTCGAGTAAAGCCTCTGCAGCCTTTGAAGACTGAAAAACAGGCTCATTTCATCACTTCTGGTATTTCTGGAAATACAGGAAGTGATGAAACGGCCCCTTTTTTGGCCTCCAAAGGCTGCAGTGGCTTCTCTTGAGCCTCTGGAAGACCAAAAAAGGTCTCAAATGGCCCAAAAAATCAGCTGGGAGGCGTGCATATGTGCAGTGCAGGTTAGGGGGTGGTGGGGAGAATCACACATGCATGCACAGTGGTCCCCCCCCACATGCATTGCCTTCTGGATGCTGGTATGCGAGTGCATGTGCATGAGCGCGTGCACAATTTTTGGTACAGGAACCCAAAAAGGTTAGTCACCACTGACCTAAACTTACTTAATCACTTTTTTTAGGTACAAGTGTGAGCCTGGGGAACCAGCTACCAAATTACTCACTTATTAAGATTATCACTGCCACCTGTATGATAGTACACCTCTGATACTATTATCCTCTCTTCTTTCTCCCACATCCCCATCCACTTCACAATGGCAAACTACTCAAGTTCTAATTTAATTGATTCTGGAATAGCCACAGAGATTGGTCCTCTGCTGCTGATTATTACAAGTAGAAAAATACTGAATACCTCAGGCTTTCATCAGATAGATCCCTAATAAAATATTAATTTTATTCAGTTCCAGTGGGTTCAGAATAGTCTTTGGAATTTGGTCCATTGCTAAGAAAAAGGGAAAGGTTACCAAAAGGCACATACAGGTCAAAAATGCAGGAAGACGGATGTCTTTATATAGGATGCCGATTGTACCATGTTTCCCATCTCATAACAATGCTTCCAGCTTGTTCCTAGCTTGAAGCTAGCAGAAGTCACCCAAATATTTCCCTGTGTAACATATGCAGCCGAGAATGTTCCTATGAGGAGCTGAAGCCAACTAGAAGATGTTTTAACCTTTCTGCTACACCTGTTCACATGGAAATGAGTCTCTGCTCAATGAAACTTACTTCCTACCATTTCAGTAATCGTGGCCTTTGGATAGTTTGTGTAGTCCTTGCGTTCTGGTGATGCTATTCAGTTTGCTGTGAGGCAGAGGCAAACAAGAAAATGTGATAAAGATAAAAATAGCCAGTCTAATTTTAACTCAAGCAGAAAGGTACTTTCTTTACAGAGGATAAACAACATAACTCAGCCCTTGCTATTTGGCAAATTTGGTCTTTCATGCAACAAATGAACTTGAGAAAAGATCAGGAATTGGAGATTTGTTCCTTTTTTAAAAAAAAATGATAGGGAGTAAATGGGAGATATCTTGGAAATTTACTTACATTGTTCAAATCCACATGCTCCACAGAGTTTATCTGAAAAGAATAGACTTTAGAATAGAATAACAGAGTTGGAAGGGACTTTGGAGGTCTTCTAGACCTATCTCCTGCTTAGGCAGGAAACCCTACACCACTTCAAACAAATGGTTATCCAATCTCTTCTTAAAAATCTCCAGTGCTGGAGCATTCACAGCCTCTGGAGGCAAGTTGTTCTACTGATTAATTGGTCTGTCAGAAAATTTCTCCTTAGTTCTAAGTTGCTTCTCTTCCTAATTAGTTTCCACCCATTGCTTCTTGTCCTACCGTCAGGTGCTCTGGAGAATAGCTTGACTCCCTCTTCTTTGTGGCAGCCCC
>BLBF01000005.1:39348385-39360754 GCA_015471245.1 Laticauda colubrina | reverse complement strand
CTCTAGATGTGAAGAGGTCTATCCCAAAGGGTAGGAAAGCAAGAAATGATACTCAGAAGAACCAGGAGAGATATAAAAAGCTACTGAGCTGGGAGTGCAAAAAAACAGATGCATCCAAATACAAGCATAGTGGAGAAGAACAGAAATTGTTGAACTTGGAAGCTGCGGAGAGTTTTATTTTTAAAAAAAAAAACAGCCTGAGGAGATAAATGGGAATATGAGACATAGCTCTCAGTCAGTATTGTCAGCCTCAGCAACTTTAGGATGTATGGACTTCCCTCAAAACGACACTATCGAGCATTGCACACCAGAACAACTAGACCCAAGAACAGTATACCTGAAAGAAATCACTCTGCTAAACAAATAATTCCTTCAATCCTCTTCAACTATTACAAAGTCTGCACTACTATTACTGTTAATTTTGTCATTACTCCTTATCACCCATCCCCTCCCACTTGTGACTGTATGTCTGTAATTTTGTCGCTTGTATACTTATGATTTAGACTGACTGTTACAAGGGGGCTTCTATAAAAGCAGTTATTGCTATGAGCAATTTTGTACTGAAGGGAAAAAATCTGTAGTGCCTTAAAATTGTACTTCCCCTTATGGAGACTGCTCAGTTTATTGAGTTTGCTCTGAACAAGCCTCTCCATGTCATACCAGAAGATTCACCCTCTAAATTCAACATCATCTTGCTGTCTCTTGTTTTTCTTTTACCTATATGATACTGTATGCATATCTGTATTCTGATTGCTTTCCTAATACATGTATTTATTTAAAGAATTTTACAGTTTCATGAAACCTTTTTATGAAAGAAGGACCTTCTTCAATATAATGCCTGATTTAAAAAAACCCAAATTCCCACACAAGCATTTCTTGTAATGTTCTTTGTTAATACAAATAGCAAAGTTACTGTAAATACTCATTTGGAAATTTTAGTAAAGCGATCATGTTCAGCACACTAAAATATAATCTCTTCATTTGAATGATGGTTCATATTAATCCATGGCAGCCCCCATAATGCAGAAACTTTCCCTGAAGGTCTAATTTTTACAATTGCTAAGGAAAACTGCCAAGAGGGAATTATTTCATGGGTACTTTTAAAGTTTGGTTCGATGTTGTTAGTGCCAATATGGTTTTATGGATCTTATTTGTGTATGTTTTTATTGCATTGTCTTTGTCTTTTAATTGTAATTTTATGTTGTAGAGTTTTATGCAGTTATGTCTATTGTATTGGAAACTATTGTGTACTAGTGATACATAAAAAAGTAAATAAATATATACATTTTTATTTAAAAAAGAATCAGGATTTGCATAAATTGAGTACGCCTTTTGTTAATTCCAGGAAAAGATAAACTGGAATCGTGAAAGATGTGAAATGCTGGTATGTTCTAATGCTTGATTCAAATATAGCACAATTCCCTATTGGTCTTTCAGAAAAACATTCCATTCTGATGCTTTAGTTGTGTGGGGGTTAATATTATATTTCTTCTGCTCCTTTATGATTGAATGGCAGAATTCCATTCCCAGGGGCCATGAACAACAGATTTAGAAATAAAAATATAAAACCATAAGTTCTTATTTTTTTCCATCATTTCTTTTCCCAGTGATTAACTTCAAATCAATCACAGTACAGCTCTGGTAATTTCAGTGGGCTGCTTCACAAGTTATGATTTATTATAATGTGAAAACTTTTTGGAAGGTAGTAAAAACAGAGAGGAGAGGTCATAAGGAATGCAGAAGATATATGTCACCAAATATATAAGCAGTCCTCAATTGAAGCCAAAATTGCATGCAATGTGAACAAGTTCCATTGTTTGAATAAAGACAAAAATGATGATTAAACTCACATGGAAGGTATTTCTATCTAAAGCTGGGGCCACAGTCTTAAATAGTTGATTTGGAGACAGGAGAAAAGAAACAAATAGTTATTTCAGAATTTGGAGCCCTTATGACAGTATACCTTCCTAAGTGCAAACAGTATCTGAATCTTGAAGACTTAATCACAAAAGGGGCTACCTTCTTTGTTACCCTGAGAGAATAAAGAATGTCTTGATTTCTAGCATTTCAGTGATTAGTTACTTCCAAGCTGATCATTTGGTAAGAACTCATCAACTAAATAAACCTAGAAGCAATTGATTGAGATTGATAATTTAAAGTAATTTAGTGATTCAGTTTGGGCATATGATTTATTTACAAATGTGATCAAATAGTCTTCAAATAATCATTGAATTAAATATACAAATAGCCCTATTTTATTGGATTTCCATACCTTTTACTGTGACATAAAAAAATGTCAGTTTTTTTTAATATATGAGAAGTTTTACCTCTTTAAAGCCCATGTCACACTGCCCAACGGATGCAAAAAGGACACAGCGGACGAGCAAAATGTTCCATCCATTGTTATCCGCTCTCAAAAGGGGCAAAAATTTGCATAACCGGAGCGGATAACACGGACACGGGGAGGACGCAGGGCGGATGCAAAGCGGATACGGAACAGAAGCCCAGCGGATGGAAGCGGATGGGAGCGGATGGCGCAAACGCTAGGCTTCCGGGGGCCTCAGTAAAGTGGACGCAGAACGGAAAGAGCGGATGCAGAGCGGACGCCGAACGGATGAAGCGGATGCACAGCGGAAGCCTCATGGATGCACAGCGGAAGCCTAATGGATGCCTGGCGTTAATTGCGCATGCGGGGAGGATGCATTGCGTCAGCCCCGCGGATATAACGGAAGCAGCTCGGAAGCAGGTCGCCATTCAGAGGAAAGACCTGCTGCCAGACACATCGACTGCCTTGCCTGCCCTGCCTGCATGTCTGCCTGCCAGTCTTGCTGCCAGCCTTGCTACCAGCCTTGCTGCCAGCCTCCCTGCCAGCCTCCCTGCTAGCCTTGCTGCCAGCCTGACTGCAAGTCTTGCTGCCAGCCGGTCTGCCTGCCAGCCTTGGTTCATGTCTGCCTGCCAGCCTTGGTGCCTGCCTGCCAGCCTTCCTGCCAGCCTTGGTGCCTACCTCCCTGCCAGCCTTGGTGCCTGCCTTCCTGCCAGCCTTGGTGCCTGCCTGCCTGCCAGCCTTCCTGCAAGCCTTGGTGCCTGCCTCCCTGCCAGCCATGGTGCCTGCCTCCCTGCCAGCCTTCCTGCCAGCCTTGGTTCCTGTCAGCCTCCCTGCCAGCCAGAAACCCCACAACCATGCGGAAGCACAGAAAGCCTCAGCCATCTGCTGCCAGCCCTGGCAAGAGGGACAGGGCTACCATCCCACCCCCTGGCCCTCACTCTGGTTCTGCTGGGGCTTCTGCAGCACAGGCTTGCTCTTCTGGGGCTGGGGCTTCTGCTGCTTCTGCTTCTGGAGGAGCTGATGACAAGCACTCCAGCACCAGCCACCTCCACAGCACCTGCACCCTTCACCCCTGAGACTGAGCAACCAAGAGGAGTGCCAGAGACTCTTTTTTGTCTTATAGCTTGTTGTTAATAAAGTCTAGTTTTGATTCACACACTTGCTTCATTTCTTTTTTTTAATAAAGTCTTGCTGGAAACTTTTAGAAATGGTTTAAGCCTTTGCATGCTTGTGGGATGGGTAAGGATAGCTGTGGGATGGGTTGACATAGCTGTGGGATGGGCAGGGATACCTGTGGGATGGGTAATAGCTGTGAGATAGATAAACCTCCAGTGCAAGCATAGTGGGACTGTATGGTCCACCCTCCCAGGTGCCACACCTATGGCCCTTTATTATCAATAATAATGTAATAATTATCCACACATGTCAACAAAAACACAACTCTTTTTTAAACGCCCTGTTCATTGTAGGCCAACCAAACATACATGGCCCAATCTCATCCGTGTGATGAGACAGGCTGAAGGAAGCATCCATTAAGCATCTACCATCCTGTCTTGCCACTCCACTGCTCCAGTCAGGGAGTTGCACCGTTGTCTCAGGAGGTTGCGCTGCTTCTTCGCTTCATGTGAGGCTCTGTTGGGGCCTCAGTGTCGATCAGGTTTCACCCTTGCCTCCATTCCCCAGTCTCCATGTCCCCATTGCCTTGCTGGAGGTCCACGAGCCTGTTCTGCAGGACTGGGTAGTGGGTGCGCATGAGATTGTGCAGGATGCAGCAAGCTTCCATGATCCTCCTCACGGTCTCTGGGCAATGCTGCATGGTGGTGAGAAGTACCCGGAACCTGTTGGCCAGGATGCCAAAGGGGTTCTCCACCACCCGCCTTGCCCTGGACAGCCTGTAGTTGAAGATCCTCTCTTCACGGGTGAGGAGTCTGGAAGTGTAGGGCTTCATGAGGTAGGTTGTGAGGGAGAAGGCGTCATCCCCCATGATGAAGTAGGGCACATCTTGTGTGTCGTTGGGCAGGGGTTCTGGATCTGGGAAGCCCACGATGAGGTTGCCTTCCAGCTCCTCCTTGAGGTGACTGGCATTGTATACCTGGGCATCTGAAGTTGACCCGTTGCCTGAAGCATCGATGTACATGAACTTGTAGTCAGCATCGACCATGGCGAAGAGGATGATGCTGAAGAAGCCCTTGGAGTTGAAATAAGTGGACCCCGACTTGGCTGGAGATTTGCAGGCCACGTGCTTGCCATCTATGGCTCCAACGGTGTGTGGTAAGTTCCACTTCTGATACCACTGCTCTGCAACTTTCTTCCATCCTTCTTCAGTGGAGGGGTACTGGAGGAGCTCCTCCTTGTATTCTTCGATGATGGCCTGCACCACTTCTCTGACCACAGTGCTGATGGTGTTGGATGGCACCCTCCAGCCGTACTGCATGCTCCTGTAGGAGGTCCCTGAGGCCAGGTGGTGCAGAGTGAGTGCCACCTTGAGCCCAGGTTCCAGGCTGGGCTGGAAGCTGGTGTTTGTCTTGGTCAACCTGGGTGTCAGCCGCTGCACAACTTCGTCAAACATGGCTGGAGGCATCCTCATGAAGTTCTGGAACGCCCGAGTGTCTTTGCTCCTGAGCTCCACCCTCAGCTTGTTGTACAGTCTGTCCTCTGCTCTTCCGGTGAACCATCTTCGGATCCAGACTCTTTTTGGGTGGCTCCTTTTCTTCTCGCAGTAGAGTTCACAGAGCCTGCAGATGTCCTCGCACTGTTGCAGAACGATGGTGGCTGCCGAAAGGACTTTGTTACAATCCACGGTGGACATGACTGGATGCTGTGGAAGAGGAAGAGCCAGATGAAGGCTGTTCTGAAAGTGAGATGCAGGTGAGTTGCTCCCCCTTTTTATAGGCAGTATAGGTTTTCCGCTAGGCATCCTCTAGGCATCCTCTAGGCATCCTCGAGGCATCCTCTAGGCATCCTCTAGGCATCCTCTAGACATCCTTAATATCCGAGATAGGTCCCCTCTGCGAACGTTTTTTCCGCTTTAAACGCTTTTTTTCCGTGCTGCATCCGCTAGGCATCCGTTCTGCATCCGTTCTGCGTCCGTTCCGCTTCCTCCCTGCGTCCGGGCGGATGCGAGTTGCGTGGATGCACAGCGGACGCCAAGCGGATATAGCGGATGCGTAACAGATGCATAACGGATGCGTAGCGGATGCAGAACGGACGAACTGGATACATTTTCCGCGCAAAAGTTTTAGGCAGCCCAAAACTTTAGGAGCGGATGAAACGTCAATAAATGGATGCTGGACGGATAGAGAGGAAGCAAAATGGAAGGAGTGAGTACATCGCGTTTTCGAACGGATGGCAAGGTTTTTTGTCCGTTTTACATCCTCTTTGCATCCGTTCGTTCAGTGTGACATGGGCTTAAGGCCATTGAACTTCTGTTCCTTTAACCTGAGCTTTTTCTGTTTGTATATTCATTCCATTTAGCTCCTTATTTTATCTTCAAATAGCATCTTTGAGAAAGCACTACCATACACAGGGTTATAAGGAATGATGCATTAGATTAGGCTGCAGATTCTCCGGTGCCAGTTTGGTATTAATTTACTTCAGATGTAATAATCTTAATGTCATCTTGTTGCTTTATTTGCTTTTAAAGTGGTGAGATTGGACAATGAACAGTTTCTGCTCCAACAACAAACTTTTGGCAAGTATCAAAGATATAATTAGTGGTTCTGATAAAATTCATGGCCAACTAAATGTCTCCAAAGGAGCAGAAAGGGCATTGTGACAAGATCAGCAGCAGAAAAGTGATATATGGATAGCCAAATCTCTCCAATAAAGGAGAGATCGTGAGATCAGCAATCCAGACAGCTGCAGTGGATATCCAAATGAAACTGATTGATATCTTAATAATTAAAAGATATATACAATGGCAAAGCAAAAAAGTGACATGGATAACTTTTTTATACTAGATTTATAAAAGAGACCTACCTGTTAATTCCGAAAGATTTTGTGAAAAAGGACAAAGACAGAAATGAAATGAAAGCATTTTAAACAGTGTAGGACACTATTTAAAGGGATTAACAATTAAGTTGGTTAAAAAGAAGGAATATAAAGTGGGTATAATTTGATCAAGTTTAAAATAGATATGTTGTTATTTCTAGTAACTCTTACTGGACTTCAGACCAAGACTGAATGACAAGTTTTTAAAGATTTGTTTACAGATAAGAAATGAGATATGGGACGAAGAAATCATTTGTTGTATTTTAAGAGAAGGTATAAGTTATCAAAAAAATTGTATTTCTTTTGCGAAAGGGAGAAGTTACTTTTTAAGATATTTTCTTTTTCTGTGCTATATATATATATATTTCTGTTCTATTTTTTTATATTATTGCCTCTTCATACAATTTCTTTCCCCCTCTACACTATTTTTTTAAATTTTTGGTAGTTTTTATCAGATTTTATCTAATTGTAATGTTTAATAAATTATTATATAGTAAAAGGAAGATCTATTTAGTGGAACCACATCCTAATGCATTCTTTCACTACCCTATTTTTGTTTACTACATTTTATCTTAACCAAAAGG
Source organism: Laticauda colubrina (assembly GCA_015471245.1). NCBI lineage: Eukaryota > Metazoa > Chordata > Lepidosauria > Squamata > Elapidae > Laticauda > Laticauda colubrina. The sequence continues at coordinate 39,353,854 of BLBF01000005.1, read as the reverse complement.
CTGAGAAGTGGGGGATTTTTTTTGCTCCTTATTATTAGCATTTTAGCAAATCATATAAATAGCTTTCAGATCAATAAAGATAATTCCTCCATTGTGCCATATGTTTAAGAAAGCAAGTAAGGAGAGCATCTGTATTCAAAGTTCATCTCAGGTGCCTGCCACTGCCAACTGTTTTCTGATTTCTGTCATCTTTCCCCTTGTACTTCCTAGGTATCTTAGTAGCCTATGCTAATTCAAAAATGCTAAAGAGGAGAAATATGATTTATTTCAGTATTCAAATTTTATCTTCAAGATTATCTTGGGTGGTTTATATCCAAGCTATTTAACACCTCTGACGCTGCAAAGATTAAAACAGTTGACAGTTCTGGATGATTAACTCTGGTTCAGCAATGAAAATAAATTATAAAGAGGGCAAATTTTATGCACCTCTCTCAAGAAGTTATAACATGTAGGCATAAGAAAGGTGTCCTCGTATGATTTTTATGAATAAAATATCTTATCTGATAAAATCATCAGTGCTCACACAGGCACAAACTGAAAAACATAGCAGAAATCTTGTTGAATGTTTTCATTTCAGCAGCTAATTTTTTTAGCTGCTATGAATTAAAGCCAAACACTAATAGCCTTAGTCTTAGAAATTGCACTTGTTCATCAAAATACTTCAAGTCTCACACTTAGAAGTGCTATTTAAAAGCATAAAGATGAGCAACACTGGCAAAATGCAATTATTCACCTTAAAAGAACTACACATATATTTGGACATTTTCTTCCTTTCACATGTCAGTGTCAGGAGTAAACAGAATCACTGGAAGCTGGTTATAAAAGAAGAAAAATTCTGTGACCTCATAAAAATATATATGTCCTAATCAGCAGTCTCAGCTTCCTCCAAATCCCTGCATTTGTGGAGGTTCTTAATGTACTTCTCTGAATGAAGTAAACACTGAATTTGCAGTGTTGTATTTTCCTTTTGATATGAGCAAGGGGATATTATCTGATAAATATAACTTTCCTTGCCTGGACTTTATGTTATACATAATACATGCATATTTTTAGGTTCTTAAGTAATGAGTTTGAAACTTATGGCCTGGCAGAGGTGATTGAAATATTACTCCTTCACTATTTGGCACTCTTCCTGGGAATTGTAATTAAGCAACATCTGCCCTGCCATAAGTTCCCTATCCCTGTGACAACCTTTCTTGTCATTTCAAAAAGTAAAGCCCATGTCCCACTGCACCAACGGATGCAAAAAGGATGTAAAACGGACAAAAAAGCTTGCCATCCGTTGGAAAACGCAATGCATCCGTTGGGTACTCACTGCATACGTGTTTCATATGCTCTATCCTTCAAACATCCATCTACTGCTATTTCATCCGCTCAAAAAGTTTTGAGCTGCACAAAACTTTTTGAGCGAATGAACTTTCCGCCGCATACAATGTACATCCGCGACACATATACGGGCAACAAACGTTCTACGTCCGTTGTCATCCGTTACACGTCCACTGTATCCTCTGGGTATCCTCTGGGCATCCTCGCAATTCACATCCGCTCCAGCTGAAAATGGAAAGAGGGAGGAAGCTAAAGGTACACGGAACGTCCACACAGCATTAATAGCATGGAAATAGAAAGGATGTAAGCGGATGCATCTCGTATATAAAGCATTAAAACGGACAAAACGTTTGCATATGGGACGTATCTCGGATATTTAGGATGTCTGGAGTATGCCTAGAGTATGTGGAAGGACACCTAGCGGAAAACCGATATTTTCTATAAAAAGGGGGAGGAAATCACCTGGATCTCAGTATGAGTCCAGCAGCCATGGTGTACAGACCTCTTCACTCTTCATCTTGCTCTTGCACATCATCCATTGATCTCCACCATGGATCATCACACACTCCTTATGGTAACTGCGATCATTCAACACCAGAACCAAGACTGTTTCACCTTTTCTACACAAGGAGAAGAAGGAGACCTCCAAGACCTGTGTGGGTCGATGCCACCAGCCATGTTTGACGAACTTGTAGAGCGTCAGAGACCCAGGTTGACCAAGCCTAGCACCAACTTCCGTCCCAACCTGGACCCTGGACTGAAGGTGGTACTGACTTTGCGGCACCTGGCCTCAGGGACCACCTACAGGAGCATGCAGTACGGCTGGAGGGTGCCACACAACACCATCAGCAAAGTGGTCAGAGAAGTGGTGCAGGCCATCATCGAAGAATACGTGGAGGAGCTCCTCCAGTGCCCCACCACTGAAGAAGGCTGGAGGAAAGTTGCAGAAGAGTGGTATCAGGGGTGGAACCTTCCCCACACCGTTGGGATAGATGGAAAGCACGTGGCCTGCAAAGATCCAGCCAACTCAGGGTCCTCTTATCACAACTACAAGGGCTTCTTCAGCATCATCCTCTTTGCCATGGTTGATGCTGACTACAAGTTCATGTACATTGATGCTTCATGCAACATGTCAGCTTCAGATAGCCAGGTATACAATGCCAGTGACCTCAAGGATGGGCTGGAACGCAACCTCATCATGGGTTTTCCAGATCCAAACCCATTACCCAATGACACACAAGATGTGCCCTACTTCATCATGGGTGATGATACCTTCTCCCTCAGAACCTACCTCATGAAGCCCTACAGTTCCAGATACCTCACCCGTGAAGAGAGGATCTTCAACTACAGGCTGTCCAGGGCAAGATGGGTGGTGGAGAACGCCTTTGGCATCCTGGCCAACAGGTTCCAGGTACTTCTCACCACCATGCAGCATCACTCACAGACTGTGAGGAGCATCGTGGAAGCTTGCTGTATCCTGCACAATCTCATGCGCACCTGCTACCCAGTGTTGCAGAACAGGCTTGTGGACCGTCAACAAGGGAATGGGGACATGGAGCCTGGTGAATGGAGGCAAGGACGAAACCTAATAGACACTGTGGATGTGCAAGACCCCAACAGAGCTTCATGTGAAGGGAAGAAGCAGCGCAACCTCCTGAAACACTGGTGCAACTCCCCAGCTGGAGCAGTGGAGTGGCAAGACAGGATGGTAGATGGTTAATGGATGCTTCCTTGAGCCTGTCTCATAACACTGATGAGATTGTGCCATGTATGTTGAGTGGCCCTATAATGAATAGGGCATTAATAAAGAGCTTTGTTTATTTTGAAATGTGTTGATCAATGAATAAATTGTTATTGATAAAAAAGGGTCATATGTGTGGCAGCTGGGAGGGTGGACCATACAGTCCCACTATCCCACAACTATCCTTACCCACCCCACAGCTATCCTTACCTATCCCACAGCTATCCTTACCTATCCTACAACTATCCTTACCCATCCCACAACTATCCTTACCTATCCCACAAGCATGCAAAGGCTTAACCATTTTTTCAAAGATTTCACCAACACTTTATTAAGTAAAAAGAATGAACCAAGTGTGTGAAGTAAAGATAACCTTTATTAATAACTGTCTTAAGTAAACTGTATGACTTTATTAAAAAAGCAAAATGAATCAAGTAAAGTGTCTTAAGCAAAGATAAAGTGAACAGGTAACAACTCAGTCTCTGGCACTATTCTCAGTCACTCTGAGGCATGTCCATGGTCTCAGCTGTTGAGCAGCCAGGGACTGTGGAGGTGGCTGTGGCTTTTGCTGGAGGTGCCATTGGGGTGCCATTGAGGTGCCATTGGGGTGCTTGGCCCCGAGAGTACAACAGGGGATGTTCAGGAAGATGTCAGAGAGCTGACTCAGTCCTGTGAGGTTGAGAAGCCCTTCCTCAAGGACCTGGGATGTCAGGCACAATACTGATTGCAAGATTTTCTGTTGAGCTACTTGGCTGTGGGGTGGAGGAAGGAGGAGTGTAGTGGGGCTGTCTGGTCTGCAGCTGGGTGAGGTGAGGCATCTGTGATGTGTGATGTACCTGGGCCGGGACTGGGAAGGGCTGCCTCTGCTGTGGGAAGTCCTGGTAGTCGTAGCCTTGGTAGGTGATGGGCTGTTGAAAGCCTGGGGTGGAGGAGCAGTCCTGGAGTGGGTCGGAGCAGGTTCAGCTGGGCCTGGAGGGTGGTGCAGCAGTGCTGTTATCTTCTCCTTCATCACCTGGTACTGGGCCACAGGCAGGTCCATGAGGGTCTGGCTCACGTAGGTGATGAAGGGTTTGCGGTTCGATGATGGTATGTCACTGTGGACCAGCTGAGAGAGAAGATCTGTGCTGGTTTTGATTTTGTCCCTGATCTCCAACAGGACAGTGTGGCTCTGGCCCTCCAGTCTGCCTCTCTGCCTGCTTTCTGTGGAGGTAGAACTGGGGTGGGTGTGGGTTGGTTTCTGGTGGCTGCCTGGACATGGTAGCTGTCTCCTGGTTGGAAGAGGACTGGCTGTCTGTGGGCTGTCTGAGGGAGAGGGTTCACAGAGGGCCTGCTCCTGGGTGGCGGACCTCACCCTTCAGGAAGTTGCACTTGGCCATGATGTACATCTCCCGGTCAGTGACCTTAACAGCGGCCTGGTCAGATTTCTTCAGGTGCAGCTTGCCATAGCAGGTGTGCATGTGCTTCCACCATCCCAGGAGTACATCTGCAGTGTAGCCCAGGCTCTCTGCTTTGTCTCTCCACGCTGCCTGCTTTCTCTTGGTGTCGTGATAGAGTCTGTGGCCCTTTCTCCAGAGGTACTCGTTCTCCCTCAGCTGTTCCAGCACCTCCTCCTATTGTTCCTCGGAAAAGGAGTACTGTTTCCTCTCTCCCTTCTCCTTCCCTTGCCCTTCCTCCCTCTGGCAAGGGATTGAGCAGCAGGGCCTTCAGAGGTTTGAGCAGCAGGGCTTTGAGGGCCTTGGGGCTGGTTCACCACAACAGCAGCAGCAGCAGGAGAAGCACCAGCAGCAGCACCAGCAGGAGAAGCACCACCAGCAGCAACAGCAGCAGCACCAGCAGGAGAAGCACCAGCAGCACCAGCAGCAGGAGAAGCACCAGCAGCACCAGCGGAAGCACCAGCAGCTTCAGAGTCAGTGCCAGGGGGTGGGATGGTGGTTCTGTCCTTCTTGCCAGGGCTGGCAGGAGTAGGCACAGGCTTTCTCTTCCCTGACTGACGAACCATGGTGTTCTTTCAAGATGTCTCTGGCAGCAGGTCTTTCCTCTGAATGGTGACTGCTTGCGAGCTGCATCCTTTTATATCCGTGGAGCTGACGCAATTCATCCTCCCCACATGCGCAGTGAACGCTTTGCATCTGCTATGCATCCTTTAGGCATCCGTGATGCATCCGCATCATCCGCTACACATCCACTCCTTCCGCTATGCGTCCGCTTCACTATTCTCCCCCAGAAGCCCTGAGGATGTGTCATCTGCTTTCATCTGCTTTCATCCGCTAGGCTTCCTATGAACATCCGCTTTACATCCCCGCTACATCCTCCCCACGTCTGTTTCTTTCCGTTGTTTTCCATTCTGTTTATGCAAATTTTTGCCACTTTTGAGAGCGGATAACAATAGATGGAACCACCCC
>BLBF01000005.1:39329232-39345451 GCA_015471245.1 Laticauda colubrina | reverse complement strand
AGCGGAAGCCTAGCGGATGCCTGGCATTAATTGCGCATGCGGGGGGGATGCATTGCGTCAGCCCCGCGGATATAACGGAAGCAGCTCGGAAGCAGGTCGCCATTCAGAGGAAAGACCTGCTGCCAGACACATCGACTGCCTTGCCTGCCCTGCCTGCATGTCTGCCTGCCAGCCTTGCTGCCAGCCTTGCTGCCAGCCTTGCTGTCAGCCTTGCTGCCAGCCTCCCTGCCAGCCTTGCTGCCAGCCTGCCTGCCAGCCTTGCTGCCAGCCTGCCTGCAAGCCTTGCTGCCAGCCGGTCTGCCTGCCAGCCTTGCTGCCTGCCTTCCTGCCAGCCTTAGTTCATGTCTGCCTGCCAGCCTAGCTGCCTGCCTGCCTGCCAGCCTTCCTGCCAGCCTTGGTGCCAGCCTTGGTGCCTGCCTTGGTGCCAGCCTCCCTGCCAGCCTTGCTGGCTGCCTCCCTGCCAGCCTTGCTGCCAGCCTTGGTTCCTGCCAGCCTCCTTGCCAGCCAGAAACCCCACAACCATGCGGAAGCACAGCAAGCCTCAGCCATCTGCTGCCAGCCTGGCAAGAGGGACAGGGCTACCATCCCGCCCCCTGGCCCTCACTTTGGTTCTGCTGGGGCTTCTGCAGCACGGGCTCGCTCTTCTGGGGCTGGGGCTTCTGCTGCTTCTGCTTCTGGAGGAGCTGATGACAAGCACTCCAGCACCAGCCACCTGCACAGCACATGGATCCTTCACACCTGAGACTGAGTGACCAAGAGGAGTGCCAGAGACTCATTTCTGTTTTATAGCTTCTTGTTAATAAAGTCTATTTATGATTCACACACTTGCTTCATTTCTTTTTTTTAATAAACTCTTGCTGGAAACTTTTAGAAATGGTTTAAGCCTTTGCATGCTTGTGGGATGGGTAAGGATAGCTTTGGGATGGGTTAGGATACCTGTGGGATGGGTAATAGCTGTGAGATGGGTTAGGATAGCAATGGGATAGATAAACCTCCAGTGCAAGCATAGTGGGACTGTATGGTCCACCCTCCCAGGTGCCACACCAATGGCCCTTTATTATCAATAATAATGTAATAATTATCCACGCATGTCAACATAAAAACAACTCTTTATTAAACGCCCTGTTCATTGTAGGCCAACCAAACATACATGGCCCAATCTCATCCATGTGATGAGACAGGCTGAAGGAAGCATCCATTAAGCATCTACCATCCTGTCTTGCCACTCCACTGCTCCAGCTGGGGAGTTGCACCAGTGTTTCAGGAGGTTGCGCTGCTTCTTCGCTTCATGTGAGACTCTGTTGGGGCCTTGCACATCCTCAATGTTGATCAGGTTTCGCCCTTGCCTCCATTCCCCCAGGCTCCATGTCCCCATTGCCTTGCTGGAGGTCCACGAGCCTGTTCTGCAAGACTGGGTATCGGGTGCGCATGAGATTGTGCAGGATGCAGCAAGCTTCGATGATCCTCCTCACGGTCTCTGGGCAATGCTGCCTGGTGGTGAGAAGTACCTGGAACCTGTTGGCCAGGATGCCAAAGGTGTTCTCCACCACCCACCTTGCCCTGGACAGCCTGTAGTTGAAGATCCTCTCTTCACGGGTGAGGAGTCTGGAACTGTAGGGCTTCATGAGGTAGGTTGTGAGGGAGAAGGCGTCATCCCCCACGATGAAGTAGGGCACATCTTGCATGTCGTTGGGCAGGGGTTCTGGATCTGGGAAACCCACGATGAGGTTGCCTTCCAGCTCCTCCTTGAGGTGACTGGCGTTGTATACCTGGGCATCTGAAGATGAGCCGTTGCCTGATACATCGATGTACATGAACTTGTATTCAGCATCGACCATGGCAAAGAGGATGATGCTGAAGAAGCCCTTGTAGTTGAAATAAGTGGACCCCGACTTGGCTGGCGCTTTGCAGGCCACGTGCTTGCCACCTATGGCTCCAACGGTGTGGGGGAAGTTCCACTTCTGATACCACTGCTCTGCAACTTTCTTCCATCCTTCTTCAGTGGAGGGGCACTTGAGGAGTTCCTCCTTGTATTCTTCGATGATGGCCTGCACCACTTCTCTGACCACAATGCTGATGGTATTGGATGGCACCCTCCAGCCGTACTGCATGCTCCTGTAGGTGGTCCCTGAGGCCAGGTGGCGCAGAGTGAGTGCCACCTTGAGCCCAGGTTCCAGGCTGGGCCGGAAACTGGTGTTTGCCTTGGTCAACCTGGGTGTCAGGCGCTGCACAACTTCGTCAAACATGGCTGGAGGCATTCTCATGAAGTTCGGGAATGCACAAGAATCTTCGTTCCTGAGCTCCACCATCAGCTTGTTGTACAGTCCGTCCTCTGCTCTTCTGGTGAACCATCTTTGGATCCAGACTCTTTTTGGGTGGCTCCTTTTCTTCTTGCAGTAGAGTTCACAGAGCCTGCAGATGGCTTCGCACTGTTGCAGAACGATGGTGGCTGCCGAAAGGACTTTGTTACAATCCACGGTGGACATGACTGGATTCTGTGGAAGAGCAAGAGGCAGATGAAGGCTGCAGAGGTCTGCACCGCTGGGCTGCTGTTCTGAAAGTGAGATGCAGACGAGTTGCTCCCCCTTTTTATAGGCAGTATAGGTTTTCCGCTAGGCATCCTCTAGGCATCCTGTAGGCATCCTGTAGACATCGTTAATATCCGAGATAGGTCCCCTCTGCGAATGTTTTTTCTGTTTTAAACGCTTTGTTTCCATTCTGCATCCGCTAGGCATCTGTTCTGCATCCCTTCCGCGTCCGTTCTGCTTCCTCCCTGCGTCCGGGCGGATGCGAGTTGCGCGGATGCGTAGCGGACGCCTAGCGGATATAGCGGATGAGTAGCAGATGTGTAGCGGATGCGTAGCGGATGCATAGCGGATGCAGAACGGACGAACTGGATACATTTTCCGCGCAAAAGTTTTGGGCAGCCTAAAACTTTTGGAGCAGATGAAACATCAATAAACGGATGCTGGACGGATAGAGAGGAAGCAAAACGGAGGCAGTGAGTACATCGCGTTTTCGAACGGATGGCAAGGTTTTTTGTCCTTTTTACATCCTCTTTGCATCCGTTGGTTCAGTGTGACATGGGCTTTAGAGATGCTTTCTTTTGTTTCATGTCTCATACTTATTTTCAGGCTGTTATTTTAAATCCAACAATTTGCAAAAGCATTTCACTTCAGCTCTATTTTTGTATATTGAATTCCTAAGGAAATGACAACAATTTGTTCATAATTCAGGGATAAAATGATAAGAGTGGAAGAGGAATTTGCATAGCCATGCCTATTCTAAGCCAGAGTAGGTGTGAATCCTCATCTTGTGTGATCTATAGATGTTCTGCAGATGGTAGGTATATAATGTTTGGGAATCTATCTTTTATGGGTAGTCCTTGACTTACAACCTTTTGCTATTGAAAGTTAGAATGGCAGTGAAAAAAGTGACTTTTGACCAGTTTTCACACTTATGAACATTGCAGCAGTTTCATGGTCACATGATCAAAATTTGGACACTTGGCAAATGGCATGTATTTATGATGGTTGCAGTGTCCCAAGTCCCATGATCAACTTTTGCGACCTTCTGACAAGCAAAGTTAACAGGGAAGTCAGATTCATTTTGCAACCACATTACTAACTTAACAACTGCAGTGATTCCCTTAACAACAGTGGCAAGAAAAGTCATAAAATGGGGCAAAACTCACTTAACAATTGTTTTGCGGAGCAACTGAAATTTTGAGCTCAATTGTGGTCGTACCTGCATTTTGAAAAGTGGTTTGTATCAAAAATGCCCTCCTGCAAATAATTATTATTGTTCACTGACTTGAACATTGTTCACTGACAGTGTCTATGGGCAGCAGAGAATATGTGACCTCTTTTCCCCAGCATACTTTTCTATTTGAAAATCATCAGCCTAAAATATTGCATAATGTGCTTCAGCATGCTGAATATTACTTCCAGGCAGCTTTTAAAGATATTGTTTTTGGTACTGAAAGCTAAATTTTTATATTCTTTAATTATACAAGATACAAAGTCTTCACTGTCTGCAACAATTGGTATGCAGCTACAAATGACAGTTCCTAGGGAGCTGAAACAGTTTTGTTTCATTTCCCCCCTTAATTAAAAAGGGATTCAGAAAATTATTACAATATAACATCTTCGGTGAAGAAAGAAGTTGACTGCAGTTGACATCAAACATGTCTGCTTCTGATTTACTTCCTCACTGCTAAGCAACTTTCTGCGTGCTTCCTTCTTCAAAGCTACAGGGTCATTCTTCTCTGGGATATTTATACCATCTAGCCTGGTGCCTATGACATTTTGATGGTAATCCATGTTGCTGTATAATTAGTGTGCATTAAAACCCAGAGCCGTGAAATTATAATGCCAGGTCATGTTTAATATCCAAAGTCAAGAATTAGACTGAAATGCCACATATCATGCAGACAAGACAGATTTGCCTGATTCCCTTGTGCTTACTGTAGCTGCATCCATGGCTTCATTTTTGTGCTGTCAGAACTACACGTACGTTCAGTAGGGAAGACAGAGCAAAGTGCCAGCTTGAACTGTGAAACAGAACATTGAGCAATGACTCATCGGTTGAGTTCATACATTTCTCAGCATCACACTTGGGTTTGCTGCTGAGTGTTGACACAGTAGACATTACAGCTTGCCACAACTCTCTTCCTGGTACTAATACACACATCTACAAAACTTTTAAAATCCATGTGTTACAATTTTAGCAAAAAAAATTAAATTGTACATCCAGAGGAGATGTGCTGCCCTAGAAATACAGCTCCAACAATTTTGTAATGTATTAGAAATCTTGACTTTTTAGAAGATGATATTACAAGCCACTTCATGGAGCATCTGGGCTGGTTCCCAGTTTTGGAGAGTTACTTGGCCACATGCTGTTGGTGGAGCCATACATGTTTTCTCTCTTGGCTGGGTATTATAATGCTTATGAAAAGGAAACAAGGTTCCAAAAGTGTAGAGATGCAGCTGCCATTCTGACATCATTTTGACCCCTTCTGTGGATGCTTGTGAACCCAGTGGTATCTCAGGAGTTTCCTCCAGGAGCTTGGTAGCAAAATCCATGGCAAAGTCCCAAGCCCAGCAGGAATGTAACTTCATGTATGGCACTAATGTGTGGCACGTAAACAAGTCTCTTTGATAAGAACACTATTTGATTAAATGGGTGTCTTAAGAAGACACCCCCTCTCAACACACACACACACACACACACAGAGAGAGAGAGAGAGAGAGAGAGAGAGAGAGAGAGAGAGAGAGAGAGGAAAGGAATTGATAATCTTTTCTGCCCAACCCTCCGTCTCCCAGTGGTGCAGAAGAGTCAGCACTTGCCAAGAGTGCTAAAATATGCAATTCGGTCCAATTGCTTTTACTGGCCCTTTCCCCCCTACTAATCCTACCTTAAGGTCTTCTTGTTTTACCTTGGAGCTCTGAGTGCAGGCGAAGAGAAATAAAGCATCGGGAAAGGGTGCCTTCTTAGGAAAGGATTCACCTACCACAAAGGCATTTCTCAAACAAGTGCAATTTCTCTTCAAAGCGGGAGCTGCTTCGGCAACCCGCTCTATTCATCCCCACTGTACCCTTCTGCACGAAGACCGGATCAAATAGGCGTTGCTTTGTGGGTTTGGAAGAAGTAATCTGATTCTATGTCCCGATTCTCTCCACTGTTGGTCTCCAGCACGCCGGACACTCTGGTTCCTTCTTTCTGACCGAGACCCGGCTAGCCCGGGGCAAAGAAGGGCCCTTCTCTTCTTAAGAGCCCGCCGAAGGCCCAGCAACAAAGACCCGAGGCAAATGGAGCCAGCCGCGAGGATGCTAACGGATTGGGGGCCCTCCGATCTTGCCCTTACCTCCCGGGATGCCGGGCGGCCCCTCCGCAAAGTAGCACCTCGGCGGAGAGGGGGGACGCACCCAACGGCGGCGAAGAGTTGCCCCTTCGCGCCGGAACCTTTGGCAGCTGGCGGCGGGGGGAGGCGGCGATCCCTTGCAGCTTGTGGCGCCGCTGCTTAGCTGCTCCCCTCCAACCTGGCCATGACGCAAGCAGAGCCTACTTAAAGGCACCAGGGAGGCAGGCAGAGAGACACGGAAAGCTGTCGCCGCCTAAGCTGGCTCCCCGGAGCCGCCGCCCTGCCTTCCAAGCAACCCGCCCCCCGGGAGTCGGGGCCTCGATTCGCAGGACAAGGAGGCCCGGTTCAAGCTGGTGCTTCTCGGCCGCTCTGGTGCGGTCACTGCTGCTGCTGCTGCTGCCGCCGCCGGATGAACCGCGATGGGGGAATGGACCATCCTCGAGAGACTCCTGGAAGCTGCTGTCCAGCAGCACTCTACTATGATAGGGAGGTAAGCCCGATCCACCGGCTCCCAGCCGGCTAGGTTGGGGTCCTCTCTCCCTTTCCCTTCCCTTCCCGTCCCGGAGTTCCCTTTGCCTGCTTGACCTGCTGATTTTCAGGAAAAGCTGCGGAGGAGGCTCGAAACTCACCTCGGAAGTGCCTGCTCTCTCCTTGGCTGTCATTTCTCCAATTCCGAAGGCAGGAATTTGGAAGAAAAGTCTCTAAGGGATTGTTGTTGGTTCCCTCCCCACCCCCAGGAAGGGAGCTGCAGGGTTGTAGCCTGAACGGGACACCTTGATTGACCCTTCTTCTCTCTTCCCTTGTCCCCAAATATTTCTTCAATAAACTTGCTTACTGCTGCACAGAGCTGACGTCCCCCGCTTCTCACATGCCTTTATTTCTGTATTTTATTGCAGAGTTCCGGGAGACTTTTAAGTTCTAAACAATCTACTTCTCAGTTTCCGCTGCCATTGATGTGCTTATAAACAAAGATTCTTGAATTAATATTTAATTAAAAAAATACATAAATATGTATTTTTGGGGATGGGGATGTATTCTTGGGTAGATTTATGTATTTTTAAGTCCCAAGAGTAATCTCTAATCTAGCTGGTGATTGCAGTGTGCAAATAACAGTAATAATAGCAACAAGGGTAAAGTAAGGGCAAGCAGCCTTCTTGCCTTTGATTTGCCTCTCTTCTCAGTTACGATTTGTAATAGTTGATCAATATATTGCATATTGTAGGAAAATGGGAGATGCACTGCTGATTTTCATTTTGCCTTCTTTTTTAATTGATCAACTTCTGTTGTACTGCAGCAGAGACTCAGGAAGGGGAATGGGAGGGAAAAAGTGCTTCTCAAGTGACCATTGTTATAGGCTTTGTCCTTTGATAGTAGAATGTAAGCTTTGTGTACTTTCATAGACCAAGAAAGTAGTTTTTCCTACTTGCTGTAAATATCCCTAGAGAAGTGCATTGTTTCATAAAATCAAACCTTTCAACAAAAGCTATGAAGTTCTATGTGGGTGAATGCCGTACAAATTCAGCACTGGACAGTTCCACTTAACTGCAATGAAAACAGCCAGAGAATACTTTCATTCATTCAATTAAAAAATCTAGGAATTGCACGGACGAATGATTTTTCATAAATGTCACATCAATAATATTTAAAAATGGCCAAAGAAACAGTTAAAAAAGCAAAATAAAACAATAGAAGCAACTATAATAAATGCTTCAATGTTCATAGCATTAAGGTTAGGTCCTCAGATATTATTTATGTGTTTATTAGATCTATACTCAACCTATCCTCCAGAAACTGAAAGCAGTACTCATACCATCTTCTCCAAACAGTGAAATACCCTGGGAGGAACAAACTATCCCAGAGGCATTTTCTGTGCTTTTATGACTAAGGGCTGAATGCCTTCTTGGTCCTTAGGCATGATATGACAAAGTAGACAGTGACCAATGAATTTTGTGTTGTTTTTTTAAAAAATCCAATACAACCCTATACATGTGCATTCACCCAACCTTTGTTTTATAGGATTCTGCTGACCGTGGTGGTGATCTTCAGGATTCTTATTGTGGCGATTGTAGGTGAAACTGTGTATGACGATGAGCAGACTATGTTTGTGTGCAACACCTTGCAGCCAGGCTGCAACCAAGCATGTTATGACCAAGCATTTCCTATTTCTCACATTAGATACTGGGTATTTCAAATCATCATGGTCTGCACTCCTAGTCTCTGTTTTATAACGTACTCAGTTCATCAATCTGCAAAGCAGAGGGAAATGAGGTATTCTACTGTTTTCCTTGCCTTGGATCGAGATCAGGATTCCATGAAGAGGGATGACAGTAAGAAAATCAAGAGCACCATTGTCAACGGGGTGCTGCAAAACACTGAAAACTCCACCAAGGAAGCAGAACCTGATTGCCTGGAAGTGAAGGAAATTCCCAATCCAGCCATAAGAACCTCAAAGTCAAAGATGAGGCACCAAGAAGGCATCTCTAGATTTTATATCATTCAGGTGGTCTTCAGAAATGCCCTGGAGATTGGGTTCCTGGTTGGACAATATTTTCTGTATGGATTCAATGTCCCTTCTATGTATGAATGTGACAGATATCCTTGTATTAAGGAAGTCGAATGCTATGTCTCCAGGCCCACTGAGAAGACAGTTTTCTTGGTCTTCATGTTTGCTGTGAGTGGCATTTGTGTGGTGCTCAACTTAGCTGAACTGAACCACTTAGGTTGGAGAAAGATCAAAATGGCTGTGAGGGGAGCACAAGCTAAACGGAAATCAATATATGAAATCAGGAACAAGGACCTACCACGCATGAGTGTGCCTAACTTTGGTAGGACTCAGTCTAGTGACTCTGCTTATGTGTGAGACTGGCAGACCCAGAATGCTTTGTTGTGTACCTTGGCCAGCTGCCATTTGAATTAGGGAAGGATACATTGCTTAAACAACTGTGTTCCTACAACCACCAAAAAAGCCGTTAAAGTACTCTCTGTGCACTTTCTAGACCAGATTCAAACCCGAGTGCTCATAACAACAATAATCTGCAATCTGGCCTTACAGCTCCATTACTTCTGCCCTCCCCTCCCTTCCCCTTTTCTCCCTGCCCCCCAGCATCCAATGCTATTTGTTGAAGAGCACAATCTTTTGGCCATGATTAGTATCACTCCATTTGTATGACTTATGGAAAACATGCCCAGGATGTTATTGTTAAAAGAGAAGGATGATGGGAAGCATTTATACAAAATTTGGGGTGGAGGGGAGGAGGGAAGGGAAAGATTTCTCCAAGCACATGATTGCAAAACTGCCATAACTGATCACCCCAAACCTCATCTTGTGAGTACCGAACATCACACACTCTTTTGGCACGATGCAACTAAATACTGTGTATGCTTAGCGTTTATTTTTTCTATCATCATTTTTGATACATAAAAATAATAATAATGAACATACTGAGGTCAATATAATTTTAATTGTCATACAGCTAATTGTGGCCCATAAAATTTATGAAAAAGATTTGTAAAAAAAAAATCACAGTTCCACACTATGCGGGTGAGGAAGATGTAGAGATTTAAAATTCAGCTAGTTGGATTAATTACCTGGATTTTAAAATTACATACACCAAAGGAACAGAATGGATCACTAACTGTGAAAAAACAAAAACCCATTTGTCCTTACTATGACAAATGCCATACTTGAAGTTCAAACACTGAATTCTATATTTAGTCAAAGGCTTGAATAAAGATCCCAACTTGAAATACCGGATTTTATATTTTCCTTCCATTTTTATTTAGATATAGGTAACTTTTTTTTTTTTTTGCTTTTCTTCATTATGGCAAAGGTGCAAATGCCCTTGGTAAATTGCTAAAAATAATTTTTATAAAATAGAAAGTTAACTTTCTTTTACATATGCATATATGTTAGTAACATTGCACTGATATGTGATGACAAAACTGGAGTATCTATCTAGAGTATAAGAATCATTACATTATTGCCTCTTTTTATATTCATGGCCTGGATTATATCTAAAACATTTGTAGGGTTTATTTTTCCTTTCAGTGTCATGGTGCTAAAATAGGGAAATGCACCTGGATAAGTAGCTATATAGCATGATCCAGAAAATGCAGTTTACCTATGTATATGCATGTGTGTCTGTGTGTCTGTGTAAGCACACAAAACATCTTTATCATTTTTCATTATACGAACATTTCAGGGATATAGTTAATTGTTTTAGGTGGGGCGGTGTTTTTCAGATAATGTTAGTCTATTTTAGGCCCTATGCTACAATTTCTATGTATTTCTCACCATATAATATGCCACCAACTTTCAGTAATTATATTTGGAAGGGTTTCCAAATATTGGGTTGGAGACTGCCTGTTGTCTACTCATGCAGGCTGTTAAAAGCTCTCCCAGATTTTGAAGGTCCACTAATAAATGTGGAGGTTTCTAAATAAAGGAAGGAAAAACATTAACATTGCTTAGAATCTTTTTACATGTTAAACTGCAAAAACTGGAAATTAAGGAAGCTGAACTATCATAAGGTGAACTTTAGGACAGGGCCCATATTTGTATCCTGTGATCATTATTTGAAATGGGAGAATTTTAATTTATTTTTTTTCCTAATTCATTTTTCCTCCTTCATTCATTAAATTGAACTCTCCTGTGCCAGGACATCTTTAGTTTTTCTGTTTTTGTTTTTACATTTACAACACAAGATAAAGTATTTATGTGCTTTTTCAAAGCTTTATTTTGCTAAAAATATACAATTTTTGCAAACAATTTTCTCTAATCAAATACAAGCGGTGTATTATTATGTACATATAATAATGTGTGTGTATGTGTGTATGTGTATGTGTGTATGTGTATGAATATATATGGTATTCAGCTTTGTTCGGGTATTTTCCCACGTCATTATAGTTGTGCTTTTAAACTATAATGACATGGGAAAATACCCGAACAAAGCTGAATACCATACATGTAAGAACCTGCAAAAACTTAAGAAAATGGATACACACACACACACACACACACACACACACACCACACACACACACGCTGCATAGACTTTTTTTGTCTATACAGCATGAATAGACATGTATAGACAATACATGTAAGTTTTTATTTTCACGAATACATTTGTTTTGAATGGCAAATGTTATTGCAAATGTTGGAGAAAAATACTTCAAATTTCAGTAAATTAAAATTAATACAGAAATTAAAGGATTTATCTCTCCTTCTTAGCTGCTGCAAATATGTCCAGAATAATTATACATAATTCTAATTATTATAATTATATAAAGTTATACAGAAATAATCACAATTATTTGAGATCCAATTTACTATTTAAAAGTAGAAAATGAATTATTTCCTTTTTTTCCTTCCTGTTGCTTCTATAGTATATGTTGTACCATAATTATATTCCCTTCATCTTCAGATTAACTATCACCATATCTAAATCCATGTTTAAGTTTCACTAGCCTTTATATTGATCCACATTCTTAAATTCACTTTTGCTCAGAGTCATATATCTTCCTTTTGGCAAAAAATCAGATATGCATATGGACTGGGCAACAATGCATAAATCATCACAACATTGTTTTCAATAGAATGGAGTTTGCAGTCCTAACCTTGCCTAACCGTACAGAGCTATTCTTATTGATAAATTTGAGACAGTTGCATGCCATATTTTCTAAATGCTTTGAGGCAATCTGAATCGACTACTGAATCTAAAAGACAGTGATGAGAAATGGATCAGATAAATATAAAAAACCCCATCAATATATAGGCTTTGAATAAAGGGAATGGGAAAAGTTGGCACTAAATGCATTTTATCATTATTGATGGGAACATGCCTTAGGACAGATTTTGTTAATAATTTCACATGGACCTATTTGCTTATTTAACAGAAAAGAGTCTGCTGTTTATACTTGTAAAGATGGTTAATCAAGCAATGCATTCTTTTTTTTTTTACATTTGTGCAGTTTGATCATAATTCTTTGTAGATATGATACTTTAATTGTGGAAATGTTTGGGAAATTCAGGGTGTGCTATTTATGCCATTATCATTGGCTGCAAACAGTTACCTATGTTCCCCTTTATTCCCCAAATTGTTGAATGAATTGGTTTTGTGTAATTGTATGAAATGAGGCCTGTAAAGTCACCCCCTTTTGCTTCAGCAAGTCTTACAAGCAAGCAGCACTTGGTGAATGGAAGTCTCTTTAACACAAATGCATATTATATTTCATATGAAGCCCATTGAAATACATATCCATGAATGCCCTTGATTTCTCTACACATAATCACTGTGTAGGGCAACCTTTTGGTGTATAAACTGATTTCACTGAAAAGCACAATGTGACATGAATTTGTAGTTATTTGTCAGATGAGCTACTCACAGTCATCTCAGACAGTAAATTATGAACATGCATCTGTTGAATTACACATCTTATTTTTAAGAAAATGTTTTCAAGATTGGGGTCATTCTACCTTGTTAATTTTATGTAATGGGGAAAAAATGAAGTTGCTTTAACATGTTGGATATTAAAAAGAATTTGAGGTGCTTTAAAACATAGTTTTGCCATTCACATGAATGCTGAATAAATCAGAAAGAGATGCTTATTTTCAGATTTGAATTGGCAAATGTTTTGAATTGCACAGCTCATAATTTCAGGGTTTTTAAAATCAGTTATTGATCCTTGATACTGTATAGAAACCTGATAATCATATTGATGCTCTGTGGGAAAAGGGTGGCATAGATACTGAAATAAAAGAAGCAATCAAATAAATGAGAGCAGTTGTTGGAGGAGAAAAAGGGAATTTTGTAAAAGTTGGCACACTGGAGAGAAAGATTAGAGTGTGGGACTCAGGGCTGTGTTTAAAAAAAAAAGATATGGCTTTGATGGGGTGCCCAAACCTCCATTCATTTTTATGTCAGTTATACAGTCTTCACCCTTTGATCACACCCTATAGATACCCCTGGTAGGGCTGACATTGGAGAGAATAGGTCTTTGAGCCAATCTTAGTGATTGTAGGCAGGTCATGTTCTCTCAATCCAGTCTAGTCCACTGATACTTGTTGGGAGGATATAAGTTACCCAAGAGTGTGGTCAGCAGCTTTTCAGAGAAAGGTGGAATCTATGTAAGATAAAAGTTTTCTCTGTCTAATTTTGCTTGACTCTAGGCATGCTCTAGTCTCAAACCCAGGCTGTCAGATTTCTAGCTGACAGTGGCTCTTTAACTGCTAAGCCATTATGCATTTTTTAGAATCCATGTAATTATGTAACTAAGAATGAATGAATGAATGAATGTAATCTTTGTTTGAAAGCAATGTATTTTTGGGAAGAGACTGATATCAGATTGATTATTAATCCTTCCTGCAATTAAAAAAGTGTCACTTTTGGTCTGTACCTCTATTACCCCAAGGAAGAACAATATTATGTGAATATTATTTTAGAGGACAAACATGGCAGGTAAAGATCACCAACTGTAGTTTCATATTAACTTCCAGTATAGTTGCCTATAGGCTTTTAAAAAGTCAGATAAAATATTATTGAAAAATTTGGTTATCATTTTATACCCAATTTTTAGCAGCTCATTGAGATATAAATTGTATTATTGGTATTATTAGTAATAGTAGTAATAGTATTAGGAACAATGCCTAGTTACAGTAACAATTATAGGAATAATTGGAATAATGCTTAATAAATAACACTGTAATGGATAATAATAGGCTTTTAGTGCAAACTTTATATTCAGTAAGGAACAACGAACTGTTTAGAGATTTCACGAGTTCTGGATCATGCTCAGCTTAGGTAAGATAAATGGGTTTCTCCTATTGGTATTCTAGCATGGATTCAAAATCCCATTTGTATATTGAAGGCATGTCTTGAAAATTGCCAAATGATACATTTCAATGCTTTGAGTGATACCCACAATTAATAACTTTCCCAAAAGCAATGTCAGTAGCTTCCCTCACTACTTTAGCTTCTAAAGAGAAAGTACAGAACTTGCTTACTGAACTGAAAACATGCAAATGGATGGAATCAAATGGAATAAACTTAACATTTGTTAACTGTACAAAAGTGCTCACTTACATAGAATCAGCAACATTATTATACATAGAAACTCATAAACTCATGTATGTTTCTGCCCTGTCCCATGTAAAATAAATGCATGTGGATATATCACAGAGCAAAAAGCAGGTTGGGAATGCTAGCTTGGCTTAAGACTAACACTTTTAATATACAATAAGGTTTTTTTGGTGGGGGAGGATATAGGTGCCTTTGAGTAAATGTTAACTTCTGGCAATTGCCTGGAGTTTTCTTGACAATGTTTTCTGATGAAGTTTGCCATTGCCTCTTTCCTAGGATGGATAGTGAATGACTGACCCAAAGTCACCCAGTTAACTTTGTACCCTAAGGTGGGACTAGAACTCGCAATATCCCCATTTGTAGCCTGGTGCCTTAAACATTACACCAAACTGAAGTTATATCCGAAAGTATAAAATGATGGGAAAGATTCATATCATTTGCTTGCTAGTAGGGATAAAAATCTCCATCTCTTATTTCATAGGTTTGTTATTAATATATTCATTTATTTCATTAGATTTTTAACTTCCCTGCTAAAAAAATGGATATAACAGAAGGTAAAACAATTGTGAAATATATGATAAAATCATTCCCTGTGTCTCTTTGCCTTGAATAATTACATTTGAAGACTAATATTGCTATTGCGTGTAGTTATAGAATTAAGTTTACACCCTAGGTAGCTGTTTGCTGTTTAATAAATGATTATGTTTATTATAAAACTAAATGGGAATTCCTAATGAATATTACATTTTGCCTTTTACAGAGCAGTTGTAAAAGAATCACCACAGTTTCTGAATGTATAATTTCAGTTTAGATGGCCTGAATATAGGACAAGGCTGCAAAAAAAAAAAAAAAAGAATTACAATGAATGCTTATGATGAAAACAAATATTGGAAAGTTACCAAAGATCAAGAATGAGATGGCCATGAGAAGGGAAGGATTTACTATCTTTCAGTAGAAAAAGAAAACAAGGAAAGAAAAGCAGAAGAGACATGGATTTGTATTTCTGATGTTTTGGCTCTTACAGACTTCATTAAATTATCTGTATTAGAAATTGAATCATATTCTGAAATATATCCATGCAAATTGTTACAATGACTTTTGTATTATTTCATATATAAATAATTTTTGATCTCATTTGGCTGAAGTGATTCATCTCTCTCTCTCAGTCACTGTATATTATATTATTAGCCAAATATTTTTCTAAAGTCACCACTAATATTAATGCTTGTAAAACATTGAAATCAAATCTAATTTAGAGAAGCCATCAGCTGACTTCATTTAACCAAATTACTGGATTATTTAGATTTATGTATCTCACCTGCATACACCTCCTAATTACAGCATCAGCTTTTGCAGGTTCAGAGAGTGGAGAGAGAAAGAATATGGGAAGACAGTAAAGGCTAGGTCCCACTGGCCGACGGACACAAAACGTATGCATAAAGGAC
Source organism: Laticauda colubrina (assembly GCA_015471245.1). NCBI lineage: Eukaryota > Metazoa > Chordata > Lepidosauria > Squamata > Elapidae > Laticauda > Laticauda colubrina. The sequence goes on along the minus strand of BLBF01000005.1, from coordinate 39,330,065 downwards.
ACAGCGGATGAGCAAAATTTCAGGGGTGGCTCCATCCGTTGTCATCCGCTCCAAAAAGTGGTGAAAATTTGCATAAACAGAACGGAAAAGAACGGAAAAGAATGGACATGGGTAGTATGTAGCAGGGATGTTAAACGGATGTTCATAGGAAGCCTAGCGGATGAAAGCAGATGGAAGCGGATGACACCGAAGGGGTTCCGGGGGAGAATTTCAAAGCGGACACATAGCGGATGAAGTGGACACATAGCGGATGAAGCGGATGCATAGCAGATGAAGCAGATGCATCACGGACGCCTATAGGAAACAAAGGGGATGCCGCGCGGATGTATATCGGATGCAAAGCGTTCACTGCGCATGCGGGGAGTATGAATTCCGTCAGCTCCGTGGATATAAAAGGATGCAGCACGCATGCAGTCAGCATACAGGGGAAAGACGTGCTGCCACATACATCTTGCAGGAACGCCATGGTTCATCAGTCAGGCAAGAAGAGGAAGCCCGTGCCTACTCGTTCAAGCCCTGGCAAGGTGAAGAAGGCCAGAACCAGCATCTCACCCCCTGGCACTGACTCGGAAGCTGCTGCTGCTGCTGCTGTGGTGGACCAGCCTCAAGGCCCTCAAAGCCCTGCTGCTGAAGGCCCTGCTGCTCAAGCCCCTGAAGACCCTGCTGCTCAATCCCTTGAAGGCCCTGCTGCTCAAGCCCCTGAAGGCCCTGCTGCTGAAGCCCCTGAAGGCCCTGCTGCTCAAGCCCCTGAAGGCCCTGTTGCTCAAGACCCTGAAGGCCCTGCTGCTCAAGCCCCTGAAGGCCCTGCTGCTCAAGCCCCTGAAGGCCCTGCT
>BLBF01000005.1:39225568-39329222 GCA_015471245.1 Laticauda colubrina | reverse complement strand
CTCAAGCCCCTGAAGGCCCTGCTGCTCAAGCCCCTGAAGGCCCTGCTCAAGCCCCTGCCAGAAGGAGGAAGAGGCAAGGGAAGGAGAAGGGAGAGAGGAAACAGTACACCATTTCCGAGGAGCATGAAGATAAGGTGCTGGAATGGCTGAGGGAGAACGAATACCTCTGGAGAAAGGGCCACAGACTGTATTGGGACACCAAGAAGAAGCAGGCAGCTTGGAGAGACAAGGCAGAGAGCCTGGGGTACACTGCAGAAGTACTCCTTGGATGGTGGAAGCATATGTAGACCTGGTACGGCAAGCTACACCTCAAGAAATCCAGCCAGGCCGCTGTCAAGCCCACTGACCAGGAGATGTATGTCATGGCCAAGTGCAGTTTCTTGGAGGGTGAGATCCACCACTGAGGACAGCCCCTCTGAGACCCCTCTCCCTCAGACAGCCCATAGACAGCCAGTCCTCTTCCAGCCAGGAGCCAGTTACCCAGTCCAGGTAGGTGTCTTCAGAGGGCCCCACAGCAGAGACCCCCCTGACAGCTGCACTCCCCATGCCAGCAGATTTGGAGGATCCTGTGGAGGATGACACCCTGCTGTCACAAATGGAGGAAGAAGCAGCAGCCACCAAAGGCCAACCCACCCCACCCCCACCCCCAGCTCCAGATGATTCAGGCAGAGAGGCAGACTGGAGGGTCAGGACCACAGTGTGCTATTGGAGATCAGGGACACAATGGAGACCAACACAGAACTCTCTCAGCTGGTCCACTTGGACAGAGCATCCTCGGGCCAGAACATCTTCATCACCTACGTGAGCCAGACCCTCAGGGACCTGCCTGAGGCCCAGTACCAGGTGATGAAGCAAAAGATCACAGCACTTCTGCACAACCCTCAAGGCCCAGCTGAACCTGCTCCGACCCACTCCAGGACTGCTCCTCCACCCCAGGTGATGTCACAGCCCTTCCACAGCTTTCAACAGCCCCTCACCTACCAAGGCTACGACTACCAGGACTTCCCACATCAGAAGCAGAACTTTCCAGTCTAGGCCCAGGTTCATCGGATGCCACAGACGCCACTCCTCACCCAGCTGCAGATCAGATAGCTCCATTACACTCCTCCTTCCTCCACCCACAACCAAGCCCGTCAACAGACAATCTGTCATCAGTATTGGGCCTGACATCTCAAGTCCTTGATGAAGGGCCTCTCAACCTCATGGGACTGAGTCAGCTCTCGGATAGCTTCCTGAACACACCACCACCTGTTGTAACCTCGGGGCCAAGCACCCCAATGGTGCCTCAGACCAGCACTCAAGCCACATTCACATCCACAGTCCCTGGCCGCTTGACAGCTGAGACCATGGACATGACTCAGAGTGACTGAGAATAGTGTCAGAGACTGAGTTGTTTACTTGTTAAGTTTATCTTTGCTTAAGACACCTTACTCGGTTCATTTTGCTTATTTAATACAGTCATAAAGTTTACCTAAGAAAGTTAATAATGGATATCTTTGCTTAAGACACTTAATACAGTTTATTTGGTTCACTTTGCTTATTTAATAAAGTCATAAAGTTTACCTAAGAAAGTTAATAAAGGTTATCTTTGCTTAAGACACTTAATTTACTTGGTTCATTTTTTTTACTTAATAAAGTATTGGTGAAAACTTTGAAAAAATGGTTTGCATGCTTGTGGGATAGATAAGGATAGTTGTGGGATAGATAAACCTCCAGTGCAAGCACAGTGGGACTGTATGGTCCAACATCCCAGCTGCCACACATATGGACCTTTATTATCAATAACAATTTATTCATTGATTAACACATTTCAAAATAAACAAAGCTCTTTATTAATGCCCTATTCATTGTAGGACCACTCAACATACATGGCACAATCTCATCAGTGTTATGTGACAGCCTCAAGGAAACATCCATTAATCATCTATCATCCTGTCTTGCCACTCCACTGTTCCAGCTGGGGAGTTGCACCAGTGTCTCAGGAGGTTGCGCTGCTTCTTCCCTTCACGTGAAGCTCTGTTGGGGCCTTGTACATCCACGGTGCCTATCAGGTTTCATCCTTGCCTCCATTCACCAGGCTCCATGTCCCCATTCCTTTGTTGACGGTCAACAAGTCCTTTCTGCAACACTGGGTAGTGGGTGCTCATGAGATTGTGCAGGATGCAGCAAGCTTCCACGATGCTCCTCACAGTCTGTGGGTGATGCTGCATGGTGGTGAGAAGTATCTGGAACCTGTTGGCCAGGATGCCAAAGGCGTTCTCCACCACCCGTCTTGCCCTGGACAGCCTGTAGTTGAAGATCCTCTCTTCATGGGTGAGGTATCTTGAACTGTACGGCTTCATGAGGTAGGTTCTGAGGGAGAACGCATCATCACCAACGATGAAGTAGGACACATCTTGTGTGTCATTGGGTAGGGGGTCTGGACCTGGAAAATCCATGATGAGGTTGCATTCCAGCCCATCCTGGTGTTGTATACCTGGCCATCTGAAGCTGACCCGTTGCCTGAAGCATCGATGTACATGAAGTTGTAGTCAGCATCAACCATGGCAAAGAGGATGATACTGAAGAAGCCCTTGCAATTGTAATAAGTGGACCCTGAGTTGGCTGGAGCTTTGCAGGCCACATACTTCCCATCTATGTCTCCAATGGTGTGGGGAAAGTTCCACCTCTGATACCACTGTTCTGCAAGTTTTCTCCAGCCTTGTTCAGTGGTGAGGCACTTGAGGAGCTCCTCCACATATTCTTCGATGATGGCCTGCACCACTTCTCTGACCACTTTGCTGATGCTGTTGTGTGGCACCCTCCATGCATACTGCATGTTTCTGAATGTGGTTCCAGAGGCCAGGTGCCACAGAGTCAGTGCCACCTTCAGTCCAGGGTCCAGGTTGGGATGGAAGTTGGTGCTAGGCTTGGTCAACCTGGGTCTCAGATGCTCTACAAGTTCATCAAACATGGCTGGTGGCATCCTCATGAAGAGATGGAATGCACAAGGGTCTTCATTCCTGAGCTCCACCATCAACTGGTCATATAGTCCAAACTCCATTCTTCTCACGATCCATCCTCAGACCCACACAGCTCTTGGATTTCTCCTTCTTCGCCTTCTGTGTAAAACTTGAAACAGTCTGAACAGGTTTTGGTTTTGGTGATGAATGAGTGCAGCTATCATACGGACTGTTTCATCATCCATGGTGGAGAAGAATTGATGATGTTGAAGACCAAGACCAAGGGTGATGAGGTCTGTACACCATGGCTGCTGGACTTACACTGAGATCCATCTGATTTTCTCCCCCTTTTTATAGGAAATATCGGTAGTCTGCTAGGTGTCCTTCTACATACTCTAGACATACTGCAGACATCCTACATATACGAGATACATCCCAGATACAAACGTTTTGTCCGTTTTGAATATTTTATATACGAGATGCATAGGCTTACATCCTTTCTATTTCTGTGCTACTAACACTGTGTAGACGTTCCGTGTACCTTTTGTTTCCTCCCTCTTTCCGTTTTCAGCTGCAGCGGATGTGAGTTGAGGGGATGGCCAGAGGATGCCGAGAGGATACAGTGGACGTTTAATGGATGATAACAGACATAGAACGTTTGTTGCCTGTATATGTTGCGGATGTACATCGTACGTGGCAGAAATATTCATCCGTTCACAAAGTTTTGTGCAGCTCAAAACTTCTTGCGTGGATGAAATCGCAGTAGACGGATGCTCGACAGATAGAGCGTATGAAACATATATGCAGTGAGTACGCAATGGATGCATAGCGTTTTCCAATGAATGGCAAGCTTTTTTTAACATTTTACATCCTATTTGCATCCATATGTGCAGAGGGACCGGGCCTTTTTGCGTCTTACATTTCTTGAAGAATTCTATCAATAATGAAAAACAGGTTTTCCCCACAACAGCAAAACAAAATGCCAATTCCACCACTGAAATTGATACGTCAATAAAAAAAGGACTTGTGTTTCTCTAGACTCTATGGTCAAGCAATTTAGAGGTTATGCTTAGAAAAGCAATATCAGTTTGCTGGTAGTTGTTTCGTATATGATCTGAATAAAACAATGTTATTTCTAGCTTTCTTTTATTAAACCTTAAATTGCAATTTGTGATTTAATGGTCAGAAAAAGTTTGCATTCTGAGTTCAGATAATATCCATAGTTCCTGCCCAACTATGGTTGGGTTGTTGAAAGTTACTTTTTATGGTCATTCATAACACAAACCATGTATTTGTGGAATCCTGGCATGGATGCATTTAGCCATTTTACAATTAAGTACCATGTCTGTACAAGATCATGTTTAATTGAGAAATGAACTAAAAGCCTAATATATTTGTTCTAAAGTTTAAAAGATCAAGGGCAATGTGTGGCCCTGTACAGGTAGTCCTCGATTTACGATCAAAATTGAGCCAACATTTCTGTTGCTAAGTGAGACCGTTAAGTGATTTGCCTCATTTTATGACCTTCCTTGCCATAGTAGTTAAGTGGGTCACAGTAGTTTTTAAGTTAATAGCACAATTGTTTGATTAATCTGGCTTCCCCATGGATTTTTCTTGTCAGAAAGTCGCAAAAGGTGACTGCAACTCTCATAAAGATGAATCTGAATTTCTGAAGCGTCTGAATTTTGATTGCATGACCATGGGGATACTGCAATGGTCGTAACAGTTGTAAAACAGTCATCAGTCACTTGTTTCAGTGCCGTTGTAACTTCAAATGTTCACTAAATAAAGTATTGTAAGTCAAGGACCACCTGTACACATTTTTGGACTGCAACTCTCACTAGCCTTCAACTCTATGGTCAGTTGTAAGAAACAAGAGGGACCACAGACCAATTATTTGGAAGGCTACTGGTATCCTGGTACAATCACCAAGCTGCCATAGCTCAATGAAATAGACATCAGGGTTTCCAGGAATAAGATCTCATGTTTTTTCTGTTAGCAATCATTCCAGAAACAGGAGAAGAGGAGAAGCACCAGGAGGTTTGTTATATTTTGAGATATCATCTTATAATAACTTCGCATGAAATAATTACTTTGCTGTTAACAAATACTTGAGATCCAAAATAACTACATAGGTAGGGTTATAATGTAAAGTTATCAACTTAAATCAAATCTCTCCCTTAGATACTGGAATTCATTGTTAATAACTTTCATTTCAGAAAAATGATGATATCTGATTTCCCCTTTCTGAAGTTCTGTTTCTGAAGGAAACAGATACAAAGCAATCAGTATTGGAAGAGGAGAATCATGTTAATCTATTCATAATAAAAAAAATCAGGATTCTGGTAGCGCATTTTCTGACTAAAACAATTTATTTGAAGGTATAAGCTTTCGTGAGCAGCACTTAAGCCCATGTCACACTGGCCAACAGATGCAAAAAGGACACAGCGGACGAGCAAAATGTTCCATCCGTTGTTATCTGCTCTCAAAAGGGGCAAAAATTTGCATAACTGGAGCGGATAACACAGACGCGGGGAGGACGCAGGGCGGATGCAAAGCGGATGCACAATGGAAGCCCAGCGGATGGAAGCGGATGGGAGTGGATGGCACATCCGCTAGGCTTCTGGGGGACCTCAGCGAATTGAACGCGGAACGGAAAGAGCAGATGCACAGCGGATGCACAGTGGATGAAGCGGATGCAGAGCGGAAGCCTAGCGGATGCACAGCAGAAGCCTAATGGATGCCTGGCGTTAATTGTGCATGAGGGGAGGATGCATTGCGTCAGCCCCGCGGATATAACGGAAGCAGCTCGGAAGCAGGTCGCCATTCAGAGGAAAGACCTGCTGCTGGACACATCGACTGCCTTGCCTGCCCTGCCTGCCAGCCTGGCTGCCAGCCTTGCTACCAGCCTTGCTGCCAGCCTCCCTGCCAGCCTTGCTGACAGCCTGCCTGCCAGCCTTGGTGCCTGCCTCCCTGCCAGCTTTCCAGCCAGCCTGCCTGCCAGCCTTTATGCCAGCCTTGGTGCCTGCCTCCCTGCCAGCCTTCCTGCCTGCCTTGGTGGCAGCCTCCCTGCCAGCCTCCCTGCCAGCCTTCCTACCAGCCTTGGTTCCTGCCAGCCTCCCTGCCAGCCAGAAACCCCACAACCATGCAGAAGCACAGCAAGCCTCAGCCATCTGCTGCCAGCCCTGGCAAGAGGGACAGGGCTACCATCCCGCCCCCTGGCCCTCACTCTGGTTCTGCTGGGGCTTCTGCAGCATGGGCTCACTCTACTGGGGCTGGCGCTTCTGCTGCTTCTGCTTCTGGAGGAGCTGATGACAAGCACTCCAGCACCAGCCACCTCCACAGCACCTGGACCCTTCACCCCTGGGACTGAGCGACCAAGAGGAGTACCAGAGATTCATTTTTGTCTTATAGCTTGTTGTTAATAAAGTCTATTTATGATTCACACACTTGCTTCATTTCTTTTTTTTAATAAAGTCCTGCTGGAAACTTTTAGAAATGGTTTAAGCCTTTGCATGCTTGTGGGATGGGTTAAGATAGCAGTGGGATGGGTTAGGATAGCAGTGGGATAGATAAACCTCCAGTGCAAGCAGAGTGGGACTGTATGGTCCAGCCTCCCAGGTGCCACACCTACGGCCCTTTATTATCAATAATAATGTAATAATTATCCACACATGTCAACATAAACACAACTCTTTATTAAACTCCCTGTTCATTGTAGGCCAACCAAACATACATGGCCCAATCTCATCCGTGTGATGAGACAGGCTGAAGGAAGCATCCATTAAGCATCTACCATCCTGTCTTGCCACTCCATTGCTCCAGCTGGGGAGTTGCACCATTGTCTCAGGAGGTTGCGCTGCATCTTACCTTCATGTGAGGCTCTGTTGGGGCCTTGCACATCCTCAGTGTCGATCAGGTTTCGCCCTTGCCTCCATTCCCCAGGCTCCATGTCCCCATTGCCTTGTTGGAGGTCCACGAGCCTGTTCTGCAAGACTGGGTAGCGAGTGCGCATGAGATTGTGCAGGATGCAGCAAGCTTTCATGATCCTCCTCACGGTCTCTGGGCAATGCTGCATGGTGATGAGAAGTACCTGGAACCTCTTGGCCAGGATGCCAAAGGCGTTCTCCACCACCCGCCTTGCCCTGGACAGCCTGTAGTTGAAGATCCTCTCTTCACGGGTCAGGAGTCTGGAGGTGTAGGGCTTCATGAGGTAGGTTGTGGGGGAGAAGGCGTCATCCCCCACAATGAAGTAGGGCACATCTTGTGTGTCGTTGGGCAGGGGTTCTGGATCTGGGAAGCCCACGATGAGGTTGCATTCAGCCCCTCCTTGAGGTGACTGGCATTGTATATCTGGGCATCTGAAGAGGAGCTGTTGCCTGAAACATCGATGTACATGAACTTGTGTTAGGGATAACATTGTTTACCCTAACTGGTTTAGGTGAAATAATAACTATGAATCATAGTTAGTGTATGTTAAAGTGTCTGCAGCTTTAACTGTGAAATAGCAATTAAGGGAGTGGTTATGAAAACAATATAAAAGTAGCAAGTCTACAGCTTGCTTGCTCTGGCTTTGATGATCCCTGATTACTGCTTGGAATCAAGACTGCATTGCTCGAACGGGAGAGACAACAAAGGACTGATTTGTAAGTGAATTGACATAGGATATTCTACATGGACTTTGCTAACTGAATATCCCTGAATGGACTGACCACATGATACATGACTATTGGACTGTTATTTGACTATGCTATAAACTTATAATGGAATAAACTATATTCTTGATAACACAAGCGTATCTGTTATTTTTACTGTATGTTAATAAACATACAAGCTTAGCTCACTCATTTATCTGTGTGCCTATCTGACTAACGCTGCACATTCTGTTTAGCTTGTCTACCTAACCCTGGTTGGGGAACCCAGGCTTAACACTGGTTATGGGCCCAGAGGCTGCAAAGTCAGTTTAAATAGGATACAACAGATTTATGTAAAAAGTGAGAGTTTGTGTTGTTATACATTACAGTAAACAGACAGTTGTGTTTTATTAATTATATTTTTATATCCATATAAGAAAACATGGCACAAGTCAATCTACAAAGTTTGTCCCTTATATCCAAGCTGGATGGAACAAACTATGTATCATGGTCTACAAAATGTAGTCTACTTCTACAAAGAGAAGGTCTGTGGAACATAATTGAAAATCCACCAAACGTAGAAGAATGGGATCCAGAGGATGAGGAAGACAGACTAAAGATAGAAGAATTTATGCATTAAAATCAACAAGCCATTTGCATAATTGGGTTAACCTTAACTGATCAACAGCTTGTTTATATCCACGGAGAGAAAATGGCTGTTGGGTGTTGGCAGAAGCTGAAGAGGATTTATGTTCGAGATAATGTTGGTGCTCACATAAATCTAACACGGAAGCTTTTCAGGACGCATCTCCAAACAAATGGTGATATGCTGAGTCATTTAAAAACTATGCAAAGCATTTTTAAGGAACTGCATGAGAAAGAACTTATATTCTCTGAACTACACCAAGTTTACATAATTCTATCTTCCCTTGATGAAAGTTATGATAACTACGTAACTTCACTTGAAATTTTGCCAAAGGAAAATTTAACTTTAACTGATATAACTGGCAGATTGATCGAAGAGGCCAGAAGAAGGCATGAAAGAGATGAATTAAGGAGGAAGCAACCTCAAAAAGAAGATAATGAATCTCCTACTGCATACGCAATTAAAAAGTGTTTTAATTGTGGAGGAAGAGGACATTTGGCAAGATTTTGTAAAAAGGCAAAGCGCCAGAACGCTGGCCAGAATACTAAAAATCATCAAAAAATAAATAAAAATTTAGAGTTAGCCATGTATACTAACGGAGCTGTAAAAAATAATTTATGGGTGGTTGACAGTGGAGCATCCCATTGTATAACAAATGATAACAAAAATTTTATTAAAATGTCCCAGAGTACACAGCAGATATCGTTAGCCAATGGCTGGAAACTGAAAGCTAAAGGTGAAGGTATAGCATATTGTTCTTTTATAAAAGAGAATGTAAAAATGTTATATGTACCACAACTTAAGTTTAATTTAATTTCAGTTAGAATTTTGGTTAAACTAGGATATGTAGTTACATTTAGGGGAGATAACTGCATAATTAAAAAAGAAGATAAGAGAATTACTGCATTTTTAAGAGGTGGATTATATGTGTTAAATGATGATGGTTTAAAGGTGGCTAACACAATTTATGAAAATAAGAAACCTCATGACGAATGTATTCACTTGTTACATCGAAGGCTAGGGCATTTAAATTTTAAAATGCTTAAGAAAACTGTTGAATTATCTAAGGGAATAAGTTTGAAATCTTGTAACAAGTATTTGCAATGTAATGCCTGTAATCAAAGTAAGAGCAGGGTCATACCGGCTAATAGAGTTGATGGATTTACTACTAAAGAGCCTTTAGAAGTAGTATTTGCTGATTTAATAGGTCCGAAAAAACCAAGTGTAGTAGGAGCTCGTCACATACTAAGTATAATGGACCACTATTCTAGATATGGGTTTTGCTATTTAATGAAGAGCAAAACTGAAACATATCAAAATCTATTTAATTGGTTAAAATTTGTAGAAAGAAAAACTAAAAAGAAATTAGTAACTCTCATCACAGATAATGGTACAGAATTTACAAATAATAAATTTTTAGAACAGACTAAGAATGTTAGGTATTCAACATAAAATGTCTGCACCATATAGGCCACAACATAATGCCTTTACAGAGAGAAGAGGCCAAACATTACAATCAATGGCACGAACTATGATGTCTGATTCAGGATTACCTGACTATTTATAGGGAGAAGCAATAATGTGTGGTAATCATATATTAAATAATGTTGTTAATTCAACAGCAGGTGAATTACCATTCACACTGTGGCATGGTACAAAACCTGATTTAAGTTACATGCACACATTTGGAGCACCAGCATGGGTGCATATCCCTACACAACTTAGACACAAAGGACAGCATAGAGCTAAAAGATTATTTTTTGTAGGATATACATCTAATCATAGATCTTATAGATTCTGGGAACGAGGTACATCTAGAGTTTACACCAGTGCTAGTGCAAAATTCCTAGAACATGTAGGATGGAATAGATTAGAGCAAGATTTAAATAATGAAGTAATTATTGAACCCTACAAAAGGCAGAAACATCAGATTAGCTATAAGAAGAGTCCAATTAAAGAAGAAGTCCACGAAGAGCAAATAGGACCAGAACAAGAGGAAATAGTTGATCAGGAAGAGTTACATAATCAAGAACAATTAATAAATGAAAGTCCACCTGTAAGTCCTATAATACCTAGACGTACTACACGTGTAACTAGACCAACTGATAGGTATCAAGCAAGTATAGTTTGCCAAGTAATTAAAGTTCCAACTAGTGTAGATGAACTTAGGATGTATCCTGCTAAGGATCAGGAGAATTGGCAAAAGGCAATGGAAAAAGAACTAAATTAATTAAAGGTAATGAAAGTGTATGAAGATGCAAAATTACCTCCAGAAGAAAAATCCATTGGGTGCAAATGGATATTTAAAGTAAAAACTGGAAATGATGGGACTGTTACCCATAAAGCTAGGTTAGTAGCTCAAGGATTTAATCAAACTGCATCTGATTACGATGAAGTTTTTGCACCAAGCCTTAAAGCTACATCTTTAAGAGCAGCATTAGTGTGGGCAGCTAAGAAAAACTATGTCATTAACCATTTAGAAACTGCTTATCTACATGCACCATTGCAGCACACTATATATTTAAGAAAACCAATTAGTATAAGAGACAATAAAGTAAATAATAATGATTGTTGGAAACTCAAAAAGAGTCTTTACGGGTTGAAACAATCTGGGTTTGAGTGGAACCAATATATTGTGAAAGAGTTAAACAATATAGGTTTTAAATCTGGTTTAGCAGATCCGTGTGTGTTTAAAAGAGAAAATAATGGAACGGTGTCATTATTGTTATTATTTACTGATGATATTGCTTTGATAACTAAGACTAATAATGAAGCTTATGAGATTATATCATTATTAGCCAAAAAGATAAAATTAAAGCATTTAGGTGAAATTAAAAGGTATCTAGGATTGACAATTAATAAAACAAATAATGGTTTTAAGATATCTCAAGAAGATAAAATTTGCCAATTAATTAAAACATATAAAATGGAACTTTGTAAACTGGCAAAGACTCCAATGAGTCAGGAAGTTTGCCAAACTAATGATCAAAGTCCCAAATTTGATAAGTCCATATATCAATCTTTGATTGGTAGCTTAACATATATAAGCAATTGGTCAAGGCCAGATATAGCTTATAGTGTAAATCAGCTGGCACGTTTTAATTCAGATCCAAAACAATGTCATTGGCAATCCTTAAAAAGAATATTAAGATATCTTAAAGGTACAATGAACCATGCATTGTATATAGAACCAAAGGGTGATTTGAGTCTTAGTGCCTATGCAGATGCAAGTTTTGCAACTGATATAAACACTAGAAAATCAACATCTGGGATGGCTATATTATTTGGTAAGACACTAATAGGGTGGAGGTCAATCAGACAACAGCATATTAGCTTATCCACGATGGAAGCTGAATTTTCATGTCTGTCATTATTATGCACTGACTTGATTTTCTACAAACAGTTATTGTTAGACATGGGTATAACTGTAAAAGATTCCATTATTGTGTACGAGGATAACCAAGCAGCTATAAAGTTAGCTACTAGTATTGCTGTAAAAACTAGATCAAAAGATGTAAATGATTCATAGTTATTATTTAACCTAAAAGGGGAGAATGTTAGGGATAACATTGTTTACCCTAACTGGTTTAGGTGAAACAATAACTATGAATCATAGTTAGTGTATGTTAAAGTGTCTGCAGCTTTAACTGTGAAATAGCAATTAAGGGAGTGGTTATGAAAACAATATAAAAGTAGCAAGTCTACAGCTTGCTTGCTCTGGCTTTGATGATCCCTGATTACTGCTTGGAATCAAGACTGCATTGCTCAAACGGGAGAGACAACAAAGGACTGATTTGTAAGTGAATTGACATAGGATATTCTACATGGACTTTGCTAACTGAATATCCCTGAATGGACTGACTACATGATACATGACTATTGGACTGTTATTTGACTATGCTATAAACTTATAATGGAATAAACTATATTCTTGATAACACAAGCGTATCTGTTATTTTTACTGTATGTTAATAAACATACAAGCTTAGCTCACTCATTTATCTGTGTGCCTATCTGACTAATGCTGCACATTCTGTTTAGCTTGTCTACCTAACCCTGGTTGGGGAACCCAGGCTTAACAACTTGTAGTCAGCATCAACCATGGCGAAGAGGATGATGCTGAAGAAACCCTTGGAGTTGAAATGTGGACCCCGAGTTCGCTGGAGCTTTGTAGGCCACGTGCTTGCCATCTATGGCTCCAACGGTGTGTGGGAAGTTCCACTTCTGATACCACTGATCTGCAACTTTCTTCCATCCTTCTTCAGTGGAGGGGTTCTGGAGGAGCTCCTCCTTGTATTCTTCGATGATGGCGTGCACCAATTCTCTGACCACAATGCTGATGCTCTTGGATGGCACCCTCCAGCCGTACTGCATGCTCCTGTAGGAGGTCCCTGAGGCCAGGTGGCGCAGAGTCAGTGCCACCTTGAGCCCACGTTCCAGGCTGGGCCAGAAGTTGGTGTTTGCCTTGGTCAACCTGGGTGTCAGGCGCTGCACAACTTCGTCAAACATGGCTGGAGTCATCCTCATGAAGTTCTGGAACGCCCGAGTGTCTTCGTTCCTGAGCTCCACCCTCAGCTTGTTGTAGAGTCCGTTCTCTGCTCTTCTGACGAACCATCTTCGGACGCAGATTCTTTTTGGGTGGCTCCTTTTCTTCTCGCATTCGTGTTCACAGAGCCTGCAGATGGCTTCGCACTGTTGAAGAACGATTGTGGCTGCTGAAAGGACTTTGTTACAATCCACGGTGGACATGACTGGATGCTGTGGAAGAGGAAGAGCCCGATGAAGGCTGCAGAGGTCTGCACCACTGGGCTGCTGTTCTGAAAGTGAGGTGCAGGCAAGTTGCTCCCCCTTTTTATAGGCAGTATAGGTTTTCCGCTAGGCATCCTCTAGGCATCCTCTAGGCATCCTCTAGACATCCTTAATATCTGAGATAGGTCCCCTCTGCGAACATTTTTTCTGTTTTAAACGCTTTGTTTCCATCCTGCATCCGTTCTGCATCTGTTCTGTGTCCGTTCCGCTTCCTCCCCACGTCCTGGCGGATGGAGTTGCGCGGATGCATAGCGGATGCCTAGCGGATAAAGTGGATGCATAACGGATGCGTAATGGATGCGTAGCGGATGCGTAGCGGATGCAGAATGGACAAACTGGATACATTTTCTGCGCAAAAGTTTTAGGCAGCCCAAAAGTTTTGGAGCGGATGAAATGTCCATAAACGGATGCTTGACGGATAGAGAGGAAGCCAAATGGAGGCAGTGAGTACATCGCGTTTTCGAACGGATGGCAAGATTTTTTGCCCGTTTTACATCCTCTTTGCATCCGTTGGTTCAGTGTGACATGGGCTTTACTTCATCAAATGCATGTCTCAAAACTTCTGGTGTAGTGAACTGCTGCTTATGCAAAGTTATTCCTTTTAATAATATTTGACAATTGGAACAGATCCTATAGTTGGAAAAGGTGCTACAGGATTTTTTTTTTACTTGTAAGTGAGACCTGACAAACAGAAAAGGATTAGGTGTAAATGTGTTTACAGTGGTGACAAAGAAAGCTAACATTTTATTTTTTGTGTGAGTGTGTGCATTTTGCATTTTACTGAATATAGTAACTTTCTTTAAATAATGTTTTCATACATACAAAGCAGAGGTGATATTCAACAGGTTCTGACCAGTTCTGGAGAACCAGTAGCAGAAATTTTAAGTTGTCCAGAGAACTGGCAAATACCACCTCTGACTGGAGATTTTACAGTATCCTTCCCCTGCCACGCCTACCAAGCCACGCCCACAGAACCGGTAGTAAAAAATGTGAATCCCACCACTGGTACAAAGTGTCTCTCTTTTATGATTTATGTCATAAATGTATCACACTTCTGTGTGAATCTATCAACAGTAATAGCTTTTTATCCCAGATATGTATGTGTAGAACTATGGACCAACTCAAGTTCAAATGATTAGCAAATCCGATGGTGAATGGGCATTGCAATAGGCAGATTCTAATGTGGTTGTTATACAATTCTATAACGCTGTACATTCATATTCTCTCTCCCTCTTTCCTTCTTTCCTTGTTTAATTCAAGTGATGATAAAGATGGTAAAGCCCCTGTCACACTGCACCAACGGATGGAAAGAGGATGTAAAATGGAGATAAACACTTGCCATCCGTTGGTTAACGCAATGCTTCCGTTTTGTACTCACTGCATACATTTTGCTTCCTCTTTATCCGTCCAGCATCCGTCTATTGATGTTCCATCTGCTCAGAGGGTTTTGAGCTGCTCAAAACTTTTGCGCGGAATATGTATCCAATTCATGCGTTCTGCATCCGCTAGGCACCCCCTATATCCGCTAGGCATCCTCTACGCATTCGCTGGAGCGGATCGAGTTGCGCGGAACGGACGCAGAACGGATGCAGAACGGATGCAGAACAGATGCAGAACGGATGAAAGCAGATGTAGGCTTGCAAAGAAAGCATTTAAAACGGAAAAAACATTCGCAGAGGGGACCTATCTCATATATTAAGGATGTCTAGAGGATGCCTAGGGGATGCAAAGGGACACATAGAGGAAAACCTATACTGCCTATAAAAAGGGGGAGCAACTCATCTGGATCTCACTTTCAGACCAGCAGCCCAGCTGTGCAGACCTCTGCAACCTTCATCTGACTCTTCCTCTTCCACAGCATCCAGTCATGTCCACCATGGATCATAACAAAGTTCTTTTGGCAGCCACCATCGTTCTGCAACAGTGCGAAGCCATCTACAGGCTCTGTGAACTCTACTACGGGAAGAAAAAGAGGCGGCCAAGAAGCGTCTGGGTCCGAAGATGGATCACCAGAAGAGCAGAGAACGGACTGTACAACAAGCTGATGGTGGAGCTCAGGAACGAAGACACTCGGGCATTCCAAAACTTCATGAGGATGCCTCCAGCCATGTTTGACGAAGTTGTGCAGCGCCTGACACCCAGGTTGACCAAGGCAAACACCAACTTCCGGCCCAGCCTGGAACCTGGGCTCAAGGTGGCACTCGCTCTGCGCCACCTGGCCTCAGGGACCACCTACAGGAGCATGCAGTACGGCTGGAGGGTTCCACACAACACCATCAGCATTGTGGTCAGAGAAGTGGTGCAGGCCATCATCGAAGCATACATGCAGGAGTATTTCAACTACAAGGGCTTCTTCAGCATCATCCTCTTCGCCATGGTCGATGCTGACTACAAGTTCATGTACATCGATGCTTCAGGCAACGGGTGAGCTTCAGATGCCCAGGTATATAACGCCAGTGACCTCAAGGAGGGCCTGGAACGCAACCTCATCGTGAGCTTCCCAGATCCAGACACCCTGCCCAATGACACGCAAGATGTGCCCTACTTCATCATGGGGGATGACGCCTTCTCCCTCAGAACCTACCTCATGAAGCCCTACACCTCCAGATGCCTCACCCGTAAAGAGAGGATCTTCAACTACAGGCTGTCCAGGGCAAGGCGGGTGGTGGAGAACACCTTTGGCATCCTGGCCAACAGCTTCCAGGTACTTCTCACCTCCATGCAGCATTGCCCACAGACCGTGAGGAGGATCGTGGAAGCTTGCTGCATCCTGCACAATCTCATGCACACCCGCTACCCAGTGTTGCAGAACAGGCTTGTGGACCTCCAACAAGGCAATGGGGACATGGAGCCTGGGGAATGGAGGCAAGGACAAAAACTGATAGACACTGATGATGTGCAAGGCTCCAGCAGAGCCTCATGTGAAGGGAAGAAGCAGCGCAACCTCCTGAAACACTGGTGCAACTCCCCAGCTGGAGTGGTGGAGTGGTATGACAGGATGATAGATGTTTAATGGATGCTTCCTTCAGCCTATCTCATCACACTGATGAGATTGTGCCATATATGTTGAGTGGCCCTACAATGAACAGGGCATTTAATAAAAAGTTGTGTTTATGTTGAAATGTGTTGATGAATGATTAAATTGTTATTGATAATAAAGGGCCATAGGTGTGGCACCTGGGAGTGTGGACCACACAGTCCCACTAAGCTTGCACTGGAAGTTTATCTATCCCACAGCTATTAGCCATCCCAAAGTTATCCCTGCTCATTCCACAGGTATCCCTGCCCACCCCACTGCTATCTTAACCCATCCCACAAGCATGCAAAAGCTTAAACCATTTATAAAACTTTCCACCAAGACTTTATTAAAAAAAAGAAATGAAGCAAGTGTGTGAATTAAAGATAGACTTTATTAACAACAAGCTGTAAAAGAAAAATGACCCAAGTCAAGTGTCCAAATAAAGACCACAGGTAGCCAGCCAGCCAGTCTCTGGCACTCCTCTTGGTCACTCGGAGGTGTGCCCAGTCTCAGGGGTGAAGGGTCCAGGTGTTGTGGAAGTGAGTGCTGCTGGAGTGCTGGTCTGAGGCGTCATTGGGGTGCCTGGCCCCAAGAGGACAACAGGTGACAGTGTGTTGAGAAAGCTCTCGGACAGCTGGCTCAGACCCGTGATGTTGAGAGCTCCTTCCTCTATGCCAGGTGGTGTCAGGCCCAGTACCGAGGACAGATGTAGTGAGGCTGGGCTTGGCTGTGGGGTGGAGGAAGGAGCAGTGTAGTGGGGCTGTCTGGTCTGCAGCTGCGTGAGGACTGGCGTTGGTGGCATTGGTGGTGTGGGTGGCATCAGTGTCGTGGGTGGCATCGTTGGCATGGGTGGCATCAGTGGAACCGGTGGCAACGGTGTCGTCTGATGACTCTGTGCCTGGACTGGGAAGGACTGCTGCCTGTGCTGCTGGACCTCCTGGTAGCCATAGCCCTGGTAGGTGAGGGGCTGTGGAAAGCCTTGGAATGGGAGGGACATCACCTGGGGTGGAGGAGCAGACCTGGACTGGGTGGGAGCAGGTTCAGCTGGGCTTGGAGGGTTTTGAAGCAGCTCGGTGATCCGGTCCTTCACCACCTGGTACTGGGGTTCCGCCATGTCCGTGAGGGTCTGGTTGACATAGGTGAGGAAGGGCTTGCGGTTGGAGGATGAGGAGTCGGTGCTGACCAGCTGAGAGAGGAGATCTATGCTGCTCTGGATGGTGTCCCTGATCTCCAGCAGGACAGTGTGGCTCTGCCCCTCCGGTCTGGTTCTCTGCCTTTCTGTGGAGGTGGAGCTGGGGGTGGATGCGGTAGGGCTGTGGTGGACGTGCCGTCTCCTTTCTCCCACTGCACCAGGGAGTCCTCCACGCGCTCCACCATGGTGAAAACAGCTTTCTGCAGCTTCTCCGCCGTTGCATGCTCTACAGAAACCTGCCTGGAGACAGGAGCTGACTCTCGGCCGGAAGAGGACTGGCTCTCATCAGGCTGCCGGAGAGAGAGGGTAGTGAGAGGGGCTGCTGGTGCTCCTCGGTGGCGGATCTCACCCTCCAGGAAGGTGCACCTGGCCATGACGTAGATCTCTCTGTCCATCAGCTTAACCGTGGCCTGGCCAGATTTCTTCAGGTGCAGCTTCCTGTACCAGGTGTGCATGTGCTTCCACCAGCTGAGGAGCACCTCCGAAGTGTAACCCATACTCTCTGCCCTCTCTCTCCAAGCAGCCTGCTTCCTTTTGGTGTCCATGTACAGCCGATGTCCCTTCCGCCATAGATAGTCATTCTCTCTCAGCCACTCCAGCATCTCATCCTCGTGTTCCTCCTCAATGGAGTATTGCCTCCTCTCCCGTCCCTGCATACGCCTCTTCCTCCCTTTGGCAGGACCAGATGGGCCCTCATCAGAGGGGCTCCCAGGTAGTAGGGGCTATTCCTCCACACCACCAGCAGCAGCAGCACCAGCAGGATCATCATCATCATCATCGTCATCATCATCATCACCAGCAGGATTATAATCATCATCATCATCCTCAGCAGCAGCAGCAGCAGCACCAGCACCAGCACCAGCAGGATCATCATCATCATCAGCAGCAGCAGCAGGACCAGCAGGACTAGGATCAGCAGCAGCAGAGTAAGCACCAGCAGCGCCAGCAAGACCAGGAGCACGAGCAGGACCAGGAGCACGAGCAGGACCAGGAGCACGAGCAGGACCAGGAGCATGAGCAGGACCAGGAGGATGAGCAGGACGAGCAAGACCAGGAACACGAGCAGGACGAGCAAGTCCAGGAGTATGAGCAGGACGAGCAGGACTAGCAGGACGAGGAGCAGCTTCAGCATGGTATGCATCAGCAGAAGCACCACCACCAGGAGCAGCTTCAGCAGAGTAAGCACCAGCAGAAGCACCACTGCCAGAAGCAGCATCATCAGCTCCTCCAGAATCAGAAGCAGCAGAAGCCCCAGCAGAGGCAGAGTCAGGGACAGGGGGCGGGGGGTGGCCCTGTCCCTCTTGCCAGGGATGGCGGCATGTTGCTGCTTTCTCTTCTTCCCCATGGTTGTGTGGTTGCTGGCTGGCAGGGAGGCTGGCAGGGAGCCTTGCAGGCAGCCAGGCACCAAGGCTGGCAGGCAGGCTGGCAGGCAGGCTGGCAGGCAGGCTGGCAGGAAGGCTGGCAGGAAGGCTGGCAGGCAGGCAGGCACCAAGGCTGGCAGGCAGGAAGGCACCAAGGGTGGCAGACAGCAAGGCTGGCAGGGAGGCTGGCAGGAAGGCTGCCAGCAAGGCTGGCAGGCAGGCAGGCAGGAAGGCTGGCAGGGAGGCTGGCAGGAAGGCTGGCAGCAAGGCTGGCAGCAAGGCATGCAGGCAGGGCAGGCTGGCAAGGCACTCGATGTGTCTGGATGCAGGTCTTTCCTCCAAATGGTGACCTGCTTCCGAGCTGCTTCCCTTTATATCCACGGGGCTTACGCAATGCATCCCCCCCGCATGCACAATTAATGCTCGGCATCTGTTAGGCTTCCGCTGTGCATCCGCTAGGCTTCCGCTCTGCATCCGCTTCATCCGCTGTGCATCCGCTGTGCATCTACTTCATCCGCTTGGCGTCCATTCTGCATCTGCTCTTTCCGTTCCGCATCCGCTTTGCTGAGGTCCCCCGGAAGCCTTGCGGATGTACCATCCGCTCTCATCCGCTTCCATCCGCTGGGCTTCCGTTCCATATCCACTTTCCATCCGCTCTGCGTCCTCCCCGCGTCCGTTCCTTTCCGTGTTATCCGCTCTGGTTATGCAAATTTTTGCCCCTTTTGAGAGCGGATAACAATGGATGAAACATTTTTCTCGTCCGTTGTGTTCTTTTTACTAACATTTTGCATCCGTTGGGCAGTGTGACAGGGCCTTAACTTCATTTTATATTAAATGAAGCTTAAACAGTTCTATGTGGGACAGTTTTTAAAATGCAATTACTGTTTTAAATGAATTCCTCCATTTTTCCTGTACAAATTATGTATGATTCCATTCCTTTTCACAACTGCTTCACAAGTACCATATTTCTCTTCTCTTGAAAGTGGGGAAATGCAAAGAAATCCATTTGACTTGGCATATAGGGCCTGCTCATTCACTGCAAGAGAAGAACCTATTTCATAAAGCTGACTTAATCACAGAATTGCTAACCATCATACTAGTTTTGCTTATAATAGGAGAGAACAGGGACCAAGTTCATTGAACCAGAGCTGGTATTCAGCAGGTTCTGACCAATTCTGGAGAACTGGTAGTGGAAATTTTGAGTAGTTTGGAGAACTGGCAAATACCATTTGTGACTGGCCCTGCACCCATCTCTTCTCTGCCTCCCAAGTCCCAGGTGATCAGCTGGGTCTTCTTTGGTTGCCCTGCACAGCAGAACGGAGATGGAAAGCAGGTTAGTGGGGTGGGGAGGGATTGGGATTTTGCAGTAACCTTCCCCCAGGAGTGGGGAGGGAATGGAGATTTTACATTATCCTTTCCCTTTCACGCCCACCAAGCCACGCCCACTAAGCCATGTCATGCCCACCAAGCCACATTCATAGAACTGGTAGTAAAATGTTTTGAATTCCACCATTGCATTGAACCCATAACACATTTTCTCCTTTTCCTTTAGAATCTTCATAATCCATGTGAGTAGTTTGCAGAAGAAGCACTTGTCACATAACAGTTCAATTCTGACATTGTGGCAATCACTCAAGGAAATGTTCTATTAAGAAAGCAGTTTCTCTGGAGCATGCGCAATACTCAGAGAAAACGAAAGAGAGACTGGAAATTCACACTGAGCTGGGATGTATTAATTTAACATAAGGCTGAATCATGGGAAAAGATCAAACCAAGAGTCAGAAATTGAATGATACTAAAGTAATATTTAATTGCTGTCTAGGCATATTTGGGCACGGCCTTTTAGCAGAGTAGGGGAAAAATTCAGTTTTTGATAGTCACCTCTTAAGTTTTCTATCTGATGAAAAGTGGAAGCTCTTTTTGTGTATTATTTATTGAAAATCACTACAGAGGTATTGTGGGAGTATATGCCCCCCTTCATTTAGCCCTTAATCAGTGTAAATGGGCTCTGATTTTCAGTAAGAAGATAAACTTTCCCAGGGGCCATCAAATTAGTACAACTTAGAAACTGAGTGAACAATGCAAGAAGATCAAAAACAGATTTGATGTAATCTTTCAAAGAAAAAAAAAACCTATAGTATTTTTATATTGGGCATGAACCAATAAAGCTCCCCACCACTTACAGACATACAAACTCAGCAGTGCAAGTAGATATGAGTGCATTCCAAGCATTCCATGCAACATGGCTATAGTATGAACTGCAGTGGTTACCAATTGCCAATTGCCATTGGGGTTCTTGGTCCTGACAGCCTCTTAGGGGTTCTAGGACTTGTTCTTCCATCAGATGCGAGTCCACTTGTGGTTAGTTATGTGTCTAACTCTCAGTGAAGTACATTTTATTATTTTATCTTTTTTTTTTGTATTTTGTATTTTATCATTTTTTTTGTATTTGAAGTTTGTAACCCTTCTTAGCTGTCTACCATTATCTGGTGAATGAACAGTCAAATACACTGAATGAATAAATAAGCAATATATTTGAAACCTGTAAACATATCCACATAAGACCAAGGATGGTGCCAGTTTATTAGCATATTAGACTTTATTCATTATACAAAGTAGCTGGGAATTTGCACCACTTTCTCTTGACTTCTGTTTCCTCAGTTAAAGCATTACTCCACTTGCAGGAGAATGAAGGTTTTCAAGGCAATGATATATCTCATGTAGAATATCCTAGAATGACAATAGATATTTATTCTTTGTTATATAACATACCAGGCCAGTTAAGTTATTTTTTATAATGAATAAAATGAATCCAACTTCCCTCAGGGGTATACACAGGGAAACAGAAACCATGTCAAAAAGTGACATGGTTGCCACAATGATGCAATCAAGGCTCTATCCATTTTTATGTGTGTTGTGTGACACACATAAAAAAACAAGCAGAGTTTTAACAAGACGGCTGCCATCTTCATTTTTTGGCCACTTCCTGAAAACATTTATTTAAAATGGTCAATGTCAAATACTGGTCATGTCTCTGCTGTTGGATTTTTCAAATATATAAAAAAATTATTTCGGTTTTCACAAATCATAATACAAGTAAAATTTCTTTTTTTGAGAATAGCATGGTCCCGGGTTATCACTTCTCCATACAGACACAAATTCAATTTCATATTCATTTTTGTGTTCTATTTCATATATTATTACTATTTTAACATTTTCTCAGTAATTTTCCCTTCCCTTGGTTTTCTCAATCTTACTTTTAATGATCTCATTCCTTTCTAAATTCAATT
The DNA here is from genome assembly GCA_015471245.1 of Laticauda colubrina. Taxonomy (NCBI): domain Eukaryota; kingdom Metazoa; phylum Chordata; class Lepidosauria; order Squamata; family Elapidae; genus Laticauda; species Laticauda colubrina. The sequence continues at coordinate 39,307,329 of BLBF01000005.1, read as the reverse complement.
ATATATATCTTTTCTAAGTTTCAATATCGTTCTAGTCATTATATTTATACTTTTGTCTGTCCTCTTTCAATTTCATATTTTCTTTTCTCATTAAACAAAATTTTTCCCTGTAGTTACTAATTAAAATGTGACACCTTTGTATCTTTTAATTTTTATCCATTCAACCCTTATTTAAACTTCAATTTATGCCTTTACAATTATAACATTTAATATAAGTTCCTGTCAAATTCTGCTTGATACATTCTTAAAATAAGTGCTAAGTTCTTAAAGAGAATATATATATATATATATATAACAATAATAAATAAAATACTTATTCTATTCCAATTCAGCTCTATCATTAATGTTAATTATAATCTTTGACACCTTTAACATTTCTTTTCAATAGGATATCATACTTCTAGGAACACTTATAATATTTCCATAATTTTTTCATGTTTTTTTATATTCCTCTTCACTTAAATTTTTATAACACATTTATAATAATTAAAATGTTCCCTTCCTTTCCTAATTTCATTATCTCATTCTCTTTATTTCATTTATTTAGTAAACATTCCATTACATTACAATGAGTATTTTATCTATCATTTTAATCACACTTGTTTCATATTTTCAAAGTTCATTTCTATTTCTAATATAACAATACTAACTTATGTACTCTTGCAGAATCCCCCTTTCAATTAAGTTTTCACCTATTATCTCTGTGTCTTCTAAATAGGCTTATACCCTTAATCCTTGTATGTTTCCCTGTTTCTTTATGTCCTGTTTCTGTCCTTTATCATTTCTTTTTTTCCCCCTCTTCCCCCTCTTCTTCTCCCTTCCCTTTTTGACCCCTTCTCTCTCTAATTTTGATTCTCTCTCCTGTAATCCTCGCTTCTGTTTCTTCCTAATGTAATTACTTTTCAAACTATTCTTTCTTTTGGGTTGTTTTTTCAAATTTTAAATTTTTCACTCTCTTTCCCTTCTTTTCTTTCTTTTCCCCACATAGAAATACTTGGTCATTGAAGATGGCTTCTTCTTTGTCCCACCCTTCTTGTTCTACAGGCATTTCTTGTTGTTTCTCATAGTTCAGGATCTCCATTTCTAAAAATTGAAATATGAACCCAAAAAAGCCTCTTCCTTCTTGTGCATCTTCTTTTTGTTTTTTTTATTCCATTCTCAATTCTTCCAAGAGTGATACCATTTTAAAAACCTTTAAACAACCACCCAATTAATTTTAGTCCTTTAGATCCAATAGCCAAAAATCCAAAAATCACCAAGTAATCCAAATAATCCAAAACTGTTTTTTCTTGCTTGTTTTTTCTACTTTCTCTTTCTGGGGTTCTCTTATCTTGTTACAAAGTTTCAGTTAAAATGTATATTTTAGGGATCTTGTTAAAGTTTCACTCTTAATTCCTTTCAATTCCAGGTGGTCTCCTCCATTTTTCCAGATCTCACCCTTTTGTTTTTTTCCTTCTTTTAAAAGTTTTTGAGAATTCAGAAATCTTTATTATCCCTTTGACATTTTATTTTCAGCTTAAATACCTGTTAATGTCAAAGTGGATTTTTGTCAGTTTCTTGCTTAAAGGCTAGGTCCCACTGGCTGATGGACGCAAAATGTATGCAAAAAGGACAGAGCGGCTGAGCAAAATTTTGGAGGTGCTCCATTCGTTGTCATCCGCTCCAAAAAATTGTGAAAATTTGCATAAACAGAATGGAAAAGAAAGGAAAAGAATGGACGTGGGTAGTATGTAGCGGGGATGTTAAATGGATGTTCATAGGAAGCATGGAGGATGTATATAGGATGCAAACTGTTCACTGTGCATCCTTTCTATTTCCGTGCTACTAACGCTGTGTAGACGTTCCATGTACCTTTTGTTTCCTCCCTCTTTCTGTTTTTAGCTGCAGCGGATGTGAGTTGAGGGGATGCCCAGAGGATGCAGAGAGGATACAGTGGACATTTAATGGATGATAAATGGACATAGAATGTTTGTTGCTCGTATATGTCGTGGATTTTCATCGTACACGGCAGAAAGTTCATCCGTTCACAAAGTTTTGTGCAGCTCAAAACTTCTTGCGCAGATGAAATCTCAGTGGACGGATGCTCGATGGATAGAGCGTATGAAACATGTACTCAATGAGTACACAACGGATGCATCGCGTTTTCCAACGTTTTTTAACATTTTACATCCTCTTTGCATCCATTGGTGCAGTGGGACATGGGCTTTAATCTCTTAGTTTTCAATATAGGGAAGAAAAGAAAAAACCCCAAATCCTTTCCCTTCCCTCTCTCATTTGCTGCTTCAAAGTCTTCTTTGGGAATAATGGTGTTTTTTATAATTCAAATTCCAGGGTACCTTATATTGTTGCTTTTTCAGTTCGACCCAGTCAGCCAAAACTTTCTCATCTTATCTTCCTCCTGCACATTCTTTTCCGGTTGAGTTCTTCTTTGAGGTGGCCATATCTGACCACCATTGCAACTGCTTTTGGGAAAGGGAGTAATGGCCAGCTGGGGAGGAGAGATGTGACTCTTGTCAACCCTACTGGCAGCCTTCCCCCTCTTCACCACCTCTATGGAGTGGCTTAGCCCCGAAACCAACCAGCTCGGGGTGCTCCAGCGGTGAGCACAAATCAAAACTGCACACGATTGCAGATTTCGATCGATCACCAAAGAAGCTCAAACCAGAAGCCCCTGCTGTTGGATTTTTTTTTTTTAAGGAATAAAATGGTCCATTTCCTTTGAGGAAGCCTGTGGTAAAAAGGTATAACATGTGTAAAATGTGTCAGAGATGGTATTCAGCAAGTTCTGACCAGTTCTGGAGAACCGGTAGCAGAAATTTTGAGCAGTTTGAAGAACCAGCAAATACCACATCTGACTGGAGATTTTACAGTATACTTCCCATACCATGCCCACCAAGCCATGCCCACCAAGCTACGCCCACAGAACCAGTAGTAAAAATTTTTTGAATCCCACCACTGAAATGTGTGTGCTTATATCAACTGGTTCCATGTATTGCCCATCATATTTATTTCCTGTTTATTTCAAATTTTGAAGTTTGTCAGTGGTCCTGATCACTTATAAATGGGTTTTCAAAAAAATTTCTATAAAAATGATTCATATTTATCAGTCTGGCAGCCTTATTCTTACAAACCTTATTTATAGTTATAGATTTAAATGTGTATTTATGAAACTAAATATATATGACCCCTGACATTTAGATATCAGCACCATGTTTAGATTACAAATTAGCGCAGTATTTCAAAATTTGCTTCAAGCAATGAAGTTCAAAGTTCAACAAAATTGTTTCGCTTTGCATAATTGTCATTATTAAAATCAAATAAGTATGTCAGTTTGACCATGCTGAGATCTAATTATAGACAAATCTAGTGAAATCTGTACACCTGATCACATTACCATTCATTAAAATTAACCACCGGTATATGAATAAAAGAAATGTTCTGAGTTGGGGGTGATTGAATTTTGGACTATTCTGTTATTGTTTTTTTCTTCAGTGTTCTTTTTTTCCCTGAAATGGGCTAATCCAAGCATGTATTTACAGATGTGAATAGGACAAGACAGGAAATGAGTTGTTGTGTTTGGGGATTTGAACATATACCAAACTGTTCAAATTTTCCCCCATCTCAGTACATGAATCATCTATGAAACATCTGGATCAGTTTGTTCTGTAAGAAAAAAAAATAACAATTTGTATCTGAATCAACATGCATCATTTTGCATGTCTCCAAGACATCGTCACTACTTAAAGATAACTAAGCATTAGCTCTTACCACATCATAAAGGGCATTGCTGCTGAATATTTCTACGTGCAAAATTGCAAGTGCTGTTAATCCAATTCTCTTTATACATTTTATTCTCTGGATGTTCTCATATGTATACATTTTACTGAAGGAGTTATTGTCCTCTAAACAGTAGCACATTTTTTTTATCAACAGTCAGGAGTAGTTTCTAAGTATTTGCTAACATGATCCATTCATATCCATGGATCTAATATGATTTTGATGATTTGGAGCTGCAGCAAAAACTCATTTAGTATTTCTTTCATGGTGAGAGGTCAATGTTTACAGATACCACAGTATCAGCTGCTCTGTATTCCATCATTTGGGACATTACAATAATTTGAGGCTGGAACAGATTGCAGGAAAATACTAGCCTTCCATGTTTTCTTTTCATTTCATTGATTTGTTTCATTTAGCCTTGCTCTCACATCCTTCTTAAAGGCTTCTGTGAAGGCTGAATGATAGACTAAGACGTTCTAAAGCTGAATGAATGTAAATGTGTGAGGAGTGGTACTTTGCTGTGCTTATAAATAGCAAGGAACAAGCAAAATGCTCCTTTTAAAAATCAATGTTTTAATTCAGAACATAAAAAGGCCCGTGTAATAAATAATTTACAATGCAGTAGGGGGAAACTGCTGAAGAATTAATAATCTTTTGTAATTCAGAGCAGGGGTGGGCTTCAAAAATTTCAGCAACTGGTTCTCTGCCCAGTTGCTGGGTGGGCTGTCCTCCTGCACCACAGAAGGGGGGGCATTTTCACCCTCCCCAGGCTCCAAAGACTTTCCTTGAGCCTCTGGGAGGGCAAAGACAGCTTCCCCAGGCTCTGAAGCCTCTCTGGAGCCTCCACATGGGCCCTGCACTTACCTGACATCCAAAATAGGCTGTGTGGAGCAGTGGTGGTTCACTGCTCCACTGCTCCACTGCTCAGCCGATTCACACTGGATTGAGCGAACAGGTAGCAAGGATTTGGCGTGATTCGCCAAACCAGTAGAAGATTCTGGCTGGCCACGCCTTTGATCCGGTTGTCTGGTTGCCGCTGGCTTGCTTGCCTTGCCTGCCCAATTCTCACTCACCCCGCTCTCCTGAAGCTGGCCCCTTAAGGTATTTCTTTTTTTCCCCTCCCAACAATCAGCTGTTCATACGATCACAGCTATGCTGAGATTCTTCTTGCTGAGGTCCAGAAAGGCAAAAAATGGAGGGAGGGGCTCAGCCCCTCCTTCTGTTTTTTGCCTTCCTGAATCTCAGAGGAGCCTTCTGGGAGCAAACCTCCCCCGAAGCTCTTCTGAGGCCAGGAAGATCCCAAAACAGAGTGTGGAGGGATGCTATATGCCCCTCCCATGGTCTTTTTTTTCTTCCTGAACCTGAGAGGAGCCTTCTAGGAGCAAAAACACCCTCCCCCCGAGGTTCTTCTGAGGCCTAGAAGGCTCAAAAAATGAGGGGAGGTAACTGCAAAAAAGCAAAAAAAAAAAAAAAGAAAGAAAGAAAGAAAGAAAGAAAAAGAAAGAAGCCATGCCCACCTAGTCACATGGCCATGCCCACAGAACTGGTAGTAAATTTTTTTGAATCCCACCATTGGTGTGGAGACTCCTGGGAGGGGAGGGGTGGGGTGGGTGAGGCCAGCCAGGGTGGGATTAGATACTGGTTCACCCAAACTGGGGCAAACCAGTAGCAGTCCACCCCTAGTTCAGGGGATGTTTTCCATAAACTGGGCATTCTGTTTATGAAAGACTGCAAAATTACAGTGGTCACAAGGCATACAACTTGGGATGGGAATCCACAAGACAGAGTGAGTCTTCAGAGGAAGAGGCATTATCTACCAGTCCAGCACTTGTCCCCAAGGGAAAAAAAGAATGAAGAATCTTATAGAGGATTGACTGTTCTTGCAAGTGGTAGTCACTGTTCCTTCTTCCTTCATATCTACTTTTCCTTTCTACATTTTGTTCATTGAGGGAGAGCAAAAGTAGGCTGCTTACATCAAGGATTCATTTATATCTACCTTGCTGCCCTCCAATTAATAGAGAACATATTCTTCTCAGTATCAGGTGCTAGAGAACACAAGGAGAATCATTCTTCCATATCTAAAAGAATCTGGCTATTATTCTTTTATATTTCAATAGAAGGTCAGATGTCCCTTGGTCTAATTCAGCAAGAAATTAGGAACTCATGTACCCAACTTTCTGGCATTTACCAATGTATCAAATTGCAGGCATTCATATTAAATACTTGGATGCACATTCATTCACTTCAGACATCGATATTTTAACAAGGGGAAAAATGCATTCCTGCTAGAGGGAAAAACTTTATTTTTTTTAGAAAAGCAAAATGGAAATTAGGTACCAAGGCGAGCAAAAGAGAAAAGTTAAGTTCTACAAGTCCTTAATAATATGAATATCTATAGGAATATGGAAAAAAGGGGATAGCAAAGTGAGCAGGGACCTCACTGTGTTCAAACACAATCTAGAACTTTATGCTTTGGGTCTCTTGTTACAAAGAGACTGAATATGCTCAAGGCTGGACAAATCTGCACGATTGGTGCAGATTTGGATATTACAACAATGATTGAATAGGTGTCATTATAGACACTGACCTAAAAGTTTACTATTCTAAAAAAAACAGTTAAGTCTATGAATGCTGCATGTTCTGTCATTCAACTGTCATTGTATCATGCCAGTGATGTGGGAAGGCATTTTTAAGGCAGGGCCAGCTTTTAAAATCAGTATTACTACTATCCTAAATAAAGAACTGAAATATCCTTTTCTTTGTAAAGTGAAAAGATAAAGCAATATGTTTTAAAATTTAATAGTATATTAAAGATTGACTTAGTTTCATACAAATATACTCACTATAAATATGCTAATATTTATTTCTATAGTAGTATGTGTAGATAGTCATGGATCTTTTCCTTTTCTTTCTTTCATACATTTTAATCACTGTTATTTATTAATGTTTTCATTGATAATGCAAACATTGTTCTGTTAATCATGATGATTTTTACTATTTTACTGGTTGTTATATAAAACATCACTGACTAGAACTTCAGAAAATCTAACAATCAGAGTTAAGGAAAGTACATTACCGAAAAGGTAAGTCAATGGTCATTCTTCAGGGTCATGTGAAACCTACCATACCACAAAACAAAAGGAAAAGTAAGACTTCAAAATATTTATTTTAAAAATGGCTTCATTACTTTATCTCCAGAAAATTGGACGACCTAGATATTCTCTAAAGCAGGGGTCCCCAACCACCGGGCCTCGGACCGGTACCGGGCCGTGGATCATTTTGTACTGGGCCGCAAAGAATGAATAATCGTGATTAAAATATATATAAAAATATGTTTTTAGTAAAGAAATCATAAAGAAGCCCTTTACTATTGGGGAAGAATTGATTTTGCCGGTCCTTGAAAAAGTGTTTCTGCGTGAAACTGGTCCCTGGTACAAAAAAAGTTTGGGGACCACTGCTCTAAAGTACCTTCCAATTCTATGTTCATAACCACTCTACAGGATCTTTAGTTGATAAACTGGAAGCTACTATGGTGTCCTTTTTTCTAACTTTGCTAACTTTTAAAAGATGAGCTGAGAAAATATTTCAAACATTTATTGCAGCACAACTTTTGCAGATATTTTGCAGACATTTATTGCAGCACAATATTTTGCAGATGAAGTTAGATAGGGCTTATTTATTTATTTAGCATATACCATGTCATACATAAATTAACATTTCAACTAGATTAGTAGATTAATACTGATTAGTAGATTATATATTGATTATTTATTAGATTACTTTGTAGTGTAGAGAGTAATAATTAGATTGTTAATTAATACTAATTAGTAGATTAATACTAATCTAGATTTGTAGGTATACTAATCTAGATAGGGTTAGTATCCTTTAATGAGTCAGGGACCAGGACTCATTTCATTCTTTGAAAACAGAAGCATCTGCAGGCTTTCTGATGTTTTCCCATTATAGCCCATGGATAACTCTTTTTTCAAAAAAAAAAAAGAATATAAATGAGACTGCAGTACACTAAGATTGCCTAAGATCAGAAACTTGAATCAAATCTTGTCTTGTTTGCATCTCCAATTCATATTGACTCAGGGCTGATTCCTGGAAGGCTGTTACCATGACTAATTTACATTTCTATCTAGAATATAAAGTATAATAGTCATGCAAAATCCCACTCAACAATATTCAGGAAGAGATTTAAAGGTATTTAATGCATTGGGTTGTTAATTTAAAACAATATTAATGTTCTTCTTGTACTTAAAATAGTTAAAAATATACTTCCAGATTAATTTCTTTTGCTTCTTGCTACTCAAAAGTAATACAAAAATTGCTGCAAGTTTCAGCTCAAGCCATGTCAACATGTCAGCTCATGTATAAATAAGAAATTCTTGGTAGCATTACTTGAGGGAACTGTCATAATAAAAAAAAAATCCAAGGAACACTGACATGCAAACATCAAGAACTTGTTCTGGTGTGTATTTGAAAGCCCTTTGGACATGTTTTGGTTTTTCACTAGGAGGGTTAGCTTGCTGAAAACATGGCAGCATCAGCAATTCCCAACCAGACTTCTGATGTTCTTTCCAAGGTCTCATACTCCCAGAATACTCAGCCATCTGACCAAAGGTTTGAGGATTTTTTAAAATGTGCCCAAACTTTTTAAATTTGAAGAAATAATGTAGTGATGTTCACAGGGTAATAGCCCTTATTTGAGGTACATCTATGGTAAATTACTAAGAGAATGTTTTGTCGAAGTGATTATTCTGCATTCTGTTATTTTGTATTCTCATTTTAAAGAATGACTACAAATATTTCTAAATGGATTTGAGCTGATTGTCAGGGAAGGAGCTTGAATTCTAAGAAGGCAAATCCATAGTAATTACCATCAAATGAACCAGCCATTAAGATTGTTAACAGTTCATGAAAGAACACTGTACAGTTGTTCAGAACAACAAGTTTGACAATAACTGTGTGATTGAGGATGAAGAAACAGTAAAGCTAAGACTCTCTTTCACAGTACTCCAAAGTTTTCTAAATATTCCTAGATTGTTCTCAGCTCTAAAATCTCTCAATTCTTTTCAAAGTAGTGTTTCATTACACTAACATTTGACACTAAACTGAAAGCATGCAAACATCTATCTATAAAATTAACTGAGTATAGTATAGACAAAGTATTTTGTTTCATTGAATATAGTTGGTTTTCAGAACTAGCTCCCAGTGCCACCCTCTATTTCCTGGGAGCACAGATGATATTTCTATGCCAGCTCTTTGCAAAGACACCTTCCATCCATATTTTCTAGATTTTATTGAAAAGGATTGTTTTCTGACCAGAACCATCTGAAGTCTTTCACAAAGGATGGTTCCTAGAACTTCATTCCAATCTAAAACAATCCCATCTTTGATTGTTTGCAATGGTTGGCATGCCTTTTCCTCCCCAGAAGCTAAATAGGAAGGCATTTTGTCCTGGGTTGTTGGGCTGTCAATTAAATAATAATGATTTTACCCTCTATTCATGATACTGAAATGCTTACCTTTCCCTTTTTAAAAAGTTTTAAATTGTAATCAAGGCACTTTGGTGATTTGTTCCTATGAAACTGAACATGGTGTTCTCCACTACAAAATGTCTATGAATCCACAAAGAAAGGTAGGATCACAACCTGTTCTCTATCATTTTAATTATTGTATCATTAGACCAATAGTGATAGTACAAGAATAAAAAGAAAGAAAAAAAGAAGTATTCTATGCTATTCTCAAAGGACATAATTAGACAATTTGTGTGTCTGCAATTGTGTCTATGTGAAGGCATCCATGTGTGCAGATACCTGGGAAAACACTAGGAAGGCACCAGTAAACTGGTTTACACAGAAGCCAATCAAGAAGACTTGCCTTTCCTATATAGATAGAAAGGGCATGTCAGGTCTTGGATGGGAAGAGATACAATCAATCAAGTAGTCTTACAATGACCACAGTCTAAACTGAACACTACTTTGGCCTGGTTGCCAATTCACTGAAATTAAGATTTGAATTTCTGAAGCTGGCTTAAGAAACAGTCATGGAAGTCAAGAAGCTTAGAATTGCAATGTGGAATTTCTTTTAGGTTGCAGAGCAGAATTACCCTGATATCTCAGCAAAGTGCGATTTACAATATACATTTATAAATCCATTTTGTATGTTTGCACAATTTAACAAAGCAACATTTCAACAACAATACAAGTCAAAATGATGAATACATTTTCAATATGATCCATTTACTATCATAGTGAAAGTACTCATTTAGGGTAATATTTATCTCAAAATAGTTATCTTTGAATGTGCATTTTTTTCTATTGATTTTCTTGTTTTTATTCCTATGTCCCTTGATCAATTTGAAGATTTTGCTTTTATATTTAGATATGAAATTGAACCAAAAGACACACACATTCCGGGTACAGTAAATTGAATCTGGCATGGACTGTTTTTTACATACCTTGAAGAATTCATTGTAATTTTGAGATTAACCTCACAAATTCAAATGCAAACAAATAGCACTTATTCCAAATGATGTTTCCAGACAACCTAAATCCAACTCCTTTTCTGGAAATTATATTCTGGGGCCCAGTTTGGGATTTCAGAGTCAAACATCACAGAAGAATCCAAGCCTTTTCTCTGGCAGCCTGAGATAATGAAATCCAAGGAAATCTTTGCTTCTTCAATTCTTCATAAAGTGAAGTAGTCATACTGTACCATTCACAAACAGAATTCTAAAACCATGTTCTCAGCATTTATGTGGCAGCAATCTTGTCTGCTGTTTTGTGTATTCACACAGGATAAACCTACATTAAAAAAATAGGCAGTACTATAACCACCATAGCCTTTATCTCATGGAAAATAGTCTGTAGACCTGTTTGTTGTGGTTTTGGCATATTGTGGTTAAAGCAGTTCAATTTAGAGCATTTATCCCTGATCTCAGCAAGTACTTATATTAAAATCTTATTTTATTTTAATGTGGAACCAAAGGGATTGAACTTCATGAGTGAGTCTGTCACGGATAATGAACTGTCAGATGCTGCATATTGTCAGCCTGGAAACTTGCTCAGCTGCTGAACAACTGTTGTGATGTAACTCAGTTATATCTTGGAGAAAGAAAATCTATAAAGCTAAAGTGCTGCTTTTTTGTTTTTTGTTTAATGCAATCTGGATTCAGAACAACTACTTCAGCAGTTCAGATTGTTTGATAGCATTGCATCCTTTTTTAAAAAAAATATTCATAGTGGCTTAGAAACCCAAGGAACACTTTACTATAATTGGATGTATAACTCAATGAAGTAGAGATTCCCAATAATATAAGGCCCACAGGCACAATTAATGTTATACTCTAAATATATAGTGAATGCCTATATTTATAGCACTGTGAAAGCCTCCAAATATTGGGTGGCTTGACTCCTGTCAGAGGTATACAAAAACCTGATGCAATTTTCCAAAGTAGCAAACAGACAAACATGGTGGTGTGCCTTATTTGTTACAGTATTTTGTCTCTGGAATTGTATTCCACTGAGATTCAAGCTGCTGTCTTTAAATGGGTCTTGAAAATTGAATTTTTCTTCAGGCATTACATTAGGAAATATATGCCTCCATGTAAAATTTATTAATGTGTTTTGTGTATTAATCCCAGGATTATTGTTTTTTTAATTTGCATTGTATTATGAATTGGGCAGCATATAAATGTGATTTATAAACATCAATAAATAATATATATTCAAATATCCAACAGACCTTTTTTCCATACCAGTCTCACACGTACTAGTTCCGTAGTACAGATTAATATGGATTACTGATTGCAAGTGGGGTCAAGTATATCTCTACTACAGTTTATAAAATGATATACAGCTAGGTGACTTTTGGCCAGTCCCTTTTTTTTTTTAGCCCTAGGAAGAAGGCAATGGCAAACCACTGCTGAAAATATTGCAAGGAAAACTGCAGGGATAGTCCAGGACATTGCCAGGAGTCACAATTGACTCAAAGGTGCAATAAAATAAACTAGTTCCAATTATTCTAATTATAGTCTCTGAAAGAAAAAAAAAGTCAGAAAATAAACCAGAAATTATGAAGGCTACAGGATCTATTATGACTTGCTCAAGGTACTTGAGTAAACAAACCCTATTTATTTATTTTTATTGATTTGTATGCCACTTTATTATTTTTTACAAATAACAAAGGTGATGAACATATCCAACATACAATGCTCCTTCTATTTTCCCCACAATAACAAAGCTGTGACATGGCTTGGGCTGAGACAGAGTGACTGGCCAAAAGTAACCCAGCTGGCTTTCATGGCTAAGATGTAGCCCAGTTCCTTAACCACTAAAACAAACTGGTCCTCTACATGTTGGGAAATGCAGCTATTATTAACTTCCAGGAAAGTGTGTGAAGGAGTGTATTCATGTAGTATTTTACATTTGGATGATGGTAATTTTTCAATTAAAAATCCTCTCAGTTATGAATGAGAAAGAAGAAGCATTTAAAGTTATTTAAAGGAAATATGGGAGAAAAAAACCTGTCTGATTTACCAAATATTGTAGCATTTAATCAGAGAGCAAAGGAAAATGCAAATTTAGCCAGTGGTTGACAGAAATAAGACAGCAGCACCAGCTTCTTAGCAGTTCCAAATAATAAGTGATGTTTCGAAAAAGGAGGATATTGCTGCTTCAGGACTTGAAGGTTATGTGCATTTTGTCAGCTGTGTCACTTGGAATTCAGATTATCTTCATCCCAATGTGCTGGTAATAATATTTTAACACTGCCTTCAAAGACAGGGTTATCTTGCTGTCTTGCAAGGAAAAGCCAAATGTATTTCACGTGAGATGTCTCAATTGCAGCAGTGCTATCATCCAAGTGAACCAAAGGTGGAATACTGTACACAGATTGTTTTCACTGCAAAGGTCTTAGGAGAGTAGAGTTCAGACAAGCCTTATATTTATTTATTTATATTAAATAAAATCATGTAGCCACCCAACTGCCACAAAATGATGTTTAAATATTATATACTTTGGACTATTTAGTGCACCTTTTTATGATAACCTATATGGAGAAACAGAATGCAAGTGTCCTTTTTTGCTGGTATGAAAAAAATTGGACAAGGTTGTTATGTATATGTAAATAACGTAGTTGGGTTGACAACGCATAAACTACAAATATATATGTGTATAGCTTTAAGGAAAAATACTGTAATGTATTATGCTGTGTTCTGGTTGGTTAATTATGCTACAAGTTGTCATAAGAGGGAGCTATAGATCATGGTTTAATTCTCTTTCTCTTTTTCACTGATGATCTCTCTTGATACTGACACTGACTGACTATGGACCGATACTGACTGTTTATTTTGATATTCTGTTGATATTGAAGGTTATTTGTTATATTATGGTTTGATATTTGTCTGCTGTAAAAAACATGGAACCAGTAAGAAGACTTTATAACTAGATGTAAGAAGACTTCATAACTGGATATTTCTGAACTGTAAAAATGTGTATGACATGGACTGTTTATTGGACTGTGCTATTTTTTCAAGTAAACATTAATACAACTTGTTCAACTCTGTGTGGCTGTATATTTCTTCATAACTGTTCTCATAAATCATCCTTTTTATACAAGGGTTACTCTGCACATATCCTAACAAAGGTATCACAAGAACTTCATCTTATGCATATCTATGCAAACATTAATTCAACTCAAGTCAGGGGAATTCCCTCCAATTCCCTGGGAATGAAGTCTTAGATTACACACACACACACACAGACACACACACACAGCACCAGTGCTTCAATAATGACCAGCCATTATGAGAACCCTTATGACAGGCTCTATGAAGAATTAAATATTCTACTATCAGCAGTGAGCAGCACTAACAAGCTGACCTTACTTGGTGACTTTAATGCAAGAGCAGGTGCAATTCTGCAACCTGGCAGGGAGTCAATGGGGAACATGGAGTGGACAATTAAAATAGTAATGGCCTACTCTTATTGAAGACTTGTGCAGCACATGACTTTTCCATCACTAATATAACATAGTTCCTACGTCTAAATTTTGGAGCACCCCCAAGCCTAAGAATTGGCATCTTATTTATTACAAATAATCATCAACTTACAATCACAAATAGGACAGCAACTACCATTGCCAAGCAAGACAGTCGTTAGTTGAGTCTCACCCTATTGTATGAACTTTTGGGAAATGATTGTTAAGCAAAGCACTGCAGTTAAGTGAAGCATACAATCATTCAGAGGATTTGTCTTCCCCATTGACTTTGCTTATCAGAAAATGGCTGGGAAGGTCACAAATGATGGTCATGTGACCCTGGGATGCTACAATTATTATAAATCTATGCTGGTTGCCCAGGGCCTGAATCCTGATCATACAAGGATTGGTCATAAGTTTTTCAGCACAGTTGTAGCTTCAAACAGTTGCTATGTGAATGGTTGTAAGTTGACTATCTGCACATCATTGCTAGGATAAAAGAGAGGCTATATATCAGAGTGAGCAAGGCCATGTGTGGTGCTGACTGTTGGATGGATCACAGGCTCATCATTTCAAAAATGAAGCTCCACCTCAGACCCAAAAAGTGACCACAAGGAAGCAAGGGTATAAAAAGAATTAACATGGCCAGGCTTAAGAACACCAGAATGGCATAAGCGTTGGCTGAAGATTTAGAAACTAAGTTTGCTGACCTACATCTTGCTGGCAATGCTAAGGATAACTGGGAATGCTTCAGGGATGTTGTCCATTCATCTGTACTGAAGATGCTAGGGGCCTCTGCTTAGAAGCAGCATAACTTGTTTTGATGAGAATGATGAGGAGATATGGCCATTACTTCTCGAAAAGCATTGCAAATTTTGTTTACTGCACAGAAGTATTTGATATGGTCAGCTGACAAAGCCTGTGGAGGATCATGTTAAGTTTGGGTTCCCCGGTAAATTCATTCTAATCATACACAAACTAACAGCATTGGGGGTCAGCATGCTGCATGGCGGGGAAATCTTCTAAGGCATTTCCAGCTGCTAACGATGTCAAACAGGGCTGTGTGTTGGCATGATTTTACTCTCATGATGAATGATGCCTTTCAGGACAGTGATGCTGGAATAGGCTTCATATACAGAATGGATGGGAGACTCAACCTCAGGAGACTATTACCAAAGTGAAGGAAACTGTTCAGAAAAACTTCCTCTTTTGTGATGACTGTGCCTTTAATAATGGCTCACAGTCAGAAATGCAATTTAGTATGGATTCTCTACAGCATGCAACAACTTTGAACTTATCATTAATATTTAAAATATAGAAGTCAAGTATCAGACTGCTTCTCATATGCCTACAAAGGACTCAAACTCACAGTCAAAATACAGAAACGATGGTCAATGGACCAGTTCACTTGTCTTGGTAGCACCCTGATGAATAGAGAAGTTGCTCTGTAGCAATATATATAGTCAAGTTCTACTTTCCACAGACTGCATCCCATTGTGTAGGAATATTGAGAAATAAGTTCAGGAACAAAATTGAGGGAACTCACTAGTCTTTATACTTGTGCTACTGGCTGCTCCTGTGATCATGTGATCCTCATTTTCAATGTGCCATAACAGTTTCACAATCCCTCATTTATCATTAGCAAATGGTTATCTGCCTGCTGGGAAGGGAAGGGAAGATTTCCAATGCTCCTTGCCAGATTTACACAAGGAAACACTATGGGGAAGTTTGCAGGAAGTTAAGGCCCTGTCCCACTGGCCAACGGATGCAAAACAGAGACCCCCCCCAACAGCTGCACTCCCATGCTGGAGGACTTGGAAGATCCCCTGTCATAAATGGAGGAAGAAGCGGCAGCCACCAGAGACCAACACACCTGCACCCCCACCCCCAGCTCCAGATGATTCAGGCAGAGAGGCAGACTGGAGGGCCAGAGCCACACTGTCCTGTTGGAGATCAGGGACACAATGAGGACCAGCACAGAACTGCTCTCTCAGCTGGTCCACTTGGACAGAGGATCCTCCAGCTGCCACACTTTCATCACCTACGTGAACCACACCTTGAGGGATATGCCCGAGGCCCAGTACCAGGTGATGAAGGAAAAGATCACAGCACTTCTGCACAAGCCTTAAGGCCCAGTCGAAGCTGGTCCGACCTAGTCCAGGTCTGCTCCTCCACCCCAGGTGATGTCACAGCCCTTCCACAGCTTTCAACAGCCCCTCACCTACCAAGGCTACGACTACCAGGACTTCCCACAGCACAAACAGACCTTCCCAGTCCAGGCCCAGGTTCATCGCATGCCACAGATGCCACAACTCGCCCAGCTGCAGACCAGACAGCCCCACTACACTCCTCCTTCCTCCACCCCACAGCCAAGCCCATCAACAGACAATCTGTCATCAGTCTTGTGCCTCACATCTCAGGTACTTGATGAAGGGCCTCTCAACCTCACGGGACTGAGTCAGCTCTCGGAGAGCTTCCTGAACACACCATCCCCTGTTGTACTCTTGGGGCCAAGCACGCCAATGGCGCCTCAGACCAGCCCTCAAGCTTAACAGCTGAGACCAGGGACATGACTCAGAGTGACTGAGAATAGTGCCAGAGACTGAGTTGTTACTTGTTCACTTTATCTTTGCTTAAGACACTTTACTTGGTTCATTTTGCTTTTTTAATAAAGTCATAAAGTTTACCTAAGAAAGTTAATAAAGGTTATATTTGCTTAACACACTTGGTTCATCTTTTTTACTTAATAAAGTGTTGGTGAAAACTTTGAACAAATGGTTAACCCTTTGCATACTTGTGGGATAGGTAAGGATAGCTGTGGGATAGAAAAGGATAATTGTGGGATAGATAAACCTCCAGTGCAAACATAGTGGGACTGTATAGTCCACTCTCCCAGCTGCCACACATATGGACCTTTTGTATCAATAACAATTTATTCATTGTGTTAAGCCTGGGTTCCCCAACCAGGGTTAGGTAGACAAGCTAAACAGAATGTGCAGCGTTAGTCAGATAGGCACACAGATAAATGAGTGAGCTAAGCTTGTATGTTTATTAACATACAGTAAAAATAACAGATACGCTTGTGCTATCAAGAATATATTTTATTCCAGTATAAGTTTATAGCATAGTCAAAAATAGTCCAATATTCATTTACCATGTAGTCAGTCCATTCAGGGATATTCAGTTAGCAAAGTCCATGTAGAATATCCTATTGTCAGTTCACATAAATCAGTCCGTTGTTGTTGTCTCTCCCGTTCGAGCAATGCAGTCTTGCTTCCAAGCAGTAATCAGGGATCATCAAAGCCAGAGAGAGAGAGAGCAAGCTGTAGCCTTGCTACTTTTATATGGTTTTCATAACCACACCCACAATTGCCATTTTACAGTTAAAGCTGCATACACTAACTATGATTCATAGTTAGTATTTCACCTAAAACAGTTAGGGTGAACAATGTTATCCCTAACACATTGATCAACACATTTCAAAATAAACAAAGCTCTATATTAATGTCCTATTCATTGTAGGGTCACTCAACATACATGGCACAATCTCATCAGTGTTATGCGACAGCTTCAAGGAAACATCCATTAACCATCTATCATCCTGTCTTGCCATGCCACTGCTCCAGCTGGGGAGTTGCACCAGTGTCTCAGTAGGTTGCGCTACTTCTTCCCTTCACGTGAAGCTCTGTTGGGGCCTTGTACATCCACAGTGTCTATCAGGTTTCGTCCTTGCCTCCATTCACCAGGCTCCATGTCCCCATTCCCTTGTTGACGGTCCACAAGTCTGTTCTGCAACACTGGGTAGCGGGTGCGCATGAGATTGTGCCGGATGCAGAAAGCTTCCACGATGCTCGTCATAGTCCGTGGGTGATGCTGCATGGTGGTGAGAAGTATCTGGAACCTGTTGGCCAGGATGCCAAAGGCATTCTCCACCACCCGTCTTGCCCTGGACAGCCTATAGTTGAAGATCCTCTCTTCACGGGTGAGGTATCTTGAACTGTACGGCTTCATGAGGTAGGTTCTGAGGGAGAACACATCATCACCAATGATGAAGTAGGGCACATCTTGTGTGTCATTGGGTAGGGGGTCTGGATCTGGAAAACCCATGATGAGGTTCCGTTCCAGCCCATCCCTGAGGTCACTGGCATTGTATACCTGGCTGACCCGTTGCCTGAAGCATCAATGTACATGAACTTGTAGTCAGCATCAACCATGGCAAAGAGGATGATACTGAAGAAGCCCTTGTAGTTGAAATAAGTGGACCCTGAGTTGGCTGGAGCTTTGCAGGCCACGTGCTTCCCATCTATGGCTCCAACTGTGTGGGGAAAGTTCCACCTATGATACCACTCTTCTGCAAGTTTCCTCCAGCCTTGTTCAGTGGTGGGACACTTGAGGAGCTCCTCCATGTATTCTTCGATGATGGCCTGCACCACTTCTCTGACCACTTTGCTGATGGTGTTTTGTGGCACCCTCCACTCATACTGTATGTTTTTGTATGTGGTTCCAGAGGCCAGGTGGCATAGAGTCAGTGCAGGGTCCAGGTTGGCACAGAAGTTGGTGCTCAGCTTGGTCAACCTGGGTCTCAGACGCTCTACAAGTTTGTCAAACATGGCTGGTGGCATCTTCATGAAGTGATGGAATGCACGAGGGTCTTCATTCCTCAGCTCCACCATCAACTGGTCATACAGTCCAAACTCCTTTCTTCTCACGATCCATCCTCGGACCCACACAGCTCTTGGACGTCTCCTTCTTCTCCTTCTGTATAAAAAGTGAAACAGTCTGAACAGGGTTTGGTTCTGGTGATGAATGATCGCAGCTACCATACGGTGTGTCATGATCCATGATGGAGAACAATGGATGATGTGGAAGAGCAAGACCAAGGGTGAAAAGGTCTGTACAGCACGGCTGCTGGAGTTATACTGAGATCCAGGTGATTTTCTCCCCCTTTTTATAGGAAATGTCGGTTTTCTGCTAGGTGTCCTTCTACATACTCTAGACATACTGCAGACATCCTAAATATCCGAGATATATCTCAGATACAAATGTTTTGTCTGTTTTAATCCTTTATATACGAGATGCATATGCTTACATCCTTTCTATTTCCATGCTATTAATGCTGTGTGGATGTTCCGTGTACCTTTCGTTTCCTCCCTCTTTCCATTTTCAGCTGCAGCGGATGTGAGTTGCAAGGATATTCAGAGGATGCTGAGAGGATACAGAGGACGTTTAATAGATGATAACGGACATCGAACGTTTGTTGCCCGTATATGTCGCGGATGTACATCGTATGAGGTGAAAAGTTCATCTGTTCAAAAAGTTTTGTGCAGCTCAAAACGTCTTGCGTGGATGAAATTTCAGTGGATGGATGGTGGAGGGATAGAGCGTATGAAACACGTATGCAGTGAGTACACAACAGATGCATCGCATTTTCCAATGGATGGCAAGCTTTTTTTGACGTTTTACATCCTCTTTGCATCCGTTGGTGCAGTGGGACAGGGGCTTTAGCGTCTGCTTCTGTACTTACTGCTTTTTTTTTTTTTTTTTGCCTACCCTTGGTCATCCTATCTATTTAGGTAAGGAAGTACTTCTGAAGTGATCACCCAATGGGGCATGGATTGTCTTGTCCAGTTTAATAATGTCTTCAACTAAGTTAAATGGAAATATAAAGTTACTGTGAAAATAGCATAAAGATACCACACATTGGTACTCTGAATGTTCATGTCTTGTAGTTACTAAAAGAAGTAGTTGATAATAGGTAGCTAAGATTTCTCTCTCTGTTTTATCAACATTGCTTCCACACTTTTGATATATTCTTAAATTGTTTTTCAGAAAATGACAAACAACACGTATTTTATTCTCATGAAGGTTAACCAGCAGTATCATGGAAAAGGCTTTCAGACTTTGGTTGAGATTTGTGGATCATGATTTAGTTTGATTATTCCTGACTAATTTTGATGAGGATAATTTTACTATGTTCCCTTTTGTGATAATATGTCCATATGATCATGTAAGATCCATGAGGGTGAAGATTCATTCTCCAAGCTTGTGGGGTGGTTTCCAAAAGTTTCATTACCTGGATAGATAATATCTTCAACAGTGTTCAGGGGATGTCAATGTTCTTCTCTTTTTAAGGGCTTTGTTGACCAGTAGGTCTTGTGATGAGTCAGTGTGAATGTATCAAGTGAGGGTTTTATAATGGGTCTGGTGATGGGTCAGATGTGTGTCATCAGTGGGAGCCTTGTGATGGGGAGGTTACATCAGGTGAGGATAATTGGAAAGTGAAGTGCTGGATGGAGTAGGGCTTGCATACATTGGTTGAGGGTCAGTGCTGTCTCTGGTTAGCTGTGCAGTTGATTTGGATTCTGAGGGGTTCGTAGGCTGGTTGTAGATCAGTGTGTCTGTTGATGGAATTGCTTTGTGGAGTGTTAGGCTTTGATGAACTCAGGAGCATGGTGGGTAGTCATGTGGCCAATGATGTTTGTGTTGGTTCAATCGAGCCAGTGCTGTTTGGTGGTGGTGTGAGTAGAGATTAAGGATTTGGGAGGGGGGGTGTTGACACCCAGCCAGTGTTTGTAAATCCTGATTTTTAACTGATGTGATGTTTGTCCCACATAGAACTGGTTGCAATTGATACAGCTGATTTTGTACATTAAATTGTTTCTTTCATCCTTCTGTATCTTGTTACGAGATTTTGAAATGTCCCTGTTGCTGCAGCTGGTGTCAAGCATCATATGCAGGCTGGAACACAGGTATAATCATCAGGAAGTAATACTCATTATATCAGAACATATTGAAATGGTATTTTCAGTGTAAGAATTGCTTGTACAAGTCACCTCTAACTCTGAGAACTTGGGAGATGTGCCATTGCTGCTATTATTGTTGCTGTTATTGATATTATTAGTTTTGCCTTTAACATGCCCATCTTCCTCTAGAGTCTTTAGGAGATTTGTGCAACTTTGAAATAGCCCTTCTGGATAGTCAAGTATCAAATAGTCAAGTGCATTTTGATAAACAGATGGCCAGGAAAAAAATAGATAAAACCAGGCAAGAGCTTGATTCATCAATTGTCTCTATCTGTTTGGAGCAGATATATAAACAAAGTTTTGGCTGAATGTAAGATGAAAGGATAATTTATCTTTATGTAAGAATTCAAGCACTGATAAATTTACAATTACAATATACAAGCAATCTCCATTTTCTATCCAGTGACTGGACTTCATTGATTTAATAAAGGGAATTTTTCATATTAATGTAAAATTTGCATTAAAAATTAAAATTTCCTCCTTGGAAGACTTCACTGTTAAATGCCTACTCCCTTTTCAGAACTGGCATAAATTGGATAAGTTCTGCTTTCCTAGACTATGGACTGGAAGAACCCAAGCACCACCTTTCTGTTTTCCAAAATAAAGCAAAAGGCACATATTTTGATAGAAAAGTTAAAAACTCTTTATCCAAATATAGTAGGAGCCTAAAGTAGCCTTGTTGTGTAATCTGTCAACATCTATTTTTACTGATGGATCTTTAATGACATTTAAATTACTATCCCTCATAAGCTGGAAAATAAGGGTTATTGGTTCAGTTAATAAACTTTTTTTTAGAAAAATAAGGGAAGCAGAAATCTAACCAAATGTATAAAGCTGAAGTGTAAGAATGTCAATTTTAGTTTAAGAATGCAGGACATTGTTTTAATTTTCACAAGCTCCATACAAGATCTTCAAAAGCTGCCTTTTCCTAATGTGGCACCAAGAAGGATAGCCCATGTATTTCAGTTGTGCCTGAAGATGGGGATTTGCAAATGGCTCCAAACTGGGATATCTCACCTCCATGAGTTCTTCCCTGAATTGACGTAAAGGCATGCAAAGGATACAAAAGGACCAGTTCAATTTTTTTTACTACCAGTTCTGTGGGTGTCGCTTGGTGGGCATGGCAGGGGAAGGATCCTGTAAAATCTCCAGTCAGAGGTGGTATTTACTGGTTCTTGGAACTACTCAAAATTTCCGCTATTGGTTCTCCAGAACTGGTCAGAACCTGCTGAATACCACCTCTGAAAAGGTTGTGTTTGAAGGCTGTCATGCTTCCCAGTGTTTCCACAATTGTACTGTTATTTATTGAAGGAATAAACTTATTTTCATTACAATTAAAATATTAAGCTGGCCAGGGAAAAGAGGGGGGGGGAAGTAAAAAAGAAAACAATTCAAGCTTCATTCTCCAGTGCCACAGTTGCCAGGCCAGTTGCAACAACAGCTGATTGGCTTGCAGCCTGCTTCTTCTATCATCTCTAATCTCTTGATTGACATAGTATGGTGTGAAATGCTGTTCTATGGGCAGCTGGCCTAAAGCCCAAGGAAAAAAAAGCTCTCAAGTTGTCTACACTGGAGAAAAGAAAAACACTGGGGAGGTTACACCTGTTGTCTGCTATACTCATACAAATTCCTGCATACGACAGCTAGTCTAAGTAGAATTGAACTGATTTATTCTCATCATACCCTACACTAGAATATCGCAGAACAGTATTTGCTAACTTGATGCTCTTAAAATATGCTGGACTCAAACTCCTATGTCCTCTGCTGGCAGGAGGAGACTGATGTGAGGTGGGTGGCTTTGGAAAGAATGAATGAATGAATAAATAAAAGATGAAATAAGCAGTTCAGTTCAATTCTAATTCAGTAAGGGAAGACTGTTATAGAAGTTCACACTGATATATTCCAAATTTGGCTGCTAGATGTATGACCAGCTCTGAACTGGGAAAGTTGCTAATTTACATCTCACCTGCAGCCAAATATTTTTCACCAAAGATAATTATAACATTGGTATTTGAACATAGATCTTTTTAACATTTATATTTTATTGTGCTTTACTAATCTAGGTGAAATATTTATATATATTTCTAGACCATGTATGAAATATAGGTAAAAGTAAAGATTCCCCTCACACATAGGTGCTAGTCATTTCCAGTTCTAGGGGATGGTGCTCATCTCCATTACAAAGAAGAAGAGCCAGTGCTGTCCGCAGATGTCTCCATGGTTATGTGGCCAGCATGACGAAATGCTGAAAGTGCACGAAATGATGTCACCTTCCCACCAAAGTGGTCCCTATTTTTCTCCTTGCATTTTTACATGCTTTTGAACTGCTAGGTTGGCAGAAGCTGGGACAAGTAACAGATTTAACAGATAACCAGAGTTGGAAGGGACCTGTAGGTCATCAAGTCCAACCCCCCACCCAAGCAGAAACCCTACACCATTTCTGACAAATGGCAGTCCAATCTCTTCTTGAAAGTTTCAAGGGATGGCGCCAGGGGTGGGTTTCTATTGGTTCTGTCCACCTCTGTAAAACCGGTAGCTCTTAAGAGCAGCAGACATAGAACCGGATCTATGTCTGCTGACGTTTTTGCCCATCTGTCCACCTGGGCTCTTACCTGACCCTTATTTCTTGAGTTTTCAACTTCAACTGCCATGCGGGGCACAGCTGCAATTAAAAAAGAAGGAGGCTTTTCCAAAGGCTACTTCTCGGCACGCAGGGCTGCTCAGCTGTCCAGGCACTGGGCTGATGACATGCACACAGCGTGCAGGGAAGCACATTATAAATCACTGAACCTCATAAATCACTGAACCAGTAGTTTACCCTGTCGGATCCCACCCTTGGATGGCACTCTCACAACTTCTGAGGGCAAGCTGTTCCATTGGTTGATTGTTCTCACTGTCAGAAAGTTTCTCCTTATTTCCAGGTTAAATGTCTCCTTGTTCAGTTTCCATCCATTATTCTTTGTCTAGCCTACAGGAGCTTTAGAAAATAGCTTGACGCCTTCCTCTCTGTGGCAGCCCCACAGATATTGGAAGTCTTGCTTGCTCCTTCTCTTTACTAGAGTAGCCAAGCCCAATTCCTGTAACCGTTCTTTGTATGTTTTAGTCTCATCCTGGTTGCTCTTCTCTGTACTTTTTCTAGAGTCTCAACATCTTTTTTATAATGTGGTGAACAAAACTGGATGCAGTACTCTTGGTATGGTCTTACTAAGTGTTAGATTGTGGGAAAAGGAGACTGGAGACCAGCATGACTTTCAGCTCTTTATTTGGTTCCTGGAATCAGTCTGACTGCGGAGCCGCGGCAGCCTATTTTATAGAGGCTGCTCATGGCCAATGACGGCTCCTTGAATCTCCCACTGTTAGGTGGGCCAATCACGGGCCGGCAATTGTTGACCAATCACCATCGCTTAGAAGGACCAATCATCTTTGAGTATTAGTGGACCAATCAGAACAGGGTATTTCAAGTATGCTAATATGTAACACCCCTCCCCACTTGGTTTAGCCCAACCTACGTTATGTAGTCACGTAAGTAGGCGGGGCTTTTATGGTGTCTACTTGACCTGTACAGCTCAGTTGCATTGTTGTCTTCGGCCAGTTTGGACAGGATCACTGTTTCTCCCGTTCTTTTCTGTGGAACCTCCTGGAAGGTGGAGTCAGCCATGCTGCTCCCAACTGGCCTGGCTGGGCTGGTAGAGTTGGCCCAGCTGTTCCCTTCCAGAGTGGCTTCTTGATGTTTTTGCGTTGCCTGTTCCTCCTACCGAAGTCACCTCTAGGTAAGTAATTTTGGTTTCTTTCTGGGACTACTTGAGAATTTGGTTGGCAGTTTGTTGTTAGGTTTTGTTGCGGTGTTTTTGTGCTAGTGGAGGGTCTCCCCCTCCCCTCTTATTTGTGTTTGAGGGGTCTTCCCCCTTTCTGGTCTGATTAAAATTGTTACTGTTTAATGTTTGCTATGGTTCTGGTGTGTGTGTGTGTTCTTTTCCTTCGTATCTGGGTGTGTTAGTGTTTCTTTCTAATGTTCATGATCTCAGTTGATCTATGTGTCTCCTCCAGCTTCTTCCATCCTCTGTTTCTAGTCTGTATGACCGGGGTTCTGTTACTTGGGTTATTTTTGCTGGTACCCACAGTGGGTGCCCCGTGAGTTTTTTTGCATATACTAGATCCCCTGTTCTGAATGTGCGGTGTTTGCTAGAGGAGTCTGCTGGTTTTTCAGGGCTGTAGATGGGGTGTAATCTATCCAGGTGACTGTTGGTTGCAGTGTTTTGCTGTGTTCGATTAACACAGATTCGGATGTCAGCAAATCTTTTATTTTCTGGAACACGGCCTCTTCTCGTTGTCCCCTGGTCCAGGTAGTTGTCTTATCCAGTAATCTGTGTAGTGGTTCTGCCGTCGTTGCTTCTGTGGCAGAAACACATTATAGAAATTAATGAGTCTCAAAAATGCTTGTAAGTCTGTCTTGTTTTGGGGCCTGGGAGCTTCTTTTATTGCTTTGATTTTCTGATCCGTGGGGTGGATGCCATCTTTATCTATTAGGTACCCCAGGAATTCAACTTTAGAAGTGGCTGGCTGGGAGAAGGCGGAGCCTTGTCTCGGTGCTACAGCTGCGATCTCGGGGCTCTGAGATCGCAGCTAATATTTTCACCCCTGGTCGGTCCTAACGGACCTAAACCGTCCCGTAGAGACGGGGATTGTGAAGGGCACAGTCCCAGGATCCCAGAGATATCGCAAAATCTCTGGTTTGATCCGGGAGAAGCCCTTTTGCTGGCGGTGAAAAGGCAGCCTCCAAAGCTGCTGAAGTCGGGACAGCTCCGAAAAGAAAGAGGCTGGAGAGAGGGTGTGTCGGCTGGGTGAGAAACTTCCTTTTGTATTGCAAATTGGCTGAGACCTGAAAGGATATCCTGAACAAAGAAGAAACCTTTATTTATCTTTGACTGGAATCTTCTTGAGCGGCGTTTTTTTTTTTTTTTTTTTAAATTTTATTAATTTTCTACAAATAGACAAACGTACAAAACATTAAAAACATCTACTCTCATATATACTTCCGGTGTATCGGTTGGTTCATCAGTTTTGTGCATTCATTTTATAGTGTCAATTACAGTTATATTGCATAACCACTCATATTGTCAATCCATATTCTAATATTACTAAAAAAAAATAAAAAAATCTTTTTCTGACTATACTTTTAATCATTCATGCTTTGTGAGATAACAATACTTCAAACAGTTTATTCTATAACTTATCATATAATCATAACAAATCAATACTAAAAACCCTTCATATATATAATACTAATGCTCTATTATTGTATTTTATCATCTAACCATTGATTAAAAAAACCCCAAATTGCATAAAATTGTTTATCTTCTTGTTCTCTAATTTCAAATGTCAATCTACTCATCTCAGCACATTCCAATATTTTCTTAATAATTTCTTCCTGCAATGCTATTTTCTCATTCTTCCAGTTTTTAGCAAATACAATCCTAGCCGCTGTTAATACATTTACAATCAAATATTTCAAGTCTTTATTATATATATCAGGTAAAATTCCCAATAAAAAGATCTCTGGTTTCAAATCTATGTGTTTCTTTGTCATTTTTTCCAACCACATGTGAATTTTAGTCCAATATTTTCTGGCATTCTCACAAGTCCACCACATATGATAGTATGAGCCAGGTATCTGATGACATTTCCAACATTTTTCAGATTTGTTCTTGAACATTCTTGCTATTCTTGTCGGGGGAAGGTGCCACCTGTAAAACATCTTATACAAGTTTTCTTTATATGCTATTGACATTGTCATTTTATAATTTTGAGACCACAATTTTTGCCATTGCTCTAAATCAATCCCATATCCAAAATTCTTCCCCCAAGCAATCATAGTTTCTTTAACTTGTTCTTCCTCTAGCTTAATTCCCAATAAATAACCATATAACTTTTTAATCACTTTCTCATCAGTACCCATCAATATCTTATCTAAATCAGTCTGTTTATCATAGAATCCTTCCGTTTTAAAATCTTCAAGATATCTTGAGTGTATTTGCACATATGAAAACCAATTCATCCTTATACCTTGTTCCTCTAAGTTTTGGATCGTTTAAAGTCCACCCTTTTCATCCAACAGTTCCCCATATCTAACTGTTTGTTCCTTTTTATAGATCATAGGATAGGAAAAAGCTTCAATAGTCGATAACCAAACTGGAATTTTCAAGTAGCATTGTTTTTTTATCTTCTCCCAATTTAACCACAAAGACTCCCGTATATAATGTCTTCTGAAATACCCCTGTGTTTTAGTTCCCTTGTACCATAAAAAAGCATGCCAGCCCAACAGTAAATCATGTCCTTCTAATGTTAACAATCTATGTTTTCTTAATGTTATCCATTCTTTGACCCACATCAAACTTGCAGCTTGATAATACAGTTCCCAATTAGGCAGGCCAAAAACCTCCTCTATTTCTAGCATCTTGCAAAAGTTTTAACTTTATTCTCGCTTTTTTACCTTGCCATATAAACTTCAACATAGTTTTATCTAAATCTTCAAAATAGTCTTTTCCAAGTCTAATTGGTATTGTTTGAAAGAGAAATAAAATTCTAGGTAAAATATTCATCTTAATTGTTGAAATTCTCCCTATTAATGACAATTGTAAATTTTCCCATTTCTTCAAATCTGTAATTATCTGTTGTTTGAGTTTAATATAATTATTCTCTTTTAATGTGCTACATCTTGCTGTCAAATATATCCCCAGATACTTAACCTTATTTGTAACTTGAATTTTCAAAAGATCTGTCAGTTCTTCTCTTTGTCTCAATAACATGTTTTTTGTCAAAATCTTTGTTTTATCTTTATTTATTTTCAAGCCAGCCATCTCACCATATGTCTCTATCTTTTCTAATAACTTTGGAGTGGTTTCTAACGGGTCTTCCAGAATAAAAGCTAAATCGTCAGCAAAAGCTTGTAGTTTAAATTCTTCCTTTTTAATTTTCATTCCTTTTATATTTTTGTCATCTCTAATATTTCTATTCAACACTTCCAAAGTTAATACGAATAACAAAGGAGATAGGGGACATCCTTGTCTTGTGCCTCTTCTTATATTAATAAGATCTGTAAATTCTCCCTCCATCATTACCTTTGCTGTCTGTTTATTATATAATAATAATTTTTTTAAAGTGATGTCAAATTGAGGCTTGGATTCTTTCCTTACTATTTTTTTCTCTGTGGAATTTAATGTGATTTTGTAGCTAATCAGATTGAATTTTTTCTTATATATATTTTTATGCTTCTTTTGATTTTTTAAATTTCTTTAGGATAGAGGCCCCCTTTATTTTTTTTTTCCCTCTGAGTTTTGTATACATTACTTTTCTTTCTGACTGAGGGGGGAAAAAAGTATTGAGACTGTGCAACACTGCCAACTAGAGGCTTGAAAATATTTTATTTGAACTGGGGAGAAATGTATAAACACTCCTTCTCAAGGACATTTTAATGTGATAAGAGGGAGGGAGAGCACAGAAAAATATTATTACAGGTGTTTTCCTGGACTCTTATCAATGTTTCAACACTTGAGGCTTGGCTTTGAAGCTGCTGGAGAAGAGAGTCATAATAAGAGCCTTGGATAAATAAACAAAGTGCAGTGTGCAGTATATATATATATATATATATATATATATATATATATATATATATATATATATATATATACTTGTGAAATCTCTACTCGCCAGCCTTTTTGTATATTTCAATTCTAGTAATATTTTTATTTTTTTTATTTTATCCTTCTTCTTTGGCTTTGGGCCATTTTTATTATTGGATTTTTCCATTTTGGATCATAATTGGCTACTCTATCAGATGGACTGAAGGTTTAAAAGAATTTGAAGTTTTTTGAAGCATTAAAGTGGAAAAAAGGGGAAAAAAAAGAAGAAAGTGTGAAATGAAATAGACTGTGTGTATTTGGATTGTTTGCTGACTTTGGGACTTCTGGAAACTCTTATTTGAATGATTAAAATCATTTGGATCGCTTGAATTTTTTTTTTTTCTTTTTTTCTTTTACAATGGCATTACTTATGGATGAACTGAAAATGGAATTTATAAAATATAAACAAGAGAAACAAGAAGGGAAGGATTCTTTTGGCTCTATTTTTAATTTTTTAGAAATGGCAATTTCTACATATGAGAAACTACAAGAACAAGAAGATTGGGATGAAGAAGAAACCATCCTTAATGAACAAGCAACTTTATTTGGGGAAGAAAGGGGAAAGGGGAGAAAGAGAAAGGAGAATTTAAGACTTAAAAAAACAACCAAAAAAGGGAAAAACAAGGTGAAAAGTGGACACAACATCAGAAAGCAACAGAAAAGAGGAATACACAAGAAGGTGGAGATTAAGAGACAAGTGGGTAAAAAGGGTAGAGTGGAGAAGCAAGGGAGGAAAGAAGGGAAGAGAAGTTACAAAGGTTTGAAACAAGATGTAAAGAAACAGAATTTATTTAGAGATAATGGGTAAACATATAACTGAAAAAGAGATTCTGCAAAGATACATAAGATTGTGTTGTTGTATTTGTATTTGAAATAATGTTAGAAAATTGGAATAATATATGATTATAAAATGGGACAAAATATTTAATGTAACTTAGCGAAATTTTTTCTTTTTAAATAAAAATAAATGAAATCAAATATGAGAGAATTGAATTAAAGAAAAATGGGAACATTGTTATTGTTTAATATTTTAAAATATAAGTGAAATAGGGGGAAGTAATTAAGTAAAATCTATAAGTGTTCCCATAGAAGCATGATACTTATTTAGAAAGGATTGTGTAAAATGTTTAAGACTTAAATGAATATTAATTTGAATGATATAACTTTAATTGCTATGGATTGTTGTTTTAATTATATTATATTTTTTAAATATAGTTTCAAAATATTGAGTTTATCTTTAGAATGTACTACGCAGAATCCGAATGAAAATTATGTGTCATGTTAAGCTTTAAGGGGAGGGATAAGTATGACAAGGTATTATACTCCAATCAGTCATTACAGAAGAAACTTTGTGTTAATGAGAAAAGATAAATAGCTAGCTGAAATAGAACAGACAAAGGATATAAGTATAATGATTTAAATTGAGATGAAATAAATATAATAGAATTAAGAGAGTGAAAAGAGAGGAGAAGCTATATAGAAAATGCAAAATAATAAATAAGAAATGGAATGTTATTTAAAAGTAAGCATGAACTTGAATGTATCTCTGTACAAAAAGATGTAACTCGGGATCAAACTGCCGTCCAAAAAGATATTTTATGTTTTTTATATTTTGTGTTTGTTTGTACATGTTTGTTTGTTAAAAATTAATAAAATTCTTTATAAAAAAAAAAAAAAGAAGTGGCTGGCTGGCATTTTTCTGTTTTAACTTTGAGTCCCGCCTCTTGAAATCTTTGTAAGACTTCCCTGAGGCAGCTTTCCAGTTGGTTCTTGTCATTGGCTGATACCAGCACATCATTGAAGTATGGGACCACCCCTTTTATCCCTTGTAGCAAATGATCCATCACGCTTTGGAATACCCCTGGGGCTATACTCACTCCAAATTGCAGTCTTTTACTTCTGAATGCCCTCCTGTGAGTCACGATTGTTTGTGCCTCTGCTGTTTCGGGGTCAACTGTGCAAGGTTGAGCTTTGCAAAACCTTGCCTCCCCACAACGAATGTAACAGATGTTGCACGGCTGGCCTTCAATGATGACTTTCACATGTACCTTCCGAGCATCTGTTGTACTCGAGTGCCCGATGGTTATAGTCTGGTGTGTCTCTTCCTTTCTGTAAGTTTTATTGGGCCATTTGCTTCTGTTTTCTCAGCTCCAACGGCCCCCTGCCTGTCTTTCTTTCATTCTGGAGGGGGTGCTGTCTCTTATCTGGGGCTGTAGCTCTTTCAGTTCCGGCAGACCCTTGCTATGTGTCCCCGTCTCTCGCAGTGCCTGAAAACCACGTCTAGAAAATGGCACTCGGAATGGGGGTGGTTTCCTCTGCACCCGGCACACTGGAACCCCGACTTACATTCTCTCCTCTCACATCTGTTTCATTCTGATTGGAGCCTGTGTATTTCCTCTTCCTCGTCGTCGGTTTTGGACACAGACTCGATGTCCTTGTGGTGCGTGGTGGTCTTGTGGTTGCCCTCTGGTTTCTTCTTTTGGGGTTGCCTTGTCTCTGCCAGTGTTTTTTGGTTTTCTGTATTCATTTGCCGCATCATGTCTGCTGATTTTTTGGTGGCTTCGACTGCCATGGCCTCAGCAATGGCCTCAGTGACTGTGATATTTGGTCGGGTTAGCAGCTGGCTCTGCAAGGTGAGGTCTCTCAGGCCTAGGACCACGCGGTCCCTCATGGCTTCATCCATGTTGAGGAACTAACATGTCCCCCCAGTGTCCCTGAGAGCTGCTACAAAATCTCCGATGCTCTCACCTTGTCTCTGGTCCCGTCTGTAAAATTTATGTCTTCAAATAAGGCTGGAGACGGTTGGTGCATCATGAGCCTTCAGTATTTTTTCCAAATCTGGCCGGCCATCTGCTTTACGTCCTCAGGCTTGGCCAATGCTTTGGCCATCTTGAACACTGTGGGCCCACAGTGTGTCAGGAACATAGCTCTTTTTCTGTTGTCGGAGATTCTCTGTAGATCATTGCTCTCAAGGAACATGAGGAATCTGTCGATGTACGATTCCCAGTCCTCCGTTGCTGGGTTGAATGGTGCGGGTGGTGAGTTGGTGCCGGCCATTTCATCTTGCTCGGTTCTCGTTGCCACGTGCTCAACTTGTCTCCTTGTCTCAGAATCCCATCCTTGTTGCCAGTATTTGATCGTGGGAAAAAGGAGACTGGAGATCAGCGTGACTTTCAGCTCTTTATTTGGTTCCTGGAATAAGTCTGACTGTGGAGCCACGGCAGCCTATTTTATAGAGGCTGCTCGTAGTTCACGGCCAATGACGGCTCCTTGAATCTCCCGCTGTTAGGCGGGCCAATCACAGGCCGGCAATTGTTGACCAATTACCATCACTTAAAAGCACCAATCATCTTTGAGAATTAGTGGACCAATCAGAACAGGGTATTTCAAATATGCTAATATGTAACAGCAAGGCTTTATAAAGTGGTATTAGTACCTCCCTTGATCTTGATTGTAACCCTTTGTTAATACAATTTAGAATTGCATTAGCTTTTTTGGCTGCTGCTGCACACTGCTGTCTCATATTTATCTGGTTGTCCGCTAAGACTCCAAGATCTCTCTCACAGTTACTGCTATTGAGCCTGGTTTCACTCAGTCTATATGGGTACTTTTGGTTTTTCTTGCCTAAGTGTAGGACTTTACTTTTCTCCATGTTGAATTTCATTTTGTTAGATATGGCCCAGTGTTCTAGATCCATGCTCTGTCAAGATCCATCTGGCTCTTGAGCCTATCTTCTTGGGTGTTAGCTATTCCTGCCATCTTAGTATCATCTGCAAATTTGGCAAGTTCCTCTTTTATTCCCTCATCTAAGTCATTAATGAAGTAATGGGAGCTCACTCCATTACATGGTGCTTGGGATTCGAACCACCGAACTGCCGACCATGATCAACAGGATCAGCGTCTTAGCCAATGAGAATAAATAAATATCATAAGTGGGATACTTAGAGCTCTTTATTTTGTGATACTACAGAGTGTTTACCTTTCATGATTATACCATCTTCCCTTACCTAGCATAGTTGCAAAATATTCAGAAACCAATCCACAAATTCGGAGAACGAACCTCCACCTCATTTTATAACTCTTTCATGCTGAAAATTCTGGTTTTTTAAAATCATTTACATCATCATTTACATGAAGGGCGTTACTCCAGACTTAAATGACAAATTACAAAATTGTCTTTTATTGTGGGATATATTTTTATTATGATTTGTTGTAAATAAGTACCATAATATTCATTACTGTTTCCTTCATAATTTTACTAAAATAATACACATTATTATTATTATTTTATTCATTAAACATGAAACTCAGTCAACTGAACATTTAAAAATCTATCACAAATGCCAGTGACTGGTGTTAATGGTTGATACGGGTTGCTGAAAGCATCCTAGATATCAACCAAAAATCTTCCTAAAATACATCATGTTCCAAGTAGTGCAATTTTTTGTTGTTCTGCTGGTGTTATTGCAGGAAGTTGCAGTTTCTTTATGTGTTTTATAAAATTCTTGGACATGGTACCAAGTGCACTGATGACAATGGTTATCACTGTTACATGTTTTACACATAACCGTGTAGTTTTGATGGCCAGGTCGTGATATTTTGTGATTTTTTCCAGTTCTTTTCCTTTGACTCTGGCATCTCCTGGTACAATGACATAAATAAATTCTATGCTTTGGCCCTCAAGAACCGTAATATCTGATGTGTTGTATTCCAAATGGTGATCCGTCTGTATTCAAAAGTCCCACAAGATCTTCAATGTCTCATTTTTGACAACTTTTTCCACTTTATGTTCCCATGACTTTTTGGATGTAGATAGGGCATATTTTTTACACAATAACCAGTGGATTAATTGAGCAACTCGATCATGTCTAGCTTTGTAGTCAATTTGTGTGATTTTGCTGCACTCACATATTAAGTGTGAAACAGTTTCAACTTTGTCATTGCAAAGTCAGCAGTCTAGATTGTCAGTGTTACAAAAATCCACTGACAATCCAAACTACCAACTTTGTAATGACAAAATTGAAACTGTTTCACACTTAATATTGAAACTGTTTCATTATTATTTATATTATTATTATTGTTATTGTTATTGTTGTTATCTTTATTATTATCATTATTGTTATGAATAGCCCAGTCAACTCAGTTCAGACTGGGTTTGGCATTTTTGTCTACCTATTGAGTCCTTACCAAGGACCTGTGATAGGTAAATCTGGATGTTTGATGGTGTTACTGATATCACTGCAGGATGGAAGCTATAAAGTAAAGCTGCCTTCTGCAATTGACTGATGGCAAATTTGTCAATACCTATGGAGTTCAAATGCTCCAATTGGTGCTACAGTTGTTTTGGGATTGCACCCAAGGTACCTATTACTAACCCTAACCCTTGCTTGTCTTTGCCATAGTCATTCTATTTCCATTTGTTGGTATTATTATAAATAATATTTACTTGATGAACAATGCCTGGTTTTGCAATGGCTCCCAAATTATTCAGGATTTTTCAACATTTATAAATATTTTTCCTTACTGTTATCAATAAATAAATGTGTTAAGACAAAAATTCACAAGTATGTTTTCAGTTTGCTTATTTTTCTTTCTTCTGTTTTCTTAATCTTGAGAGACTCAGTTCAAGACCGAGCTGTGTGATTTTATAAGTGAAATAATTATGACAAAAATAGAAAGAAAGCACCAAAGTCTGACAACATTAATTATGTAATACTGCTGGTATCCATTCTATGGCAAACATGAAGTGTTGCTAATCTGTCTCCAGTCTTTCTTTTTGATTGTAGATGCTTTGATCTTCTTGATTGTAGATGCTTCTTGCTTATATAAATATTTCTATGCTCCTCTTTGCAAAAGACTGTGGATTCAATCTAGTCAAATACTAGATTAAATGCTAGTTAAGCATTTGTCTGCATGGTAGTTTGTCTGCATGGTAGTTTGTCTGTGAAAGCATGAGGCTAAAGGATACTTCTTATGATGTACTTTAACTGGGCCATGTTTATTTCAAGGCTGTAGAATTGGTCAAAGGGCCTTCCCTTGGAGACTAAGAGTTAATTATTAAGTTCCTCAGCCAAGTGGCCAGCTAACTTTCATAACTAACTTTTACAATATTTTAATATAACAAAAGAAGGCAAAACCCTTTAAGTTTCTACCTATGTCCATCACCTTGATGTGGGGGAATTCAAGCTGGTTATCAGACTGTCAGCATCTGGGTAGCTTTGTTTAGGCTTGGAAGCTAAGTAAGGTGGGTCTTCATTAGTATTTCAATGGGAGATCTCCAGGGAACCCCAGGCCACATTATTTTAGCTGTGATGATCTTCACACCTTGAGTGACTCTACTGACAATGCATCTTCTTGATGGATACTTCCGATATATTTTTACTCATCCCACCCAGGACTGCCCTACTAGCAGAACAAAGGCAGCCTAGGAAGACTTCAGGGGGAAAAGGGGGATGAAATGAACAAAATATAAAGCTAAATTGGAGAGGTACTTTAGGAGAATGCAGTAACTATTCTAGTAATAAGTTTTTCATTGACCTACAGCACTGATCACAAAAGGGTTTGTCTCTCCAGGTATAAAAACATTATGGTGTTTAACTATGAAGTTGGAAAATGAAGCTTCCAAAATATCAGACATTATTGGGGTTGGGTTTTTTTTATTCAAAAGAAGGCAAGAGAACAACCATGATAGAATTGTGTTTCCTCTCAGAAGGTTGCAAAATTTTATATACCATAGAGAACCAAATATTTATGGTCATCACAGTTTAGATGGCAATCTGCAATTATGTGGTGCTTTCAAATTTTTCTTTTTATTCATCCCTATAGTTAAACATCATTTTAGAGTAGCATTTTATGAAATGCAAGAGATTGCTACTGGGAGAGAGAGAGAGTTTTAGGGACAGAATGTAGTTTCTTTTTGTTGGAAGTTCCTAAAAATAGTAATACAGAATAATAAACCAAAAGGAAATATCTTGCCTGTAAGTTTGTTTATGTATGTGGGTGTGTATATGTACTGTTTACATGCCTATGTGTGACAGAGAATTAGAGAGATAACACTAGATAATAGCACCAGGCTGACAGACATGATAGTTATAAATTTTATTATAGGATTCCTATTTAACAGGCAGCAAACGAGGGTAGTAGATCGCAAAAAATCTTTGTGTGTGTGTCTGTGTGTGTGTACATTGTGTGTGTGTGCATGCGTGCATACATAGCTACTAGATATTTGCTTCCACTGCTTAAAGTAGATAGTCTCAACGTGATGGATTAATTTTTCTTCAACTCATATTTATTAATTATTATTCAACTCATTATTATAACTGCTTCAGTTGAAGTAGTACTATTCAAGGAAAATATTTTACCCTCCATATCATTTGCAAATAAAATGAATCTTCTCCAAATCTTTGTCTGTGTATATGAAGATTCTGTTGTGTTTTCTAATATAGTCTTAATTTTATTTTTTTTAAAGTCATATTTGCAGCTTGGCTCAGCTAAATACTAGGATTTTAACTCAGTTTAGCCCAATTGCCTTTAACAAATTTGTTGTTCAGTCGCTAAGGGGCGTCTGACTCTTCATGACCCCAGAGGCCTTAGCACGCCAGTCTTCCACTATGTCCCAGAGTTTTAATGGGAATAAACTGATTTAAATGAAAGGATTCCAACTGAAATGGAAAATGGACTGAGCTCATTATTTTCTTTCATCGAACTGAAATTTTCTTCCAGATAATGGCATTAGTTATTTATTTATTTTATTTTATTTTATTTTATTTTATTTAGAAAATTTATATTGCCACCTATTTGCACATGGAGACTCAAGGCAGCTAACAGAATGTAAAACCTCACATAAAAACAATAAAATCAATAAAAGAATCATATAATAAATTAATATAAATCACCCCTCACTTCCTGCCCTGATGACAGCATCTCACACAAGCCATTTAATGGACTCCATCCCACTATGGGCTCCCCAGGCCTGCTGGCAGAACCAGGTCTTCATCCCCTTCTGGAACAGTGCTAGAATGGAGGCCATTCTAATCTCTGGGGGGATAGTCCCGAGAGATAGTCCCACCATGGAGAAGGCCCTTCTTCTGGGTCCCACCAAGTGTATCTCCCAAGGAGATGGGACCCTCAACATTCCCTGTCTCCTGCTCTGATGGGTTGGGTAGATGTGGTCGGCAAGAGACAGTCCTTCAGATTTTCAGACCAACGTAATATTAATCCCCAATTACAGAACTACATGAGGGCATGAACAGAATAGGAAGGCTGTGGTGATCTGTGTAACAGGAATAAGGTGGCCTGGTATCCTATTTGATAAAGGACTCCTCCTGTTTCCGAGACTGTTTCAGCATTGAAGAATAGAAGGACCTTGACAGTATTTAATAGCAGCACATGGGAATAAAACCACAGAGTTCCAACAGGTTTATTATTCTCCCCATCTTTGAGTTAGTTGCAAATCTGATACTGTTTTCAAATCCTTTGTTCAAGTCTAATCTTAATATCCTGAACAGCATAGGACCTAGAATAATCTTGTAGAACTTCAGCTGACATTTCCCTCCAGCTGGAAGTGGAGCATCAATGTATGCTTTTTAGTAGTTGGTTCAACCATTGGTTATCCAGCTAAGACCTTAATTCTGCCTACACTGCCATCTGTGTAGAATTTCATGGGTGAATTTATCAAGTGCTTTGCTATAATCAAGGTACCTATGTTTACCACATTCCTTTGGTTAGCTAAAATGATAATTCTGCCAAATAATGAGATGAGATCAAGTTCTTTTATTCTCAATAAACACATCCTGTCACCTACCAAACTCTGCATTCTTTTGTAAAAGGGATGGTGTTACCTAGTTTGGGTAATAAAATATCTGTAAGAAACAACCAAGCTCAGATAGCACCAAGGACTCCTCTGTAGGAAATGACTAGGATGACTCAAGGGAGGGGTCAAATGTGTCATAAGTCCTGTACACCTGCAAGGGATCTAAGTCCAGCCCACCTGGAATGCCTCTCTTATCTCCTGTGCATTTCCCTTGACTTCTAGTTTGACAGATTCTTGTAGAGAGCTTAAGCTTGCAATAAATCTTTATACTCATTTGAACAGTCAAAATTTCCTGATTTCCCCAGTGCTAGACATTTTCTTTTCTAAAAGTTCACAACCTGCCTGCTTAAGGCTTTATTACAAAATATTCCCCAGTGTTGATGTCAAATTAACCAGTCTATATTTATTCCAAACCATTTAAGCCCTCTTTTTGAAGATGGGAACAACACTTGTTCTTCTCGAATCCTTTGGCACCGTCTCCATCCTTCAAGATCTTTTAAAGATCACAGACCACATACTGCTGGATGCAAAAATGATAATGACTGCACGGCAAAGACAGCCTTCTCCAAATGAGTTATCTTCAGACTAATTGGACTTCAACTCCCACATTTGCTGGGAATTTCAGGCTTGTGGCAAATGCATTAAGACATACTGTAGATAAAACCTGCATGACTTAATGCTCTACTTGAAGCTGACAATCTTTTTCCCACTGAAACAAGAGGATTAAAAAGGAGAGACAACTATGGATAAGTCCTAAAGACTCATTTTTAAGATGGAAAGGTTGGGATTTTTAAAATTGCAATTTGAAATGCCATCTGTTCTTTTCCCATGTAAAAAAAAATGTTTTTAGTGATTTTCATACCCACACCTTGATTTACAAGTTATTTGTTGGTTTGGAATGGCAGGCATCCCCCAGCACTTGGCCTGCTTATTTGTGCCAATGAGATCAACAACTGAATGCATTTATAGCAAATTTCTCACATTGATGCAATGCTTGAATTTTCATTGCAGTATCTCTTCAGCACAGCCTGTGTTCTGCAGTCTGACCTGTATTGTCTTTACTCAAGTATAATTAAATGCAAACCATGGTCTGGTGGGTGCCAGGAACTTCATTCATGGTCCTGAGAATTTGATGAATGCCTGCACACAGCTGAGCATGAGATTAATGTGTCAACATGGGCTGAGATGTATCTGCAACATTCTGCAAAACCACTTGCTGGAAACAATCCTGTAAAGGTTTCTATTGGCTAAAGCAAAATTTATTTGCTATGGCAATAAATAACTCAGTGCTCTCACTATGCCATTCAGTTCATCCCCCAGAGAATTTATGTTATTAATGATTATGTATGGAACAACGATATTTGCTTAGCCATAGCAC
Source organism: Laticauda colubrina (assembly GCA_015471245.1). Classification (NCBI taxonomy): domain Eukaryota; kingdom Metazoa; phylum Chordata; class Lepidosauria; order Squamata; family Elapidae; genus Laticauda; species Laticauda colubrina. Next base: position 39,268,893 of record BLBF01000005.1, on the reverse strand, counting down.
ACAAATGTTTCTCGCCAAAGAATTTAGCAGCAAAACAAAATCAAAATTGCCACAGAGAAAGAGTTTAAATTTTGTCTGTCAGATTACAGGAATTGACACTGGATAAACAGTCAGGACAGAACTGGAGAAAAGAACTGGCATCAGAAAAAGAAAAATGATTTCATTGCATATACTGCAACCATATCATGGTCTTCTCCAGGTAAATTGTAAAATATTTGGTAACATTTCCCTGGACTGTATCAGTTTAAACATGGAGAGAGGCATTGCATAACCAAAATGAGGACTAAAGGGGATACAGATATGCCTAAAAATAGCCTGTGGTAATTGTTATCTAAAGATGCCAATTCTGAAAGAATTCTAAAATTTCTTAGCCTGGGTGCTGTTTCAAGAATATTGAACCTCTTCCTCATGTTTCTTTTTCCTTCACATGGATTAAGATTGAATATTATTTTAAATAAATGATCCAATGGAACAGTATTCTCTTTTTTTTGAATAGTTACAAGTTATTTTTAATAAGCTACAGTTTGGGCATCTTTGCATCTTTTTAGAAAGAAATTGGCAGGTCCAACTAACTTTTGGAGATGAGTTCAAAGGGTAGAACATTGGTTTATAAGATGGTTTCAATCTTTCCTAGCATCAGGATATTTTTCAATGAGTCCTCTCTTCTCATTAAGTGTTAGCCAAAGTATTTGAGCTTCAGTATCTGTCCTTTCAAAGAACAGTCTGGATTGATTTCCTTTAGGAACCAGCCAAATACAGACCAATTATTTGCCCACCAACAACTTTCAGATTGCTAACTCATGTGGTGGTTGATGCAGTCCAACAGTATTTAGCTGAAAATAAGTTCCTTTCATCTGAAAGGAAACCACCCAAATAGCAGAGGAACAAAAGTCCTAACTGACAAGATGATTTTGGAAAACTGTAAGAGAAGGAACACCTATTTGAGTGTAGTTTGGATTGGTTACAAGAAGGCAGTTGACTTCCTGCCGCATGACTAGATAACCCACTGGCTAGTAAGGAATCAGTAGAAAAATTCAAAGGCTTTGTGCAAAGATCAGTGGCAAAAAGAAAGGTACAGTTGCCGGTCAATGGTGAAACATGGGGAGAGGTTAACATGAAGAGAGGGATTTTTCAAAGGGTCTCACTATCACCAGTACTGTTTATTCCTTTGTCATCAATACTGCATAAACCAAGTCATGACAATCAAACTTCAAAAACATCTAAAAGGCTACCCTACTTCCTTTACATGGATAATCTGAAACTGTATGGAAAAATATCATCTCAAATGGAATTGCTGTTCAATACTGTCTGACTATACAACCAAGATATTGCAATGGAGTTTGGATGGGAAAATTGTGCCACTCTTAACATCAACAGTAGAAAAATAATGAAAACTGAACAAATCAAGATGCCCTATGGAAATAACATTGAAGGTCTGGATGAAGATTACTACAAACACCTGGGCAGCCTTCAAGGTGGCAATCAATAAGCATAAAGTTCTGAAAGTTTAAACTCAATGACAGAAATACCATGAATGTAACTGATATTTGGGTAATCCCAATCATTAGATATAGAACTGAAATAGTGGACCAGACTCATGCTGAAATAGAAGACCTGGATAGGAGGATTAGAAAAATAATGCCAATGAATCATGCAGCAACATGATATACTTACTAATGATAATAGGTGGATATGGAAATTATACCAGACAGTCGAAGAAGAAAAAAGGAATTGGAAACTTACTGAATATCAAAGAGCTCATATTGGCTTACAAGAAAAATCAAATAAAGAACAGAAGAGAGACTTGGCAAGGCAAAGTATTACATGGCCAGTACATAAAAAAAATAGTAAGCAAGATCTAGCAGATAAGAACTTGTTCTGACAATGGCGAAGAGTAGGAACCTTGAAGAAAGAGACAAACAACCCATTCTGCCTGCACAAGACCAAGCTTAAGAACAAATGCATACAAATCCAGAATTGAGAAGACAGGAGCACACTGCAAATGCCATTTCTGCAAAGAAATTAAAGAGTTATACCTAGTTAGTTACTACAAGATGACCACACAAACTGATTACAAACAATGGCATGATAAAGTATCAACAATAATGCATTGGAATATCTGCAAGAAATACTGTTTGCTTGCAAGCATGAAATGGTGAGACAACAAAATTTGCAAAGTCATAGAAAATGAAGATGACAAAGTGCTCTGAGTTTTTAGAATTCAAACATCTGCCCATCAATGCCCCAGACCTAAGAATTGTTGATAAGAAAAACAAAGAAATCTAGATGTGGACATTATAATACCTGGAGACAGTAGAAGAGAAGAGAAAGACCTGGAAAAAAACCACAAAATACAAAAATCTGCAAATAGAACAATCATGGCAAAAGAAAGCAATGATAATACCGATAGTAATAGATTCCTTGGATGCAATTCCAAAACATTTGGCACACCACTTGAACAGCGTTGGCATAGACAAAATCACCATCAATCAATTGCAAAAGGCAGTTTTATTTGGAACCACTTGCATACTGTGATGGTACCTTTAATACTATCAAACAACACCTGTCTACCCCAAGTCTTTGGCAAGATAAAGATGCCAAATCCACCCTAAATATCTGATGGATTATATGACCAGCCATAATAATACAAGATATATCACCATCCATTTCACAAATGTCTGAAAGATTCATTTCTTTTTCACAACTAAATACAAATTCTACTTATCCCAAAATTTTTGACTGGGGGATTATTTAGAAATTTGAATTACATGCATTTATTTCCATGTTCAACTTCCTCATTTCTCCCTTTCAAAAAAAACAAACTGACTGAATTTTTAGCATTTTACTATTTAACAAGACATAAATACATAGATAATTAAGGCTAGTTTAATTAGAAAAGGACAGTATATCAGATGTTCTTCCTCCTCATCTTCCTTTTCCCCTTGTTCCTTCTGCATATATTTTTTTTTGTACTTTTCAGTCAGTGTTGATTCTTGGCAACTGCTTGGATTGGTCCTGCAGTTTTCTTGGCAAGGTTTTTCAGAAGTGTTTTGTTGTGGCCACTTTCCTAGAACTGAGAGAGAGTCTGGCCCAAGGTCACCAGCTAGCTTCATATCCAAAGTGGGACTAGAACTTCTGATTTATTTTTTGAGGGGTGCTTTAACCTCTATACCAAACTGGCTCTTCATATACTTGCCAATGCTGCTAGAAAGTAAGTTTTGATTTCTGTTCTTTTTTTTAAATACTAATAATTTGGTATACTTCCTCAGTTTAATTTTCCTTCACATGAGCCATTTCCCAAACACAGCTCATTTAGTTCTCACAGTGGGTTTGACAGCTGAGAGTGATCTTCAGTGTTGCAGATCAGCTCAGGAATTCAAATAAGGAGTTTAAAAATAAACTGTGAATCAAAGGAAGGGTCAATTTCCAAATAGGGTGCTGGCAGTGAAGAAAACGTATCTGTTATCTATTGGCCATTTACTTATAGGGACCAACCCTATAAAACTAAAGCTGAAGGTGATAAGCAAGCCAAAATAAGCCAGTGTGCCACTTGTAAACAAAGGGATATTGAAAACTTGCCAAATCTCTTTAAAGGAGAGAGTTAAATGTTCTATTTAAAATTCTACTAATAATGTTAAAACTTTGCTAGGAAACACTTATTTCCAATAATACAAAACACTTCTTCTCTTTTGCTTTAGACATAGAAAAAACTTAGATACAATGTTTTGAAATAAACATTTATTTGATTCTACACTATAGATTCATATCCTAAGTTGCTTTGTGACATAGTAAAGCTGTTCAACACCACCGACAATACCTTTTTCACTGATGATGTGAAGCTATTCAACACCACCAACAATACTGCTACCTTTCAAAAAGACCTTGACTATGTGTCAGAATGGTCAAACAAATGGCAACTTCAAATCTCAACAAATAAATGCTCTGTCTTACATATTGGCAAACAAATCAGAAAATAAAATACAAGCTGAATAGTCAAGACCTTGTTGATGATCCAAACTCTGTCAAGGACCTCGGAGTACTCATCTCTAATGATCTAAGTGCAAGAGCCCATTGTAACTAAATAGCCAAAAAGGCATTCAGAGTTAACCTTATCCTACATAGCTTTTTCTCTGGTAATATCACACTACTAACTAGAGCATACAAAACATTTCCTAGATCAATACTTGAATACAGCTCACCAGTCTGGAACCCGCATTACATATTTGATATTAATACAGTTGAGAAAGTCCAGAAATATTTCACAAGAAGAGTTCTACTCTCCTCTACTCATTGCAGAATACCTTATGCCACCAGTCTTGAAATTTTAGACCTAGACAACCTAGAACTATGATGTCTTCAGTTCAATCTAAGTATATTATATAAAATTATACATTGCAATGTACCACCTGTCAATGAATACTTCAGCTTCAACCATAACAATACAGATTTTCTGGACTCTTGTGCTTCAAACCAAAACTCAAAGTAACACTCAAAATAACATGTCTAACGAAGTATGTAAACTGATCTGGCAGCAAATTGATCAGTGTAAGGTGTGTTCTCCTGCTCTCACACCATTTCAAGCTCAATTGTGGGGATATAATTCATTTGTTCCCTTCCCCCTTTTTTCCTTTTGAGGTAGACTCTCCAATATGAGGAACCAGCTCTATTTTCTGCCTGGACAGTGACTTGAACCAGGCCAGGAAGGATAAAACAGTGGGGGAGATTGTTTGAACAGGTCTGATACAGAGGTGGTATTCATCAGATTCTGACCAGTTCTAGAAAACTGGAAGCGGAAATTTTGAGTATTTCAGAGAACTGGCAAATACCACATCTGACTGGCCCTGCTCCCATCTATTCTCTGCCTCCTGAGTTCCAGCTGATCGACTGGGTCTTCTTTTGTTGCCCTGCACAAGAGAACGGAGCTGGAAAGCAGGTTAGTGGGGTGGGAAGAGAATGGAATTTTCCCTTGGAGTGGGGTGGGAATGGGGATTGTACAGTATCCTTCTTCGTCATACCTACCAAGACATGCCCACCAAGCCATGCCCACAGAACCGGTAGTAAAAAATTTTGAATCCCACCATTGGTCTGATAAAAGTAACCCAGAAGGTGGTCTCTTGGCAAGCGCTCTCTGTTATCATCTGCTATCTCCTTCAACCTTTTCCAAAGCCTGCTATTTCATTTGAGCAGCCTTTGTGTTCAAAGATGCTAAGTATGCAGATACTCATACTCTGCTGCTGTAGATGTTTCAGATGGTGGTTGGTATTTTCCCTTCACTACTGTTCTGTTCTGAGAAGAAAGGTACGCGAGACCAGTGTTCCAACAAACAGCTCTTTTTATTATAACACTCAGTGACTTGTAACAGAATATTTGCCGGAGCCGCGGCAACCCTTTTTATTGCGGCTGCTCACGGCTTGCGGCCCATTACAGTTCTTTAAGATTTCCCGCCGTCAGTTGGGCCAATTGTAATGGTACTTTATTGACCAATCCTATTGTGGCCTGCTCGGCCAATCAGATTTAGTTATTTGGAGTATTCTAATTTCTATACACAACACCCCTCCCCTCTTGGTTTCGTCCAATGTGCGTAACGTAGTCACGCAGGTAGGTGGGGCTTTTGCGGGTCCTACTTGACCTGTGCAGCTCAGTCTCAGTGTGGTCTTCCATCGGTTTGGACAGGATCGCCTTTTCTTCGTGTCTTCTCCATGGAACCTCCTGGAAGGGTGAGTCAGCCTTTCTGCTTCCTCCTGGGTCTCTCAGGCTGGTTGAGCTAGCTCTGCCGCTCCCTCCTGGTTTGTCCGAGTTGGTCGAGTTTGCCTGGCTGTCTCCTTCCAGGAAGGCCTCGCCTTGCTTCCCTGCTACCGGTTCTTTTTTCCGGAGGTTGTCTATAGATAAGTGCTCTTTTTGTTAGTGGTTGTGCTCGGGATGATATGCTGAATTATTAACAATTTGTTTAGTCTATCTTGGATGTCCCCAGTGTCCAGTTTGTCTAGGGCTTCTTTAGTATAACGAACCATGCGTTCAGCTCATCCATTTGAAGCTGGATGAGCCGGCGCTGTTAGGGCATGTCTGATGCCCTGTGCAGATAGGTATTGTTTGAAAGCTAAAGCAGTAAACTGGGGGCCATTTGTCAGATACTATTACATCTGGCAGTCCATGTGTAGCAAACAGTTTGTTCAATTGTTTTATGACTGCTTCAGTAGTTGTGGACACCATAAGAATAACCTCTAGCCAGTTTGAATAAGCGTCTACAATTATCAAATATGTGTTCCCTTTCGTTGGCCCAGCAAAATCAATATGGAGTCTTGACCATTGGCCTCTGGGAGTTTCCCATTCCAGGACTGGTGCAAGAAGGGGGGTAGGCCTTGATTTCTGGCAGTCATGGCATGTTTGTCCAGCCCTGGCCACCAGACCTAACTCCTGGCCAGGGCTTTCATTTTTACTATGCCCAGGTGTCCCTCGTGCAACATGCACAATACTTTCTCCTGCAATTTTTTGGGAATTACCACCCTGTCTCCCCACAGTATACAACCCTTTTCAAGGGACAGTTCAGTCTGCCAGGTGCAAAAAGGTTTAAAAGTCTCGCCTCTATCCTCATCCAGCCAGCCCTTACCTACCCAATGCAGAATTCGAGCTGTCAGTGGGTCTTTCGTGGTAGCTTTTGTGACGTCTGCTGCGGTTAGTGGCAGATTCAGCCATGTCTAGATCTGAAGAGTTGCGATGGTGGGAGAAGGGTCGCCTTCCATGTTGGGCAGCAGGGAATGGCTTAAGGCATCCACATGGGTGATGGTTTTTCCTGGGCAATGGATGAGTGTGTAATTGTATGCAGCGAGGAATTCTGACCATCTCATCATTCTTGGTGATAGGATGTTTGGGGTTGGTTTGTTCCCTGCCAGAATTCCTAGCAGGGGTTTGTGGTCTGTGATAATAGAAAATGTCCTACCATATAGGTATTCGTGGAATCTCTTGACGCCTTCTATGATTGCGAGGGCTTCTCGGTCAAGTTGGCTGTAGTTCCTTTCAGATTTTGACAGTGTTTTGGAATAGAAGGTGATTGGAGCTTCTCTGCCATCTGGTAGCTTGTGGCTCAGTATCACGCCGATTCCAAAAGGCAATGCATCACAGGTGACCGTCAGTGGCAGGGTGTTGCTGTATTGTATTAAAACGGTTTTGGAAGTTACTAAGTCCTTAATGTTTTTGAATGCTGCTTGTTCTCAGTGGCCCCAGTTCCAGACAGTTTTTTTTTTTAATCTAATAGCCGATGTAATGGCTCTGCTACAGTTGTCTTTTGGGGCAGGAAGACATTGGAGAAGTTAATGAGACCTAAGAACGCTTGTAAGTCTGTTTTGTTCTTAGGTCTTGTTAGGGATAACATTGTTCACCCTAACTGTTTTAGGTGAAATACTAACTATGAATCATAGTAAGTGTATGCAGCTTTAACTGTGAAAGAGCAATTGTGGGTGTGGTTATGAAAACCATATAAAAGTAGCAAGGCTACAGCTTGCGCTCTCTCTCTCTGGCTTTGATGATCCCTGATTACTGCTTGGAAGCAAGACTGCATTGCTCGAACGGGAGAGACAACAACGGACTGATTTATGTGAACTGACAATAGGATATTCTACATGGACTTTGCTAACTGAATATCCCTGAATGGACTGACTACATGGTAAATGAATATTGGACTGTTTTTGACTATGCTATAAACTTATACTGGAATAAAATATATTCTTGATAGCACAAGCGTATCTGTTATTTTTACTGTATGTTAATAAACATACAAGCTTAGCTCACTCATTTATCTGTGTGCCTATCTGACTAACGCTGCACATTCTGTTTAGCTTGTCTACCTAACCCTGGTTGGGGAACCCAGGCTTAACAGGTCTGGGTGCGTCTTTAATTGCTTTTATTTTCTTTTCAGTGGGGTGTATCCCTTGCTCATCTATAAGGTAGCCTAAGAATTCAACTTGATTGGTGGTTAGTTTACATTTTTCTCTTTTTACTTTAAGCCCTGCTTCCCTGAATCTTTGCAAGACTTCTCTCAGTCTATGTTCTAATTGGTGTTTGTTTTTTGCTGATATTAATACATCATCAAAATAGGGGATGACCCCTTTTAGTCCATTTAGAAGGCGCTCCATTAGGCTTTGAAAAACACCTGGGGCAACACTAACGCCAAATTGAAGTCTGTTGCATTTGAATGCCACTCTGTGCAAGACTATAGTCTGTGCTTCTGCAGTTTCGGGGTCAACCGGTAGCTGTTGATATGCTTGCGCAAGATCAAGTTTCATGAAAAATTTTCCTCCTCCTAATGAATGTAACAGGTGCTGAACTACTGGAACAGGGTATGCGCTTTGTTGGAGTGCATGATTGAGGGTGGCCTTATAGTCACCACAGATGCGTACTGACCCATCTGGTTTGACAGGAGTCACGATGGGAGCTTCCTACCTGGCATGGTTGATTGGCTCTAACACCCCTTGTGCGATGAGTTTGTTAAGCTGCTCATCTATTTTTGGCTTAAGGCAAAGGGAACACGTCTGGCTTTGAGCCTGATGGGAGCTATTTTAGGGTCTAGGCTGAATGTTATAGGGGTCCCCTTGTACTTGCCTAGGGTCCCATCGAACATGTCCCGGAACTCTTTTAGCAGGCTCTCCTCCCAATCGGTCTCAGTGACGCTGTTGATTCCTGTCAGTCCAATTCCCAAGGGCACGAACCATTTGATTCCCAGCAGGCTAGGGTGATCACGATCGATGATTGTCAGAGGAAGTACTTCAGCGTGGTTTTAAAATTCTATTAGAAAATGTCCAAGACCCACTACCGGGATTCGGTTTCCCTGGTAATTTTTGAGTATTAGGCTTTGCTGTTCCAGTTCTCTTTGCTTGATGTCTGGTATTAGATTTCTGATGGTGTTCCATGATACCATTGACAGGTATGATCCGGAGTCTACTTCCATCTCACAGGGCTTTCCTTCAATTTTTATGTTTATTCGGACCTTTTTTGCGTTTGCTGCCCTGGCATTTCCTATGATTATTGTTTGATGTGCTTCTTCTCTGTCGTTCATTCAATGACTTCTGTTCTCTCGGCTCCATTGGCTTCTGGCTTGTCTATCTCTGTTCCTGGGGTGTGTGTGCTACCATGTCTTTTTTGGACTATAGCTCTTTTTGTTCCGGCAGACCCTTGCAATGTACCCCCGTTTCTCACAAAATCTGCAAATGGCATCCAGGAATCTTCATTCGGAGCGCGGGTGGTCCCCTCCACATCCAGCACCCTGGAATTCTCACCTCCTTCCTCTTTTTTCCTGCCATTTTCTTTCTGACTGAATTCTGTGTATGTCTTCATTGTCATCATCGGTGTTGCTCGGGGACTCGAGGTCTTCATGGTGGGCAGTCGCGGTGGGTTGTTTCTGGGTTCCTTCAACCTTCTTTTCTCAAGTTTGGTTCTGTGGTTTTGGATTTGTTGAGTTCATTTGGCGCATGGTGGCTGCGGATTTCTTGGCCGCTTCAGCCGCAGTGGCTTCTGCGATGGCTTCAGCCACTGTGATATTTGGTCTGTTTAGTAGCTTGCTTTGGAGTGTAGTGTCCTTCAATCCAAGGACCACGTGGTCTCTCATGGCTTCGTCTATGTTGAGAAATTCGCAGGCTTCTCCGATATCTCTTAGGGCTGTTACGAAATCTCTGATGCTCTCGTCTTCTCGTTAATCTCGCTTATAGAATTTGTGCCTTTTAATAAGATTGGAGACCACAGGCGCGTAATGGGCTCGTAGCATTCGGTTTAATTCTACCCATGCCATTTGTTTGACGTCCCACGGTTTGGCTAACACCTTGGCTATTTTGAAAACAGCAGGGCCACAGTGCATGAGGAATACGGCTCTCTTCCTCTGGTCAGTTATTTCTTGTAGCTCGTTGCTTTCTAAGAACTTTAGAAAGCGGTCAATATATGATTCCCAATTTTCTTCGGCTGGGTTGAACAGTGCAGGCGGCGCATAGTTACTGGCCATTTTGTTTGTTTGGTTCTTGTTGCCGCATGCTTCGGTCTTGCTCTTCTAAGACGATCCCACCTTCGTTGCCAGTGTTCTGTTCTGAGAAGAAAGGTACATGAGACCGGTGTCATGCGGCCCATGACAGTTCTTTAAGATTTCCCACCATTAGGCAGGCCAATTGCAAGGGTTCTTTATTGACCAATCCTACTGCGGCCTGCTCGGCCAATCAGATTTAGTTATTTGGAGTATTCTAATTTCTATACACAACAACTACAATATCTAAACACAATATCTAAACTCCAAAACGTCCAATGTTTTTTTTTTTTTATCTTTTCTTGTATTCTAGCCCACTTGCCATTTTGTTCATCCTTCTCTAAATCCACTTCAGTTTGTCTGTGTCATTTTAGATTCTGGTAATCAAAACTGGACATAGTATTACAAATAGAAACTGACCAGGGTAGAGCAGAGTGTCTGTAACTTGGATTCCGATCATGTTAATGCATCCCAAGACAGCATTTGCCTTTTTAGAAGGTCCATCTCACTGTTGTCTTATATTTTAACCTGTGACCTATCAGAACATTCAGATCCTTTTTAACCTGTACTGCTTCCAAGCCAAATCTCCCTATCTGGGTTTTTCTCCCAGATGCAAGTCTTAACAGAATAAATATTTAATATTTTCCTGCTAAATCTCATCTGGTTTGTTTCAGTTCATTTTCAAGATTGCATTCTTTGGGGGAATTCTGTAAATTCTGTCTTCGGATCTGTAAATATTTGAAAATAGAATGTTTCAAAATGACCTTACTATGCAATTAAAATGGCCTCTTTACAACTAAGCCCAGTTAATTCCATTGCATGGAAACTTATTTGTCAGAATAAAAACAATCTTAAGGTAGGAACATAAGACATTCCTCCATTGATGTCAGGAAGGTTACGACTTGAAGTGTATTCCTAGAGAGAATTCTTATTTGAAAATCCAGAGAATACTTACCTGAGATTTCTTCACAAAGATCACAAACCCTGCAATTGAGCTACAATCCCTCCCTTATAAAAATTTGCAACTGGAAGAGACATTGATATGATGACTGTGGAAAGTCTAATACAGGGGTGTCAAACTTGTGGCATCACAGTGGCATCATGTGACATTTCAGGACTTTCCCTCCTTTGCTAAACTGGATGGGGGTGGGGCCAGCGCATGACCCATCTGGGCCACAGCCACGAGTGTGACACCCGTGATCTAATAGCAGCATTAATGAAAGATCTGCCTGTCACAAATAGAGAAACAACATACTGTATAAAATATATTCCGAATAATTGGGAATATATATAATTCAACTTGCATCAGTGAAAATACTAAAAAGTCCAATTTTCTTACCATGCATTTCATACAGTATTGATGTATTTTATATAGCAGTAAAAGCTGGATCATCAGAAAGACAGGATGATGAAAAATCAATACCTTTGAATTGCAGGACTGGAGAAAATAGTTAAGAGTACCACAGTCAGAAAAAAGAAAGAAAGAATCCTTCCATACTAACTCAACTAAAATTAGAACAATGCATTCGAAGTGATTCGATGAAACTATAGCTTAAATATTTTGGAAGCCTCATGGAAAGGCAAGGATCTTTGAAAAAAGACCCTGATTGTGGAAAAAGTGAATCCAGTTAAAAAGGAGATTGGCAGAAGACCAGATAGTTATCCATTATCTCTGACATCAGGAACAAAACTCAGAGGAAGAGTTATTGACAAGCTGTTCTGGCAAGTCCTGGTCCATTGAATCATGTACAGTCAGGAATAAATGAACAATTTAGCAACAACAACCAGAACCTATTTGAATCTATTACAGATTAAAACTGAAGCTGCCTACTATTATGTGTAATTATATCTCTAACGATTCTCTAGAATATTTTAAGCTTTCCCCTTAATGGGATGATAGAAATGTAAGCATTTGTGGAAATTAATATTTGAAAGGACTTTTGAACTCTTGAATTTCTCTTTCAAATCAGGTAATAGAATAATTTATGAGCTTTCTTCATCAATCAGCCATGGAAAGATTAAGTATTATTTACTTCCATTACCTTTTATAATAATCTATAATGACTGTCTTTGGTGGAGATCCTTATGTGATATTTTCTCTCTGGTACTACAATGGTCTTAGAGCTTTACCACACAAATAGCCAAATGCCTTTAAAATACAATTCATTTCTAGCGATACATTCAATCATGAAGTATTGAAGAACTTCATTGTGTTTCCATTCTAGGTAAGCAGATAAATTTGAACCACATTTTGCTTTTTTATAGGAATGCATTTTTGTATATGTACATATTGAATCAAATTAAATATATTACTAAATTTCAGTATTCTGAGGAAACTATTGTTTTCATGACTTACCTTGGGAATTTCCCAGAGAACTCAGGATTCTTTTACAAAATGCAGAAAAATAGCAATACTAATAGCACTTAGACTTATATAACACTTTACAGTGCTTTACAGATTTCTCTAAGCAGTTTACAGAGTCAGCATTTCTGGTTCCTCTTTTACTGACCTCAGAAGGATGGAAGGCTGAGTCAACTTTGAGCCAGTGAGAATCAAACTGCTAAACTGCTGGCAGGTGGCAGTCAACAGAAGTTGCACCACAGTTCTGTAAATATCACACCATTATGGGAAGACTTTGACCAGTCTTTGTTTACTCAATTTATCATCCAGATAGAGCCCTTCTCTCCCTTCTTGTACTTTAGCATTAAACCAATATCTTCAAAAATAAGAGTGTTCTCTGAAAAAAATAGTGCACATAATCACTCAAGATGTTCATATTCTCATATTCTCATATTCTAAGCTGCATGACCTTGTATTGATCTTAGGGAGTGTTTCGGCTTGAGTAAATTTGTTAAATCATCCTCTTGAACAAGGTTTTTAGGCAAGATAGCTGCATGACATTTGCTTATTTGTTGTTGAAAAATTTCAAGTTCATGGCTGAAAGAAGGCACAAATATTCAGTGCTATGCTGCTAATGTCTTGAAGCATTCTTAGTATGATGAATCCAGAGAAGATTATCCTGATGTGATTCTCAATGGGAAAAAGAATGCCCACTCTTTGCCAGTGAAATGGGATGCAAAGTTTCTTAAAGATGTTTTGCATATTTGATATAAAATGACAAAGCAAAATATTACAGTCAAGACAGGAAACTGACATATTAGCTTATAGAATTGGAAGGGCTACCAACACTTGACTCAGTGCAAGAATCTAGAACGAATTAACAACATTATAGATGGAATGAGTCTTCCTGCAAATTAAACACATTATTCAGTGTTCTGTACTTTGGGAAAATAGAGATCAAATATTGGTTTTCTCTATAACAAACAGCTGGGTATTCAAAAAGTACACTACCATATCTCCTTTGCTCATCTTTTCTTATGACAAAACATTTCCAGAATTAATTTTCAGATTTCTGATTGTTCTGGACTTTCTCTGCAATTATTTCCCAAACACCATCATTCTGCTAAACAAATAATTTCCTTAACACTGTCCAACTATTTACAAAGTCTGCACTATGATTACTATTAATCTTTTCATCACTCCTTATTACTCCCACCTGTGACTGTAAGACTGTAACTTTGTCGCTTGTATCCTTACGATCTATATTGACTGTTTCCTAGTATGATTTGATTTCTTATTGTACCATATGACTATTATAAAGTGTACCTTATGATTCTTGATTCTTGGTGAATGTATCTTTTCTTTCATATATACTGAGAACATTTGCACCAAGACAAATTCCTCGTGCGTCCAATCACAGTTGGCCAATAAAGAATTCTAAAGAATAAAGAATTCTTATTCTGCTTTTTCTGACTCTTTTGAAATGTATATATCTGGAACTTGGCAAGTGCTTGAGAGGAGATCTAGTCAATGAAAGACACATAGAGATTTATTTCACGTGACTTGAAAGCCATATTTCTCTGGTGCTATCCAAAATTTTTAACAGCCATGCCATTCTTCTGATCAGTTTTCAGCTTGTGATCAATTACCATTTTAAGATCCTTTTCACAAATTTGAATTTAATTGATGGTGTCCTTTTTTCATTCAGAAGCTTGGGATAGTGTTAATATTTTTTTCTACACAATAAGAACTCTGTAAGCAAAGGTAACCATGGATTATAGAAAATAGATGGCACTTCTGACAGTATGAGCAAAATTCTGCCAATTTTTTGTTATATGTGATGATTTTATTCCCTTTAATTTTTTCAATGAAAGAATAGAGAAAATAATTTGCCTGTAAGTTTCTGTTTTCGTTTGAGTCCAATTCATCAATCTTTGGCTCAAGAGGAGATTCTACAGAACCGAGTACCAGACATGTTCTACCTGTAAGCCTGTGTCCACTGAATTACATGCTCCTATAATATATCAGAGGGCAAAAAAACCCAAGCCTTGACCTGTATAGAGATAAAAAGTCACGAATAATTGCTCTGACTTAAACGCCCTGTCACACTGCCCAAGGGATGCAAAACGGACACAACAGAGGAGCAAAATGTTCCATCTGTTGTTATCCGCTCTCAAAAGGGGCAAAAATTTGCATAACCGGAGCGGATAACACAGACGCGGGGAGGATGCAGAGCGAATGGAAAGCGGATGCAGAACGGAAGCCCAGCGGATGGAAGCGGATGGGAGCGGATGGCGCATCCGCTAGGCTTCTGGGGGACCTCAGCAAGGCGGACACGGAAAGGATAAAGCGGATGCACAGCGGATGCACAGCGGATGCACAGCGGATGCACAGCGGATGAAGCGGATGCAGAGCGGAAGCCTAGTGGATGCACAGCGGAAGCCTAACGGATGCCTGGCGTTAATTGCGCATGCGGGGGGGATGCATTGTGTAAGCCACGTGGATATAAAGGGAAGCAGCTCGCACGTGGCCAGCATTCGGAGGAAAGACCTGCTGCAGGATACATCGAGTCCTTGCCTGCCCTGCCTGCATGCCTGCCTGCAAGCCTTGCTGCCAGCCTGTCTGCCAGCCTCCCTGCCAGCCTCCCTGCCAGCCTACCTGCCAGCATTGCTCTCTGCCTGCCTGCCAGGCTTCCTGCCAGTCTGCCTGCCAGCCTTGGTGCCTGCCTGCCTTCCTGCCAGGCTTCCTGCCAGCCTGCCTGCCAGCCTGCCTGCCAGGCTTCCTGCCAGCCTGCCTTCCAGGCTTCCTGCCAGGCTTCCTGCCAGCCTTGGTGCCTGCCAGACTCCCTGCCAGCCAACCTGCCAGCCAGCAACCCCACAACCATGGGGAAGAAGCGAACGTCTCAGCAACCTGCCGCCATCCCTGGAAAGAGGGACAGGGCCACCCTCCCGCCCCCTGTCCCTGACTCTGCTTCTGCTGGGGCTTCTGCTGCTTGGGCTCGCTCTTCTGGTGCTGGAGCTTCTGCTGAAGCTGCTCCTGGCGGTGGTGGTTCTGTTGCTGTGTACTCTGCTGAAGCTGCTCCTGGCGGTGGTGGTTCTGCTGCTGCGTACTCTGCTGAAGCTGCTCCTGGTCCTGCTGGTCCTGCTGGTCCTGCTGGTCCTGCTGGTCCTACTCATGCTCCTGGACTTGCTCGTCCTGCTCATCCTGCTCATGCTACTGGTCCTGCTCGTGCTCCCGGTCCTGCTGGTGCTGCTGCTGCTGGTGCTGCTGGTGCTGCTGGTGCTGCTGGTGCTCCTGGTGCTTACTATGCTGTTGCTGATCCTGGTCCTGCTGCTGCTGCTGCTGCTGCTGCTGCTGATGATGATGATGATAATGATCCTGCTGCTGCTGCTGATGATGATGATAATGATGATTATGATCCTGCTGCTGCTGCTGATGAAGATCCTGCTGCTGCTGCAGCTGCTGGTGGTGTGGAGGAGCAGCCCCTACCACCTGGGAGCCCCTCTGATGAGGGAGCATCTGGTCCTGCCAAAGGGAGGAAGAGGTGTATGTGGGGAAGGGAGAGGAGGCAATACTTCATCAAGGAGGAACACGAGGATGAGGTGCTGGAGTGGCTGAGAGAGAATGACTATCTGTGGCGGAAGGGACATCGGCTGTACATGGACACCAAAAGGAAGCAGGCTGCTTGGAGAGAGAGGGCGGAGAGTATGGGTTACACTTCGGAGGTTCTCCTCAGCTGGTGGAAGCACATGCACACCTGGTACGGGAAGCTGCACCTGAAGAAATCTGGCAAGGGCACAGTTAAGCTGACGGACAGAGAGACCTATGTCATGGCCAGGTGCAGCTTCCTGGAGAGTGAGATCCACTACCGAGGAGCACCAGGAGCCCCTCTGTCTACCCTCTCTCTCCGGCAGCCTGCTGAGACCCAGTCCTCTTCCGGCCAAGAATCAGTCCCTGTCTCCAGGCAGGTTTCTGTGGAGCGTGCCATGGCGGAGAACCCGCGGACAGGTGTTGTAACCGTGGTGGAGCACGTAGAGGACTCCCTGGTGCGGTGGGAGAAAGGAAACATTGAGTCCACCACAGTCGTAGCCGCATCCACCACCCCCAGCTCCACCTCCACAGAAAGGCAGAGAGCCAGACAGCAGGAGGGGCAGAGCCACACTGTCCTCCTGGAGATCAGGGACACCATCTGCACCAGTATAGATCTCCTCTCTCAGCTGGTCAACACCGACTCCTCATCCTCCAACCGCAAGCCCTTACTCACCTATGTCAACCAGACCCTCAAGAACATGGAGGAACCCCAGTACCAGATGGTGAAGGACTGGATCACCGAGCTGTTTCACAACCCTCCAGATCCAGAGGAACTTGCTCCCACCCAGCCCAGGTCTGCTCCTCCACCCCAGGTGATGTCCCTCCCATTCCAAGGCTTCCCACAACCCCTCACCTACCAGGGCTACGGCTACCAGGAGGTCCAGCAGCACAGGCAGCAGCCCTTCCCAGTCCAGGCACAGAGTCATCGGGCGACACCATTGCCACCGGTTCCACTGATACCACCGATGCCGCCCATGCCAATGATGCCACCAACGACAGCGATGCCACCCACGCCAGTCCTCACCCAGCTACAGACCAGACAGCCCCACTACACTACTCCTTCCTCGACCTCACAGCCAAGCCCGGCCTCAGTACATCTCTCATCAGTACTGGGGCTGACACCCCATGGCATGGAGGAAGGACCTCTCAGCATCACGGGGCTAAGCCAGCTATCCGAGAGCTTTCTCAACACACCGTCACCTGTTGTCCTCTCGGGGCCAGGCACCCCAGTGGGGCTTCAGACCAGCACTGCAGCAGCAACCACCTCCACAGCACCTGGACCCGTCATCCCTGAGACTGGGCACACCTCCGAGTGACCATGAAGACTGCCAGAGACTGGGTGTTGACTTTATTTGGACACTTGACTTGGGTCTTTTTCCTTTTACAGCTTGTTGTTCAATAAAGTTTATCTTTGATTCACACACTTGCTTCATTTCTTTTTTTGTGATGAAGTCTTGGTGGAAACTTTTAGAATTGGTTTAAGCCTTTGCATGCTTGTGGGATGGGTTAAGATAGTAGTGGGGTGGGCAGGGATACCTTTGGGATGGGTTAAGATAGCTATGGGATAGATAAACCTCCAGTGCAAGCATAGTGGGACTGTATGGTCCACCCTCCCAGGTGCCACACATATGGCCCTTTATTATCAATACTAATGTAATCATTCATCCACACATGTCAACATAAACATAACTCTTTATTAAATGCACTGTTCATTGTAGGCCCACTCAACATACATGGCCCAATCTCATCAGTGTGATGAGACAGGCTGAAGGAAGCATCCATTAGTCAACTATCATCCTGTCTTGCCACTCCCCTGCTCCAGCTGGGGAGTTGCACCAGTTTCTCAGGAGGTTGCACTGCTTCTTCCCTTCACGTGAGGCTCTGTTGGGGCCTTGCACATCCTGAGTGTCTATCAGGTTTCGCCCTTGCCTCCATTCCCCAGGCTCCATATCCCCATTGCCTTGCTGGAGGTCCCCGAACCTGTTCTGCAAGACTGGGTAGCGGGTGCGCATGAGATTCTGCAGGATGCAGCAAGCTTCCACGATCCTCCTCACGGTCTCTGGGCGATGCTGCATGGTGGTGAGAAGTACCTGGAACCTGTTGGCCAGGATGCCAAAGGCGTTCTCCACCACCCGCCTTGCCCTGGACAGCCTCTAGTTGAAGATCCTCTCTTCACGGGTGAGGCATCTGGCAGTGTTTGCCATCTATGGCTCCAACGGTGTGTGGGAAATTCCACCTCTGATACCACTGCTGTGCAACTTTCTTCCAGCCTTCTTCAGTGGAGGGGCACTGGAGGAGCTCCTCCAGGTATTCTTAGATGATGGCCTGCACCACTTCTCTGACCACAATGCTGATGGTGTTGGGTGGCACCCTCCAGCTGTACTGCATACTCCTGTAGGTGGTCCCTGAGGCCAGGTAGTGCAGAGTGAGTGCCACCTTGAGTCCAGGTTCCAG
Source organism: Laticauda colubrina (assembly GCA_015471245.1). Classification (NCBI taxonomy): domain Eukaryota; kingdom Metazoa; phylum Chordata; class Lepidosauria; order Squamata; family Elapidae; genus Laticauda; species Laticauda colubrina. The sequence continues at coordinate 39,250,507 of BLBF01000005.1, read as the reverse complement.
GCTGGGCCGGAAGTTGGTGTTTGCCTTGGTCAACCTGGGTGTCAGCTGCTGCACAACTTCATCAAACATGGCTGGAGGCATCCTCATGAAGTTCTGGAATGCCCGAGTGTCTTCGTTCCTGAGCTACACCATCAGCTTGTTATACAGTCCGTACTCTGCTCTTCTCCTGATCCATCTTCGGACCCAGACGCTTCTTGGCCACCTCTTTTTCTTCCCGTAGTAGAGTTCACAGAGCCTGTAGATGGCTTCGCACTGTTGCAGAAGGATGGTGGCTGCCAAAAGGACTGTGTTAGGATCCACGGTGGACATGACTGGATGCTGTGCAAAAGCAAGAGTCAGATGAAGGCTGCAGAGGTCTGCACAGCTAGGCTGCTGGTCTGAAAATGAGATGCAGGTGAGTTGCTCCCCCTTTTTATAGGCAGTATAGGTGTCCCTTTGCATCCTCTAGGCATCCTCTGGGCATCCTCTAGGCTTCCTTAATATCCGAGATAGGTTCCCTCTGCGAACGTTTTTTCCGTTTTAAGCACTTTGTTTCTGTGCTGCATCCGTTCTGCATCCGTTCTGCGTCCATTCCACTTCCTCCCTGCGTCCGAGCGGATGCGAGTTGCGCGGATGCACAGCGGATGCCTAGCGGATATAGCGGATGCAGAATGGATGCATAGCGGATGCGTAGCGGATGCAGAACGGACGAATTGGAAAATTTTCCGCACAAAAGTTTTGGGCAGCTCAAAACTTTCTGAGTGGATGAAACATCAATAAATGGATGCTGGACGGATAGAGAGGAAGCAAAACGGAGGCATTGAGTACATCATGTTTTCCAACGGATGGCAAGCTTTTTTGTCCATTTTACATCCTCTTTGCATCCGTTGGTGCAGTGTGACAGGGGCTTAAGTTATCTCAATAAAGATGACAATCTCATCCCAATGTAATATTACAACAGACCAAACACACACACACACATGCACACACACACATTATGTGCCATCAAAACATATCCTGTTAGAATGTCACTTCCTTTAGATGACCTTCAAAGAATTTATCCTCTAACAATACTAGATTCTGATGTATTTTTAAAAAGTATAACAAGGTCTTCTTCATTATGAGTGATAGTACTGCCTGCTGATCAGTATCCCTATTATAATCCTTGATCAATAATATTACAATATTACAATTAGTATAATTAGTAGAATAATATTATACCATATATTATACCATTATTGAGCAGACACAATATGAAGGTCAGTCCATCTAACCCTAAGGAAGAAAGTTGCATGTTTATGTCCTGAACTACCCTGAACCACTCTTTTATTTGTGTTTTTGAACAACCAAGGCCCGTTATGGGCAGGACAGTAATATAATAACATTATCTGACACGTCAACAGTACAATTTGAGGAAGGGATATTTAGCCATAATGGATTCTGACAAGACAACATATGGAACAAAGTTACTGTCAGCAGTAATCATGTTCACAGCCCCTCCTTTCATGATTCAAAGGATTTCCTAAGTCATTCCGAGTTTGAGCAAATATCACCTAGTAACTATTGAAAAGACAACAAAACTGAGATGGTAATTGTTGAGGTAATTCCCCATTAGGAGACTGAGCGCTTAAAAGGAGACGTATTTTGAGAGAAGTGTTTGAATAATACAACCACAGAACACAGATACACTGTACAGTAAATGTAGGTTTTTATTTCCAGAAAGTTTAGGCAAAGTCCAAAATAAGCAGTCCAAAAGTCATTCACAGGTTAATCAGTCAGTTTTTCAATCCAGGGATAATCCAAATATCAAAGTCCAGTGTCAAAAAACAGTTCAGCATCAGACTTACATTAAATCCAGGAATATCAGTCAATTAGAAAAAATGGAGCAATGGCAATACTTTCCAACTGAAGGAAACAAAGATACACTCACACTCTCTTCTGAGACTCAGACTAAGACTAAACAATCAGATGAAGACTATCCAATCCAGGTTTCTGGCTCCATCTTATGGCCATTTGAGAAACCACACCCAATTGCATACTCTTGCATTCCCTGAAAGAGACAGTATTAAAATGACTTTCTTGGTTTATATATTTCTAACCCAAATAGCTGTTGGTGACTTATCTTCCAAATAGTAATATTGAAAGAAAGCAAGGGAAAAACCCATTTACCTTCTTTACCAACATATTTATCCTATTATGTACACTTTTCAGAACAGCTTTTAAGCTCCATGTAAAAAGCTCAGGAATAAAAGGGGGGGAGGGAACCCTGCAGGTTGTAATAATTTATTCCCTCCTAAGTGTGTCCATGAACTCACCATGACTTGAAATTTTATTCACATTTTAAAGCCCCTGTCACACTGCACCAACGGATGCAAAGAGGACAAAAAAGCTTGCCATCCTTTGGTTAACACGATGTACTCACTGCCTGCGTTTTGCTTCCTCTCTATCCATCCAGCATCCGTTTATTGACGTTTCATCCGCTCAGAAAGTTTTGAGCTGCTCAAAACATTTGCGCGGAAAATGTATCCAATTCATCTGTTCTGCATCCGCTACGCATCCGCTACGCATCCGTAACGCATCCGCTATATCCGCTAGGCATCCGTTCTGCATCCGCGCAACTCGCATCCGCTCGGACGCAGGGAGGAAGCGGAACGGATGCGGAACGGATGCAGAATGGATGCAGAATGGATGCAGCACGGAAACAAAGTGTTTAAAACGGAAAAAACGTTCGCAGAGGAGACCTATCTCGGATATTAAGGATGTCTAGAGGATGCCTAGAGGATGCCTAGAGGATGCAAAGGGACACCTCTACTGCCTATAAAAAGGGGGAGCAACTCACCTGCATCTCGCTTTCAGCCCAGCAGCCCAGCTGTGCAGACCTCTGCAGCCTTCATCTGACTCTTCCTCTTCCACAGCATCCAGTCATGTCCACCGTGAATCATAACACAGTCCTTTTGACAGCCACCATCCTTCTGCAACAGTGCGAAGCCATCTACAGGCTCTGTGAACTCTACTACGGGAAGAAAAAGAGGCGGCCAAGAAGCGTCTGGGTCCGAAGATGGATCGCCAGAAGAGCAGAGTACGGACTGTACAACAAGCTGATGGTGGAGCTCAGGAACTAAGACACTCGGGCATTCCAGAACTTCATGAGGATGCCTCCAGCCATGTTTGACGAAGTTGTGCAGTGGCTGACACCCAGGTTGACCAAGGCAAACACCAACTTCCGGCCCAGCCTGGAACCTGGGCCCAAGGTGGCACTCACTCTGTGCCAACTGGCCTCAGGGACGACCTACAGGAGCATGCAGTACGGCTGGAGGGTGCCACACAACACCATCAGCATTGTGGTCAGAGAAGTGGTGCAGGCCATCATTGAAGAATACCTGGAGGAGCTCCTCCAGTGCCCCTCCACTGAAGAAGGCTGGAAGAAAGTTGCAGAGCAGTGGTATCAGAGGTGGAACTTCCCACACACTGTTGGAGCCATAGATGGCAAGCACGTGGCCTGCAAAGCACCACCCAAGTCGGGGTCCACTTATTTCAACTACAAGGGCTTCTTCAGCATCGTCCTCTTCGCCATGGTCGATGCTGACTACAAGTTCATGTACATCGATGCTTCAGGCAACGGCTCATCTTCAGATGCCCAGGTATACAATGCCAGTGACCTCAAGGAGGGGCTGGAAGGCAACCTCATCATGGACTTCCCAAATTCAGACCCCCTGCCCAACGACACGCAAGATGTGCCCTACTTCATCATGGGGGATGACGCCTTCTCCCTCAGAACCTACCTCATGAAGCCCTACACTGCCAGATGCCTCACCCGTGAAGAGAGGATCTTCAACTACAGGCTGTCCAGGGCAAGGCGGGTGGTGGAGAACGCCTTTGGCATCCTGGCCAACAGGTTCCAGGTACTTCTCACCACCATGCACCATTGCCCAGAGACCACGAGGAGGATCGTGGAAGCTTGCTGCATCCTGCAGAATCTCATGCGCACCCGCTACCCAGTCTTGCAGAACAGGCTCGTGGACCTCCAGCAAGGCAATGGGGACATGGAACCTGTGGAATGGAGGCAAGGGCAAAACCTGATAGACACTGAGGATGTGCAAGGCCCCAACAGAGCCTCACGTGAAGGGAAGAAGCAGCACAACCTCCTGAAATACTGGTGCAACTCCCCAGCTGGAGTTGTGGAGTGGCAAGACAGTATGATAGATGATTAATGGGTGCTTTCTTCAGCCTGTCTCATCACACGGATGAGATTGGGCCATGTATCTTGGGTGGGCCTACAATGAACAGGGCATTTAATAAAGAGTTGTGTTTTTGTTGACATGTGTGGATGTTTGATTACATTGTTATTGATAAAAAAGGGCCATAGGTGTGGCACCTGGGAGGGTGGACCATACAGTCCCACTATGCTTGCAGTGGAGGTTTATCTATCCCACAGCTATTACCCATCCCAAAGCTATCCCTACCCATCCCACTGCTATCCTTACCCATCCCACAAGCATGCAAAGGCTTAAACCAATTCTGAAAGTTTCCACCAAGACTTTGTTAAAAAAAAGAAATGAAGCAAGTGTGTGAATCAAAGATAAACTTTATTGAACAACAAGCTGTAAAAGGAAAAAGACCAAGTCAAGTGTCCAAATAAAGTCAACACCCAGTCTCTGGCAGTCTTCATGGTCACTCGGAGGTGTGCCCAGTCTCAGGAATGACGGGTCCAGGTGCTTTGGAGGCGATTGCTGCTGCAGTGCTGGTCTGAAGCCCCACTGGGGTGGCTTGCCCCGAGAGGACAACAGGTGACGGTGTGTTGAGAAAGCTCTCGGATAGCTGGCTCAGACCCGTGATGCTGAGAGGTCCTTCCTCCATGCCATGGGGTGTCAGCCCCAGTACTGATGAGAGATGTACTGAGGCTGGGCTTGGCTGTGAGGTGGACGAAGGAGTAGTGTAGTGGGGCTGTCTGGTCTGCAGCTGGGTGAGGACTGGCGTGGGTGGCATTGCTGTTGTCGGTGGCATCATTGGCATGGGCGGCATTGGTGGCATCAGTGGAACCAGTGGCAACAGTGCCACCCGATGACTCTGTGCCTGGACTGGGAAGGGCTGCTGCCTGTGCTGCTGGACCTCCTGGTAGCCGTAGCCCTGGTAGGTGAGGGGCTGTGGGAAGCCTTGGAATGGGAGGGACATCACCTGGGGTGGAGGAGCAGACCTGGGCTGGGTGGGAGCAGGTTCCTCTGGATCTGGAGGGTTGTGAAGCAGCTCGGTGATCCGGTCCTTCACCACGAGGTACTGGGCTTCCTCCATGTTCCTGAGGGTCTTGTTGACATAGGTGAGGAAGGGCTTGTGGTTGGAGGATGAGGAGTCGGTGTTTACCAGCTGAGAGAGGATATCTATGCTGGTGCGGATGGTGTCCCTGATCTCCAGGAGGACAGTGTGTGGCGCTGCCCCTCCTGCTGTCTGGCTCTCTGCCTTTCTGTGGAGGTGGAGCTGGGGGGGGTGGATGCGGCTACGACTGTGGTGGACTCGATGTCTCCTTTCTCCCACCGCACCAGGGAGTCCTCCACGCACTGCACCACAGTTACAACACCTGTCCGCGGGTTCTCCACCATGGCACGCTCCACAGAAACTTGCCTGGAGACAGGGACTGACTTGTCCGGAAGAGGACTGGGTCTCAGCAGGCTGCCGGAGAGAGAGGGTAGACAGAGGGGCTCCTGGTGCTCCTCGGTGGTGTATCTTACCCTCCAGGAAGCTGCACCTGGCCATGACATAGGTCTCTCTTTCCGTCAGCTTAACCATGGCCTGGCCAGATTTCTTCAGGTGCAGCTTCCCGTACCAGGTGTGCATGTGTTTCCACTAGCTGAGGAGCACCTCCGAAGTGTAACCCATACTCTCCACCCTCTCTCTCCAAGCAGCCTGCTTTCTTTTGGTGTCCCTGTACATCCAGTGTCCCTTCCGCCACAGATAGTCTTTCTCTCTCAGCCACTCCAGCACCTCATCCTCGTGTTCCTCCTTAATGAAATATTGCCTCCTCTCCCATCCCCGCATACACCTCTTCCTCCCTTTGGCAGGACCAGATGGTCCCTCATCAGAGGGGCTCCCAGGTGGTAGGGGCTCCTCCTCCACACCAGCAGCAGCAGCATCACCAGCAGGATCATCATCATCATCATCATAATCATCATTATCACCAGCAGGATCATCATCATCATCATCATCATCATTATCACCAGCAGGATCATAATCATAATCATCATCATCATATCAGCAGCAGCAGCAGCAGGATCATCATCATCAGCAGCCGCAGCAACAGCAGCACCAGCAGGATCAGCAGCAGCAGCAGCAGCAGCAGCACCAGCACCAGGAGCACGAGCAGGACCAGGAGCACGAGCAGGACCAGGAGAACGAGCAGGACGAGCAGGATGAGCAAGTCCAGGAGCATGAGCAGGACCAGTAGAACCAGCAGGACCAGGATCAGTTTCAGCAGAGTACGCAGCAGCAGAAGCACCACCGCCAGGAGCAGCTTCAGCAGAAGCTCCAGCACCAGAAGAGCGAGCCCGAGCAGCAAAAGCCCCAGCAGATGCAGAGTCAGGGACAGGGTGCGGGAGGGTGGCCCTGTCCTTCTTGGCAGGGATGGCAGCAGGTTGCTGAGGCTTTCGCTTCTTTCCCATGGTTGTGGGGTTGCTGGCTGGCAGGGAGGCTGGCAGGTAGGTTGGCAGGCACCAAGGCTGGCAGGAAGGCTGGCAGGAAGCCTGGCAGGAAGGAAGGCAGGCATGCAGGCAGGCAGGCACCAAGGCTGGCAGGTAGACTGGCTGGCAGTGAGGCTGGCCAGGAGGCTTGGAGGCAGGCTGGCAGCAAGGCAGGGCAGGCAAGGACTCGATGTATCCGGCAGCAGGTCTTTCCTCCGAATGCTGGCCACGTGCGAGCTGCTTCCCTTTATATCTGCATGGCTTATGCAATGCATCCCCCCCACATGCGCAATTAACGCAAGGCATCCACTAGGCTTCCTCTGTGCATCCGCTAGGCTTCCGCTCTGCATCCACTTCATCCGCTGTGCATCTGCTGTGAATCCGCTTCATTCGTTCCGAGTCCGCTCTGCATCCGCTGTATCCGTTCCGCATCCGCTTTGCTGAGGTCCCCTGGAAGCCAAGCATATGCGCCATCCGCTCTCATCCGCTTCCATCCGCTAGGCTTCCATTCTGCATCCACTTTCTATCTGCCCTGCGTCCTCCCCCCGTCCGTGTTATCCGCTCCGGTTATGCAAATTTTTGCCCCTTTTGAGAGCAGATAACAACAGATGGAACATTTTGCTCGTCCGTTGTGTCCGTTTTGCATCCATTGGGCAGTGTGACAGGGCCTTAAAACTCTATGTCATGTGTTTATTTAAACTTGAAAATTGGCATAGAATTAAGTAGTGTATTAATAGCATGGCTCATGTAAAAATGCCTTATTTATCAGCATAATATCCATACTGTGTAAAGAAAAGATATTTATCTGCATGAACAGAGACTATTTTTTCCGAAACATTTTAAACATTTTTGCTTTCTGTTTGTCTACTGCTGATATGCTTTCTAGTTAATGAGCACTGTCTCAAAAATTAGAGAAGGGACTGTTTGGAAGTATTGATGTTTATGAAGTATACAAAGTACACATTAATGAAAACAATCTCAGTGTGCAAATATGTGGATGAAGGTTCAACAACTGAAATTTATTGCTGAAGTAATTCTTTATTAATCATAGTTATGCTTTATACCATTGCAACCTTTTTGTGAATTGTTTAAACAACCAGGCATTTAATGCCCCATATCAGATACAAAACCTGGCATTTGAATCTCCTCTCTATATTTAAATACTCATAAATAAATATGCATGAGATCTTATATATTGAAGCCACTATGTACAGTGAGGGGAGAATTAAATTTGCCACCTCTTAGCTACTTTTCTTTTGATAGTTGTATTAATTCATGAAATTATATTTTTAGGAAAAATGGGGGGAAAACCTCTTGTCACGGCTCCATGGCATGCTGGAGCCATGACACCGAGCGTTCCGTTGTGTCTGGGTATTCTACCGCAATAGTAAGCAACTGCCGGATGACTGACACTGGGTCAGAGTTGCCGACTGTCAGGCGGAGCTCCATTCAAAATCCAGGAAAGAAATACTTAGACTCTTTAGTTTAGAGAAAAGATATCTTTTACTGAAAGTGAAGTGGTAGCAACCTAAGAATTCTGAATCTGAGAAATTAGGCGCGCAATTTACATACACAAAGTGATGGAATTGTTCCCACCCCCAATAGTTCAGATGAAACCTCCAATTAGAAATTGTGAATATGATCATGTGGGCATCTTCAGGTGGTGATGAGGCCTCTGTCCTTGACATATTTTGATAACAGGTTGCAGTTTTGTAGAGAAAAGAAAGCTAAGCGAGAAATAGAAACCTAACTCTATTGTATGCTCCCCCCCATTTACAATACAGAAGAATGTAAAACCTCCAGCTCACTTCCCAGACTTATCCCGACCTCCCCTTCCCCCCCCCGTTGCTTATGGCAGCTGAAAGATGCAAAGCAATAGTAGAAGATCTTGAAGGCTGACATTCAGCCCTCCTAGAAAAAGGAAAACCATCAGTCCTAAAAGAGAGAGAAGAGAAAATATAAAGACAATTATTAATCATTAAGCAATCACAAAAGAATACAATCCTAAGGCTTATCAGGATACTTGGAGCGAAATGCCTTGACCAACTTAGGGGCTTTAACATCGGTTTCATTTACCCATTCGGCTTGTGAAGAAGGGAAATGTTTCCAGGCTACAAGATACTGGAGTCGACCCCTCCATTTGCGAGAGTCCAGAATTTCTTTAACTTCAAAATGTTGTTTGCCTTCAATCAGTATTGGTATAGGAGGGTCAGCCTGGATGGGTCTTAAATCAGAAGTATGTTCAGGTTTCAACAAACTAACATGGAAAACCGGGTGAATTTGTCGAAGAGTTTTCGGTAAGTTCAGCTGGACTGTTACAGGATTTATAATCCGTTCAATCGTGAAAGGGCCAACGTATTTAGGAACAAGCTTCTTTGAGTTTTGAGTTGTTTGCAGGTATCTGGTGGACAGGAAAACTTTGTCACCAACTTTATATAATTTCTGTGGAAATCTTTTCTTGTCTGCAAAATTCTTATGAGCTTGATGGGCCTCATCTAATGCTTTCCGTGTTACTATCCAGTTAAGTTGGAGTTGAGTTATCCATTCATCCAACGAATGGATGTTAGGCCTTTCACGAGGAAGTTCAGGTATGGGTACAAAATCTTATCCCGAAGCCACTTTAAACGGAGTGAATCCAGTACTACTATGTACAGAGTTGTTAAATTCCACTTCGGCAAATGGTAGTAAGTCGGACCAGTTATCTTGTTGATAATTTATGTAACATCTAAGATACTGTTCTAACACTGTGTTAGTCCTCTCACAGGCCCCATTGGTTTGAGGGTGGTGGGCGGAGCTTAAACCCTGGGCGGAGTCTATCAACTTCAGGAACTCTTTCCCAAAATTTGAGGTAAACTGGACCCCTCTGTCAGAGATTATGCGTTCCGGAACGCCATGTAACCTATAGATATGAGAAATAAACAGTTTAGCCAGTGTCTTAGCAGATGGAATCTTGGAACAAGGTATTCAATGCACTTGTTTGGAAAACAAATTGGTTACTACCCAAATGACCGTGTTTCCACCGCTTTCGGGTAATTCTATTATAAAGTCCATAGAGATTTCCTTCCAGGGGGCCATTGGTCTAGCTACATTTTGTAACAATCCTACTGGCTTACCAGGAGGTCTCTTTGCTGAAGCACAAATTGGACAACTAGGTACATAAGCTTCAATGTCCTTCTTTAAAGTAGGCCACCAGAATTGCCGCTTAATCAGATGTAAGGTCTTCACAAATCCAAAGTGGCCAGCTGCTTTAGAATCATGAGCCTGTTGTAGTATTTGGCCCCTCAGCACCTGTGGCACATACAACTTGGCCCCCACCCAAGCCAAACCATCTCTAATTGTATAGTCACTTGAATGAGCCAGGAACCATTTGTCCAGTTTTAAAGCTTCTTTTAATTGTTCAGTTAGGTCATTCGATAAATCCACTTCTTGTTTCTTCTTTTGGGCTCTGGTGATCACTGGGGCAGCTAGATGTTTGGTTGAGACAATTGGGCTTATCACCTCCTGGCGCATACTATTATATTGGGGTAGTCTAGAGAGAGCATCCGCCATGAAGTTCTTCCCTCCTGGAATGTACTTCAATGAGAAATTGAATCGCTTGAAGTGGGCCCAGCAAACTTGTTTAGGGGACAGTTTCTGAGGCGTTTTTAAGGCTTCCAAATTCTTATGATCAGTCCATACCTCAAATCGGTGTTTTGCTCCTTCCAGGAAATGTCTCCAGGTCAGTAAGGCCCAGCGAACTGCAAAGGCTTCTTTCTCCCAGACGGCCCACCTTCTCTCTGTTTCAGACAGCGTACGGGAGGTATACGCACAAGGCTGTAATGTCCCTTTCTTGTTGATTTGAAGTAACACTGCTCCAATAGCCACATCACTTGCATCGGCTTGAATCACAAAAGGAGTTTCCATATCCTGGTGCTTCAGCACTGGTTCTGCGCAAACAGTCGTTTTAGCTTTTCAAAAGCTGCTTGGCACTCCATGGACCATTCCAGCGGCTTGCCTGGCCTTGGCTTCACCTCCCCTTTTGTTTTTAAGAGATTTGTGATGGGCATTGCTATCTTAGCAAACGTCGGGATGAATTGCCGGTAAAAATTTGCAAATCCCAAGAAGCTTTGAAGTTGTTTTCTGGTGCGTGGTGGAGCCCATTCCAAAACAGCATGAACCTTCTCGGGATCCATTTCTATGCCATTAGATGAAATGCGATATCCCAAATAGTCAATTTTTTCTTGGTGGAATTCACACTTTGACAATTTAGCATACAACTTAGCGGCACACAGTTTCTGTAGAACCGACCGCACTAGTTTCACATGTGCATCCAGAGTTTCCGTGTAGATAAGGATATCATCAAGATAAACCAGAACCCCCCTGTATAAATGTTCATGTAACACTTGATTGATCATCTGCATGAATACAGCTGGGGCCCCTTGTAAACTAAAAGGAAGAAAGTTGAATTGGAAGCAACCCATCAGGCAGTTAAAAGCGGTCTTCCACTCATCCCCTTCCTTAATTCGAATTTGGTAGTATGCCTCTCTTAAATCCAACTTCGTGAAAAACTTCCCCTTCGGTAGATGGGCCAACATGTCCTTCATCAAAGGAAGGGGGTACACGTTTTCCACAGAAATAGCGTTCAAATTTCTGTCATCCACCACCAAGCGTTTGGAACCATCTTTCTTTTCACGGAACAACACTGGGGCCGCTACCCGAGGCCTAGCAGGTTGAATGAAACCACATTCCAGATTTTTATCTATAAACAATCTTAGCTCTTCCAATTCACGTGGGGTCACTGAGTACAACTTCGGTTTCGGGAGCTTCATCCCAGGCAAAATCTCAATAGCACAGTCTGTTGGCCGGTGAGGTGGAAGCTCATCCGAGGCCTTGTCACTGAACACTTCTTTTAAATCCCAATACTCTTTGGGAATTTTCTCCTCCCCTTTCATGGGCTCAGTACTTGTGGATGCTACTTCAATCGAGTCCTGAGGCTTCGGGTGGGATCTGCCCCTTTTTCCCAGTCGTTGCTTGGTGCGCATGCACAACAACCCCTTTCTCCAGTTAACCTGGGGGTCCCATTTCCGGAGCCAGGGCAATCCCAGTATTAATGGTTGCTCCATCCCAGGGACCACAATAAAATGCAGAGTCTCATCATGCTCTCCCATGATCATTTCTATAGGTTCCGTGACAAAACGGGCAGGGCAACCTCCAGCTACTGAACCATCTAGTTGGCAAAATGGGCATCTTCAAAGGTGTTAGTTTTAGGCCCATTTTCTTCACTACTTCCGTGTTTATTATACACCTGGTGCACCCAGAATCTAAAAGGGCTAGCAATTCCTCTTCGACCCCTGAATTGGGTACCCTCAACTTCACCGGAATGGTCATAGGGCCCACGCTTGGACTTACCAGGAAGTCTCTTCCGAGTTGAAATCATCCTCCTCAGGGGTCACTGGGGTTTCTGATTCCTCTCCTGTGGGAGGGGCAACCTCTGACGTCTCTTTCGACTTTAGTGCTGCTTCACGAGGCTTCTCTGGGGACTTTTCAGGTTTCTTCCCTTCCTTTGGCGCCCCCTTTGGTCCCAGCTTGACTCTGCAGTTCACAGCCCGGTGACCTTCCTTTCTGCATCGAAAGCAGGCCGAGGGGTTGGGTCTTGCCGCCACTCCTCCCCTCTGAGGTTTGGGAACCTCTTGAGGACATGGGGGGGGGAAAGCTTGCTCCACCCAGAATCCCCCCACTGTTTGTTTCGGGCTAAATCAATCTCCACTTCTTCTGCCAGCAAGTACCATATCTGCAAGTCATTGGGGTCCCTTCTAGCAATGCATCTCTGGTACACATCTTCATTTAAACCATCTTTAAACACTTCTATCAGGGCTTCCTGGGGCCAGCCTCAGATATGGCCAGTTAACTGTCTAAATTCTTGGATGTAGTCAGCCACAGACCTCCGCCCTGGTCTTCATCTTAATCCAGGCCTTGCGCTCTGCCAGGTCCTCAAACCTAGCCCGCAGTGAAGCCATGAACAGGTTATAGTTCAGCAACTGGGGAGCATTATCATTATGCAAGGTCACCATCCACTCTGCCACTGTTCCCTTCAGAGCCCTGGTAACACACCTCACTTTGGCTGCTTCTGAGGGAAAATCCTCCCCGTATTCTTCCATATGGCTCCAAACTTGGGCTAGGAAAAATCCCAAGGTTTTGGGATTCCCCCCGTATTTTACTTCTAACGGCGGCAGCCTAGGAACTCTATGCCTTCTAGGAATCACACCTCCCGCTGAGGGCCCCGGGGCTGCTGCTGGATCGGGTTGATTTATGGGAGAGGGGGCTGCTCTGCTTCTTCTGCCTGGGGCTACTCCCCCTCCCCCTTCATACCTTTGTGCAGCTTGGGGTTGTTCAAAGGCTTCATTCAGGAGTCTCCTGGCTTGATCCAGTAAGAGTTCTCTCTTTTCCTTCTCTTGCCATGGCTCCTCTTTTCCACGCCGGCGGGTAGTTGTGACCCCGGGTAGTTGTGACTCCGGGGGGTAGTTGTGACTCCGGATCTTTCCGGAGTAGTTGTGGGGTAGTTGTGACTCCGGATCTTTCCAACCAACCCCCACCGACCATCTGGGCTTCACAGCTGGATCCTCTTCCAGACTGAGCTCTGCTAGCGATTGGGCTTCCTGCACCAGCAAAGAATCTTGGCCTCCAATGGCTCCCAGATCCTCTTGGTCACTAGTTGAAGATGACATGATGTCCAGGCCCCCTCAGAAGAAAATTGGGTATTCTCTCCAGGTGGGCTGGTAAGGGAGATTCAGAATAATGTCAGGCGGAGCTCCATTCAAAATCCAGGAAAGAAATACTTAGACTCTTTAGTTTAGAGAAAAGATATCTTTTATTGAAAGTGAAGTGGTAGCAACCAAAGAATTCTGAATCTGAGAATTTAGGCGAGCAATTCACATATACAAAGTGATGGAAGTGTTGCCACCCCCAATAGTTCAGATGAAACCTCCAATTAGAAATTGTGAATATGATCATGTGGGCATCTTCAGGTGGTGATGAGGCCTCTGTCCGTTGACCTTGACATATTTTGATAACGGGTTGCAGTTTCGCAGGGAAAAGAAAGCTAAGCGAGAAATAGAAACCTAACTCTATTGTATGGTCCCCCCCTCATTTACAACACAGAAGAATGTAAAACCTCCAGCTCACTTCCCAGACTTATCCCTACCTCCCCTTCCCCCCTGTTGCTTATGGCAGATGAAAGATGCAAAGCGATAGTAGAAGATCTTGAAGGCTGACACCGACGGTGATAGACAACGAGCCCCAAAGACATCAGATGCTGAACTATCACAAGTTGCGGACGGCTATCGGCAGAGTGATGAACCGGCTGACAGTTAAAACAATGACCTCGAGGGATGTATATACACCGGGAGAGCACAGAGGTCTTGGTGGAATATAGAAAGCGTACTGTGGTGAGGGGATGGTAAAGGAGCATGGTTAATTAACAGAAGAATGCATGAATCAAGGGTAACCAGAAATTAAGCAGTAGCAGCCACCGGATGGTGGATAAACTCATTATGTTGTTATCTGATGGATAAATACAGCTCTGGCTGGGAAGTGTTCCAGAGCTGACTTTACAAGCATTTTTTGATGCTTGTTATTACCCGAACTGATATATGGATGAACAAAGACTTGTCTACATGCTGTGGAACTTTATTTCTCTTTCTTTCTGGATTTCAGCTGAACAGCTCAGAGAAAGTCAGCTCTGTATCCAATCCTTGTATGCTCCTGCCATCCCTCCTTCCCTTTGTTGGTTATTCAGTGTGGCTGCATTGAAGAATGATGGCAGAAGGCACACATGAGGATTCGGATTTGCCATTCGCTTCCGAGGTGGATGAAGAAGAGACATCTCCAGAGGACGGTGGGGTGCGTGAGTCTACAGATGGACTTGCGAACTGCCATATACTGGTGATACTGGGCATATTCTCAAGGACAAGGACGTACAAAGAGTTACTGTTGTGTTTCTCATATAATAAGGCCGGGTCTTATTTTTTTTTGACCCCCGAAAAAATGGCTAGGTCATCTTTCCGGGGTGACTTAATTCCCCCCCCTTGTATCTTTGGGTGGGAGGGTGGTCACAGCTTGGATGTTGACCTCGGCGTTTGTGGAGCACTTTGTATCAGGGCCAGTGCAGGCAGCACCATATCCGGGTGTGTAACAAAAGTACTTCCTAACTGCAAGCCCCCCCCCATTCCCCCCCCATTTCACATGTTTTAATATTGGCCTAAATTTGGGAGGAGGGGCTTAATTTCATTTCATGCCTATAAAACATGCTGGGACTTCCTATTGGGGGAGGCTGTATTGTTGGAGAAACAGGGTAGACCTAAACTACACAGAGACGTGGAGGGGGAGACACAAAAAATTGCTCGGCCCAAGACGAGGGATGAAAGGAGGAGTGATTGGGAGCTCCAGGAGGAGTGTAGGGTATGAGGTGTTTGTGGAAAACCCCCTACCTTTGCACCTCTTAATGCTGGATCTTTGTGAAGTGGAGGGAAAGGAGGATAGTTGAAGAAGATGCCTGGAGTACCTCCACCTCCAGTTTGGGAGCTAGTATTATAGAACTATTGAGCATGAAGTATGGAGATCTAAGTATACAGGATCCCAGCCCAAAGAGTAGATGGGAGGGGTCAGGAGCTTGGACTGATAATACTTCCTATTTCAGTTCTATCCCTAGAGAAGGAAGAGAACGTAATAGTAAAAGGACTGGAAGTGACTTTACACCTGGGTTCAACACATAATTAGCTGATGTAGTTGGGCCATCAGAACCCAGGACAGGAGGTACCAAGCATATGACATCAAACCTTGTTTGAGGGGATTCACCATCTCACCATGTACAACAGGAGGGTTCCTGAGGTCATCAGGGAATGTCTGGCCAGTGGCCACAACACATGGTGTGGAGACCATTGCAAACTACATTTGACAGTAATGTAGTCATGTAGACAGTAATGTACAGTAATGTAGTAATTAACAGTGCGATCGTATCGCACTGTTTCTAAGCTAAGTGGTCAATCATCTATAATAATATGCCTCTTGCTATCCATCACAATGGTCCATAGTGGTAGCTATCATGGGGATTTTAACTGGGGATGCAAAGGACTGGGTTGTGGAACTACACAATAAATGGGCCAGAGAATTGGTAGATGTAGATCTTTTTTTTGACTCACTCTGCAATTATTTTGAGGACAGGGTTAGTGTCCACCAAACCGAGGGAGCTCTCATGACATTGAAGCGAGATGGGAGACGGGCAACTGAGTATGTATGGGAATTCCGACATTTAGCTGGGAAATTAAGGTCCTGACCTGAGAGCCTGTTGGTCTGGGAATTCCATGCTAGATTGGATCGTAGTTTAAGACAGGCATGCTTATATAGAGGAGTCCCTCAATGATTGACAGAATGGTACAGAACTGTGGTTGAATTGGATGTCAGACTGAAGGAATTCAGAACCAAGCCCGAACCAATCCGAAAAGTTCCTATAGCTGACCTTGGAGTTATGGGAGGTTGGAGCAGGCAAGAAGATGGACCCCTGGGTGGTAGGGGATGACCGGCTATTAGGTGTTTCAGATATAACCTAATAGGTCATAGGGCATTGGAATACCCTGAGCTTGCCAATGAGTGCATGAAACAAATGGCAAAGGCACCTGTCAGAGCAGTGACAAAATTCAGCTTTAGGAAATAGGGAATTGCTGCCGAAAATCACAAGGACTGACTTTGAAAACGAAGGGAGAAGTTTCACCATCAAGTCAACATCAATTAGAGGAATGGAGTCAACCCAGGGTTGTTTCAGGATTATATGACAATGGTGAGGAAAGCCACGATGATACTATAGTGATTGCTCCAGTACATCCTCCAGTACGTCCAGTACGTCCTGGTATCCACTATGATACCAGTCGTAGTGGAAGGTGTGACCACGGGACTAAAGGGTAGATATGGGGCATTGATAGACATGGGCTGTACCAAGTGTCTTATTAGCCAATGAGTGGTGGATGAATTAAAGTTATGGGTGGAACCATTGCCTACACCAATGAATTTCGAGCAGGTGGATGGGTCCCTGCTTGGTGGATCCCCAGCTATGGTGATGACTACTCCTGTAAAACAAGAAATCGGAACTCATTGGGAACATCTATGATTTATTGTTGTCCCACATATGCGTGAGGCACTGATATTAAGACTTGTATGGTTGGATAAGTGGGAATCCACTATATGGTGGGAAGGTAGCTGTCATCATTTATGGCTTGTAGTAGGACCAGAAACCCCTCAGTCTGGGCCAGAGGAATCCATACCAAATACATGGAAAGAGTTAGCAACCACCATAGTTGAACATCCAAATCTCCTTTATCCTATTGAGTATCAGGATTTATCAAAGGTATTTAGTGAAGAGGAGTGCAAGATCTTACCCTCACACTGCAAAGTGGACTGCACTATAGAATTAATACCAGGAGTGAAATTACCTAAGCCCTGTATGTATGCTATGACTCCCAAGGAAATGCAGGAGTTGAGGCATTATTTTGATAAAAACCTAGCTCACAGCTTTAAACAACCTGGACGATCACATATTTTAGCCCTAGTGTTATTTAGGGAGAAAAAGGATGGAACTTTGCGTCTATGTGTGGATTTTAGATGGCTTAACTCTGTCTCTGTGGAAAATGTATATCCTCTACCATTAATTAGTGAATTATTGGCCACATTAGCCACTGGAAAAGTCTTCATGAAGTTAGATCTACGTGAAGCATATTACAGAGTTCGGATCCAAAAAGGAGACGAGTGCAAAACTACCTTCAATTATCCCCTGGGTAGTTTCCATTTCAAGGTGATGCCTTTTGGGTTGCAGGGTGCTCCCGTGGTATTCATGCAGTGAATCAATGAGGTGCTGTGTGAACATTTATATCAAGGAGTACTCATGTATTTAGACAATATCCTAATTTACACATAGACATTGGAAGAACATGTACAGTTAGTACGAAGTGTCTTAAAAAAGTTATTAGACACTAAATTATATGTGAAATTTTCAAAATGTGAATTTCACTGTAATAAATTGGATTATCTTGGATATAGAATTTCCTGTGATGATTTGGAAATGGTTCCCAACAAAGTAACTGCTGTCTTAGGATGGGAAATCCCACAAACACGTAAACAATTGCAGAGTTTCCTTGGCTTTGCGAATTTTTATAGGTAGTTTGTGCCACAATTCACTAGCATTGTGTTACCATTAATGGAACTGCTAAAAAAAAAGAATCAGAAAACAAAGCTAATACCTGGTCAAAAAATTGAGTGGTCCACAAAGTGTCAACAAGCATTTGACAATCTGAAGGCATTATTTTCCCAGGCACCGATTCTTACACATCCTGATCCCATGAAACAATATGTTGTTCAAGCAGATGCCAGCAACGTAGCTGTCGGAGCCGTCCTTTTACAACTAAATGAACAAGGAATGTCGCAACCCTGTGCTTATACTCCCCATAAATTCACCCCAACAGAGAGAGGATGGGCAATTTGGGAAAAGGAAGCATTTGTGATGAAGTGGGCATTACATACATGGAGACATCTGTTAAAAGGCACAAAAGAAGTTTTTGAAGTTTGGACAGATCACAAGAATTTGGAGGCTCTACAAAAGCCCCGCCATTTATCTCCCAAACAAGTTAGATGGGCTATGTATCTCAAGCAATTTAATTTTCATCCACACTATTTACCAGGGGGCCGAAATTTCATGGTGGATGCCCTATCTTGTTTACCTCAATACAATGTGACTCGAGACATGATTGTTCAGGCTGTCTAATAACAGATGCAGTATCCAGAAACATGGGACAAGCCATACGATTAAGGGATGTAAAGCAGGATATGTTACGAGACACCACTTGCACAGATAAATGTGTTAGCAGTAATGCTGACTTGGTTTCCTATAGAGATAATTTGGCATGGAAAGAAAACAAGATTTATGTACCAGAGAAATGTAGGAATTACATTTTGGAAAAGTGTCATGATGACAAACAGGCTGGACATTTTGAGTTTTTAAAAACTTTGCATTTAGCTCAATGGCAATTTTGGTGGCCAAAGATGAGGTCTGATATAGAGCAGTATGTAAAAAAATGCCATGTCTGCACAGTGTCAAAACCAAGACTGGGCAAGCCATTAGGGTTGTTACAAACAGGATCCAAACCATGACATCCATGGCAAGATATTGCTATGGATTTTATTGTGAAATTACCAAACAGTAATGATCATACAGTTATATGGATTATCATCAATTTATTCTCGAAAAAGGCACATTTTGTACCTTGTAAGGTTTTACCATCAGCTAAGATGCTAACCAATATGTTATACAATAGGTTTACAGATTGCATGGAACCCCTCAATGAGTGATTTCTGATAGAGGAGTACAGTTCACTGCACAATTCTGGAGAGCAATCCTCCGCTTGTTGGGGTCATCCCAGGGATTAAGTTCGGCCTATCATCCAAGCACAAATGGCTCATCAGAAAAAATGAATGCTATGATAGAAAGATACTTAAGATCATATGTGTCCTATCAGCAACAGGAATGGGCAGAGTTGTTACCGTTTGCAGAAGTCGTGTACAATAACGCGGTACACAGTAATACAGGATACAGTTCATTTTATGTGGTGAATAGTCTGGAATTCAGTCCATTACTGGTTCTTACTTGTCACCCCAATGACCCAATCAGTGTCCAAGAATGGGCACAACGTGTACAGGCTAGTTGGGTACATGTCAGAAAAGCTCTGATAAAACAGCAATGTATGATAAAACATATGCTGGTAAGAAGTGGCAAGACCACAAACCCTCTCAGGTTGGGGATAAAGTATACTTTTCAACAAAATATATTAAGTTGAAATTGAACAGTAAGAAATTAGGACCCAAATACTTGGGCCCATTCTCAATTACAAGAATTATTAACCTTTTCACAGTCGAGTTAAAGTTACCAGCAATGTTGGGTCGTATACACCTGGTGTTTCATATCAGTTTATTGAAAACCATTGACTCTCAAAATGAAGCACCTGACATAGAAACCCAAAACCATCAACCAAATACAGATCAGATTGAAATAGATAGAATTCTTGACTCCAATAAAAGAAGGAATAATATTCAATATCTAGTATGCTGGAAGGAATATACGGTGTCAGAGGTGTCTGGGTGAAGGCATCAGATGTATATGCAGATCATTTAGTGTGCCGTTTCCATAATACATACCCTGATAAACCTGGGCCCACATTGTAATTAGATTAACTATCATGAATGTCACTAATATTAATGTTTTTACTGTATTGTAGGAAGATTCCTGGTAGAGGAATGACATTGAGCGTTCTGCTGCATCTGGGTATTCTACCACAGTAGTTAGCACCTGCCGGCTGATCGACACCGGATCGGAGTTGCTGATGGCGATAGACGACGAGCCCTGATGACATTAGACGCTGAACTATCACAAGTTGCAGGCGGCTATTGGCAGAGCAATGAACCGGTTGACAGTTAAAACAAGGACCTTGGGGGGCGCATATACACCAGGACAGCACAGGGGGCTTGGTGGAATATAGAAAGCATGCTGTGGTTAGGGGATGGTAAAGGAGGGCAGTTAATTAACAGAAGAAAGCACAGATCAAGGGTAACTGGAAATTAAGCAGTAGCAGCCACCAGATGGTGGATAAACTCATTAGGTTATTATCGTGGTGGAAAAATACAGCTCTGGCTGCAAGGTGCACCAGAGCTGACTTTACTATCATTTTTTGGTGCTTGTTCTTACCTGAACCCGGACTGATATATGGATGAATAAAGACTTGTCTACATGCTGTGGAGCTTTATTTCTCTTTCTTTGTGGATTTTGGCTGAACAGCTGAGACCTCTACTGACACAATTTCTCTTTGATAAACATGTCTTTAACATAAAATAAAGCTTCATTGTAGTTTTCTATACAAAGGTGGTACTGCAAAGCACCTGAAAAGGAAAATATACTGGCTAGATTCTCACATAACTGAACTCATGCTAAAAACTGAGAAAGAGACTGTTTTGTGGAGACTGATGAATTTAGTTCTAGATGAACTTCTCTTCTGAAGCTTTATTTATTGAAGATAATGTTATTAACTTGATTTTAATAAAGGAGAATATTTGTAGCTCAGGATTGAAATGAGGGGTCCTTGGTGCTCTCTGAGATTTGCTTGTTTTCTTGCAGGCATTTCATTACCCTGACTAGGTAACATCATCAGTGCTAGTCAAACCTGATTTCATATAATTTAAAATTCTGATTGCATTTGATAAATATATACACTGTACTACATTATAAATTAAGGTTGAAATAATAAATATAGATATTGCCCTGTTTCTTGTTTCAATTATATACTCTCACACATTTGCTATGGAAATTAGCAGTTTATTCAAGGTTGAGAAGATAACAACAGATAAAGAAGACAAACTAAAACACGATCTATGAAGAAGAAGAAGATTTGATGCTTTTGCTTTTTATAGAAGAATATAGAATATATAGAAGAATAGTGAAATGAAGAGATTTAATCCCTTGCTTGGCAAGAAACCTCATAGACTGTTTGCGTTTTGCTCTCCTGTCTACTTGCCAAGTGTGGGGGCTGGGAGGCCTGATGTCATGTGATGGTTCCAGCTGTTCAGATGAACTCTATTTAATCACTTGGCTTTATATCTCCTAAAGCTAACATTCACAGCTGACATTCCACAGGTTCTATTGGGAAAGTTGAGATATCCATACTCCTTATAGCACTTAAGACTTCCTAAATCTTATTCAATGGGTGGCAGTGTAGCTGTTTGTCCGGATGAATTAATCCTATGTGTAAATCTGAAATTATTAGATCCTATCATATTTCTTCATAAATTGCAAAGTACTAATGGCTTCCTAGATGTTAAAAGATACTTGTTAGCTTTAAGAGCTGTGGTGGCACAGTAGTTAGAGTGTAGTACTGCAGGTTACTTCTGCTGACTGCCAGCTGACTGCAATTTGGCAGTTCAAATCTCACCAGGTTCAAAGTTGATTCAACTTTCTATCCTTCTGAGGTCGGTAAAATGAGGATTTAAAATGAGGATTGTTGGGGGCAATATGCTGACTCTGTAAACCATTTAGAGAGGGCTGCAAAGCACTTTGAAGTGTTATATAACTCTGCTATTGTTATTGCTATTTCTCTTACAGTTTCATAGACAAGAAGCACTTATGAATGCTTATGAAGAACTTGTAGAACTGGGTGGCAGAACTGAATATGGAGATCCTTGATTCCAGAAGAAGTGTCTTAATATTTTACCAGAATACTTTTTAGGAATATACCTGAATCCATGAACACAAAAGTGATACAAAGGGATCAGGATGCACATAATAACATTACCTCTTTCTTCTTCCTATATGCATGTATCCTACCCTCTGCTGTACACTTGCTGCATTAAGCAGCAAAGCCTAAGCGCTACTCTCTCAATTTTATTTATCTACTTCCATTACCTAGCAAATTTCTAACACTCACCGAACTGACATTGGAATTGGATATACCTTATTAAATTTCTATGGTCATATTTCCTCAGCATGTTCCCAACAAATCAAATGACATGAAGTGCTCTCAAGTACTCAGATCAATTGAACATAAAGAAATCTATGCATATTAGAGTTACAATTTCAAGCTTCTTCTTAATTGATTTCTAAGTAGATTCAAATTTAAAAAGTAACTAGAAAATAAAAGGCCTAAGAAAATGTTTCCTTTTAATATCACTTTGATTATAATTGTAAACCCATTCAAAGCCAGGTTTTTCCCTCCTTAAAAATGCTTAATTCTACTATTGTGATTACATACTTCTGCTTTCCTTAAGGCCCTGTCACACTGCCCAACGGATGCAAAACGTTTGTAAAAAGGACACAACGGACAAGAAAAATGTTCCATCCGTTGTTATCCGCTCTCAAAAGGGGCAAAAATTTGCATAAACAGAGTGGATAACATGGAAAGGAATGGACGAAGGGAGGACGCAGAGCGGATGGAAAGCGGATGCGGAACAGAAGCTTCCTTTTGCATCCTCTGGGCATCCTCTAGACATCCTTAATATCCAAGATAGGTCCCCTCTGCAAATGTTTTTTCCATTTTAAATGCTTTCTTTGCGTGCTGCATCCACTTTCATCCTTTCTCCGTCCATGCTACTAACGCTGCACATCCGTTCTGTGTCCGTTCCGCTTCCTCCCTGCGTCCGTTTACCACTGGAGCGGATTCAAGTTGCGCGGATGTCCCCCGTATGCCTAGCGGATGCAGAATGGACGCGTTGGATACATTTTCCACTCAAAAGTTTTGAGCAGCTCAAAATCTTTTGAGCGGATGAAATGTCAATAGACGGATGCTGGATGGATAGAGAGGAAGCAAAACAGAGGCAGTGAGTACAGAACAGAAGTATCGCATTAACCAACGGATGGTAAGTGTTTTTCTCCATTTTACATCCTCTTTCCATCCGTTGCTGCAGTGTGACAGAGGCTTTACATCAGCTTTTCAATAAATAAATAAATAAATAAATAAACTAAGTAAGGAAATATTCTCTACTAGGAAAATGCTGAGAAGAAAAGTAGTGATAATCAATCCTATCTGAAGGTACAGTCTGCCATTATTTCCTCCAACAACTAGTAACTCTAAGCCACAAATAATGAATTGTGTTCAGTTGCAGTAGATAGGTGTACAGATATGTTCCATCACCAAGGCTTACATAAGGGTGTGTTGTTTCTCTCTTTTTGAGTGAAAAATTTGAATGTTGCTGCTGCTGATGAAAATTCCAGTATTATTTACTATATGATGGCAATGGAAGTGGAGAGTAGATAAAATGGATTTATGAAACTTTGAAGGAATTCCTTGTTGAACAACAATTCAGAAATGCTTGGTGAAGCAATGCACATTCTGCTTCTAAAAGGGCAAAGTAAAATTATTATAGATCTTGCTGCAGGCCCTTCCAAATGCCTCTTCTGAAGGCCTTTTCCAGGTACAATATGTGCAATAAGGAGCTTTTGCACACGTACAGCACATTCACAAAAGTCTCTTCTAGGTTAATGCCAGAAAAAATTCCCAATGTCAGCAAATTGTGCAGCATTTTAGGCAGCTTTCTTTAATCTACAACAGAAAGCTACATCTCCTGGAAATGTTAAAAATATTGAAGATTTACACTGAAAATCAGTTGTAACCATTTCCTTTCTTGCTGATTTTCCAAATGAGAAAGAGTTTTCCTTGGAAATGTGCAATGACTGCAGCACTATTATTACACAAAGTATCTTTGTCACATTTCTGCAGCCCATAGGGAATAGCCTATTATTTATTGGTGGCATTCTTTATTGTACTCTTTGCTTCCTCATGGCTCTGAATATTCAGTTTAATTTAAACATCAAAGCTAAGATAATCATTTCATGCATTAAATGTCATAGAATAATGTGTAAGTATTTTACTTCTCTGAACTTTTTGTCAAGTGAGATAAGGAAAAAAACTGAGAGAGGAGTAGAGGAAAATAAGGTCAGAGCCCTAACATAAAGTGTTGCAGGATTTTTCATGTGATCTTCCAACACAACACAACATATAAAGACTCTGACAAAACATCTGTTCCATGGGCTCCATATTATTTTGTTGCCTTTTATTGCAAGCAGGATTAGCTGCCTATTTTTATGTATGAAAATTAAGAGCAACTGCAGTAAATGTGATTTTCTAAAGAAGTATTATTTACTTCTTACAAGTAAAGGAATCCAGCTGATTGTATTTTGAACAGTCCAGCTACACTTTTGGCCTTACTGAAATGAATAAAACATATTCAGAAGTATCTTCCTCCTTCCTCTATAAATCTGGAAGGAAATGAAGAATAACAAAAGATGAATATAAAAGTGAAAAATTTCACAAAAGTTTTGTTATTTTTATATTAAAAGGTAAAGGTTCCCCTCATACATATGTGCTAGTCGTTTCTGGCTCCAGAGGGCGGTGCTCATCTCTGTTACAAAGCAGAAGAGCCAGCACTGTCCACAGACATCTCCACGGTCATGTGACCAGCATGACTAAATGCCGAAGGCGCACGGAATGCTGTCACCTATTTTTCTATATGCTCCCTATTTTTCGACTTGCATTTTTACATGCTTTCGAATTGCTAGGTTGGCAGAAGCTGGGACAAGTAACGGGAGCTCACTCTGTTATGCGGCGCTAGGAATTTGAACTGCTGAACTACTGAACCTTTCTGATCAACAAGCTCAATGTCTTAGCCACTGAACCACTGTGTCCCTTTTATATTATATTATATTATATTATATTATATTATATTATATTATATT
>BLBF01000005.1:39212232-39225558 GCA_015471245.1 Laticauda colubrina | reverse complement strand
TATTATATTATATTATATTATATTATATTATATTATATTATATTATACTATACTATACTATACTATACTATACTATACTATATTATATTATATTATATTATATTATATTATATTATATTATATTATATTGTATTACATTATGTTATATTATATTTATATTATATAAAATATTTTATATATTATATTTATATATTAGTTTCTTCTAAGTTCAGCTGTTATCACATTCTATTGCCTGAATGTAATTTTCCCAAATAAAGCAGTAGAAAACTCAACATTGGCTCATCTATGTATGAGTATTGTTGCTATTGGTTATTTGCTTTTTCAAAGAACCATGAATTTCAGGGAGGGTGAAATAAAACAAAAACAAAAAACTGTTCATCAGTTAGATTCCAAGACTTCATGGACAATTTCCAGATTAAAGTCAGGTTTTTATTTTCTCTTCTGATAATATTTAGACTAAATTCTATTTCAGAATTGTTTTGCAATAATTGAAAAATAATCATAACTGAACTTTCGTAATAGTATCAGACCACAGTCAAATTTTGGAATGGAATTAGGTCAAAGCGGGTGTCATTAACAGTTCATTAACAAGAAGACAGATGGAAATGAACAAATAGCCAAAATAAGGAGCAGGCTTAGAAAAGAAGGCTGCAGAAAAGAAGAAAGCAGAAACTGCCAGGCTCTTGAAGGAAATCAAGATAATCATTTTGCTGAAGAGCAGAGTTTGGGCCAAAAGCTATTCAGCACTTTATCAGCCAAGCCTCCTTGTTTCCTTCTGCAAGACAGGGTGGTGTAGAGTGGCAAAAATTTGTCAGCCAGAGCCAGATCATCATTTCCAGTTATGTTTCATTTTAGGTCAACAAGGTCAGTTTGAAAGGTGATCTGGATAACAGGTTAACAGGGTCTGGATATTGCTTGAGCAGAGAGGAGAAATAATGTTTGATTTAAAAAGATCAGGGAACAATTTCTTGACTCAAACAGAACTGAAGGAGGGAGTTCAGTGGAAATATGACACTCTGTAAAAGTTGATCAGGAATAGTTTTGCTCAGGCAGGGCAGCCCAAGATCTGTGAATACCATGTATCTCAATATTTTTATTCTTAACATGCTGCTATCCTGCCAAATTTCATTGGAAAATGGCTAATTTTCAATGCATGGTTTCAAGTTGTTTTTAATGGATTCATTGTATTTATTTATATTTTAAATATGGAAGTTTCCTGATTCCAGAATGATTCTGGTGGCTTACAGTTTAAAAACAGAAAAACAAGAGAAGATGAATCAGATGCTTCTCTCTCTCTCTCTCTCTCTCCCTCCCTCCCTCCCTCCTTCCCTCCTTCCCTCCCTCTCCCTCCCTCCTTCCCTCTCCCCTCCCCATCTCCTTCTCCCTCTCCTTCATTGACAGGGGTCTATAGCCACCGTAGTCCTAAAGACTTTACAAAAATCAAATGCATTTAAAACATGGTTAGGTAAGCTAAGGTTACTTCCATCTGCACAGCCAAATTGTATTGGTGTGATTCTTTAAAAGTACTCAAGTAATTACTAGCCATTTTGAGACAGGGAACTTAGATACATTCTCAGATAAGAGGCTTGACAAGCTTTAAAAAAGAAAAGAAAAATCCTACTTACTCCCCAAAACAGAAAAATACCAGGAATCTATTTGTTTACTTCACATCACTGTTCTGTTTATTCCAGGTTTCACTCTAAATAACCATATGTGTGCTTTCTGAAGAATGAAGGTTGTTCATTCCTGTTATGAAATAAATGAACAGAGAACGATATCTTGCAACTTACATGAAGAAGGAAATGACTTGTAAATTCTTTTCATGCCATTTGAATATGAATTCAATTTGAATAGAATTGCTGCCCGATAGGATAATGATCCAAGTGAAGAAATTAAAAAAGCATATTTATCCTACTATCAATTTTATGTTAAACTAACCAGAGGGAGTAATCTGATCAGACTTTATTAAACTGAAACTGAGTTTTTATCCCATGCCAATGAGCATTGTCTGATTTAACCAACAGAATAATCCTCCTTCAGGATGCTTGCCAGTGTACTGTTGTCTTTTCATGGTAGGAATTATTGTTACATTTAACTTAATTGTAGAAAATATTCTCTTTATAATTGAGAAAGAGAAAAAAATACAGTGAATTTAAGGCTGCATCACCAGCAGAAAATTCATTGTCAAATATCGTCATTATAGAAAATTTCCGTATCCCCAAAGATAACTTGAAGTGGAATCTTGAAGTATGCCTTGATTTATTCAGATTTGCAAAAAAAACTAGTCACAATAGAGACAGCCAGCTTGATATATAGTGATAAGGGCATCAGGCTAGAAACTGGGAGACTTTGAGTTCCAATACTGCCTTGGGCATGAAGCCAGCAGTGTGACCTTGGGCCGGTCACTTTTGCTCAGCCCTAGGAAGATGACAATAACAAACTGCTTTTGAATTTTCTGCCAAGAAAATTGCTGGGGCAATTTTCCAGGCAGACTTCCAGAATTGGACATGACTGAACAGAAGAAAAAAAAAAAGTTACAATATGGTATCAAATTTAAATGCCGTGGTTAATTTTCTGAACTGTTTGACAGTGAAAAAGAGTAATGTACAGATTAAAGAGAATAGGTATGCTGCATTATGTATATGCATATATAATATTTCCAGAAAATGCAATATTGTTCTCCTTTGAAAAGATATGTAATAAAAATGGTTTATGGTTATATCTCAATATTATATTATCTCATTCAAAGTTAAGGAGAATTAACAAATAATCTAAGTGTCAAAGATGTCAGAGTTAAGGGAGACTTATTGATTAATGGAAAAGTACTGGAAGAAAAAAAAAGGTAGCAGAAAACAATGTTAAATTAGCTGAGAATAATTATGTAATATCTGAGGTTATCAAGAACAACCAGAATGGGCAGGCCCAATTCTGACTTTTCTTTTCTCTTTCATTGACCACACTATATGTGACTTTAAAGGCTTTGGGGAAGGGGGCAATAATAATTCCAATATAGTGAAATGGGTAAAAGAGCTGCCTCCGAATTATAGACCTGTTAGTTGGAAAATATAGTCTGCAAGTTGTATGCCAGGCACCAGTAAAGGAATTGATGCACTGAGGCACTATGAATCTATCAGAGCAACAGATTTGACCAAGGCACATCAACCAAGTGCTCCATTACCAAAGTAATGAAAAGAACTGGGTAAGAATGTTATTCAGACAGGAACAATATATAGCAGAAACCCAGAACACTAGAAAAGGGAAGAGATTTGGTTGGTATGAAGAATTGCTGCTTCCAGGTAAAATCTTCTAGTTATAATCACATCTGTTATAGGTTTTAGAAAATTATGTTATGAATCATGGCCCTTAATTGAAAACAGCAATGGGAGCCGAATTATTTTGGATGTGCTTGGCATGACACAGCTTTAATTGGTAAACATGAAAAATCAGATGGAACTTAACAGAAGTTGGATGATCTAGCAATCAGACAGGCAAAAGGACTGTCTGAGGTGAATGCAACCAAATATGGATGATCTAATCCGATGGACATGGGAAGAGACATGCTTTATTCTCAGTGGTAAATAGTGAGAAGACAAGTCTCCAAATACTACTGCATTGCATTCTGCCAGGTATTTTTAGCATACTGCAGCAATTTGACCTTCACACAGACGTGTCAACCAATCTCCACAAGTAGAAAATAAGAATGGGCAATCATGAAGGAATTATTTTGGAGCTGGTATCCATGGAAGATACTCTGATTTGATTTACCTATTTCTACCAGCAGCTTTTGTGTAATGATGCATCACTTGATGCAAGTTCATTTTGTCACATGACAATATCTCAGATTCATTCTGCGGAACAGCGGATCTACATAATATTCCATTACCATTTCCTGACTTTCACACCATGCTCTTTTTTATTACTGATCATCAAGCCATCAGAGTAGATCTTAAAGAACTTAAATTTCCTCCACAGAAAATGCTTCTGAACATGGGAAAAGTTTTTATTTTATGTCCTTTTAAAGCAATGCTCTGTGGAAGCCGTATTTCAGATTTTAATGTATTTTGGAAGAGGTTTTATTCAGTGAATTTCATGAATTAAATGAGCAGAAAAATCAAGTCACTTTCAACCGAACCAGCAACACAGACAACACAACAGTTTCAGTGAGAGGATAGTGCTCCAAAGAGCAGCCCGAGGGAACACATCTAAAAATGTGTTCTAAATCTAAATGGATTTTTCATTAGCATGCTAAAAAATTAAAACTCCGGTCTGGCTTTTTCTCCCATTTGTTTTCTATCCATATTTCAGTTGCATTACCTTGCTAAATAGAAGAGTTCTGAACACTCGGCTGATAAAGATGATAATTCTTAAGGGGAGACACCAGTCAGCTTTGGAAGCCATATTCCATGCTGCCACATATCCTGAGAAAGTGGGAGGGGGTGATTTCAATTGAGTAGTTCTAAGTAGACAAAATAAAATTCTTTTCTTAGTTCAAGGTTATTAAGTGTGGCGCAGCAGGAAAAAAAGGATCTTATACTGGGACAGATCGTGATTGGTCCAGTTGATGTGATTGGTCCAGTTGATTGGTCCAGTTGATGTTGGGAAAAAGGCAATAGATTGTAGTTTGGGATATTGTGGGAAGTTTGGGAAACTTTAGTTTTGAGATTCCACAGATGTGCCAGGTGCTATTCTAATAAAGGTACTTTTGAGATTATGCTTGTCTCGGAGTTACTGATTGGAATGGAGGTTTGCTGGAACGCTGACAATAACACAGTTAGTCCTCAATTTACAACAATTCATTTAGTGACCAGTTAAAATGGCACTGAAAAAAGTGACATGACCATTTTTCAGGCTCATGACCTTTGCAGCATCCCCATGGTCACATAAATAAAATTAAGATGCTTAAGGCCTTGTCACACTGGCCGACGGATGCAAAATGTTTGTAAAAAGGACACAGCGGATGAGAAAAGTGTTCCATCCATTGTTATCTGCTCTCAAAAGTGCCCCGAATTTGCACAAGCAGAGCGGACAACACAGAAAGGAACGGATGGGGGGAGGACATAGGGCGGATAGAAAGCGGATGCTCCACGGAAGCCTATCGGATGGAAGCGGATGGAAGTGGATGGAAGCGGGTGGCACATCCGCAAGGCTTCCAGGGGAGCACAGGAAAGCGGATGTGGAACGGAAAGAGCGGATGCAGAGCGGATGCTGAGCGGATGAAGCGGATGCACAGTGGAAGCCTAGCGGATGAAGTGGATGCAGAGCAGAAGCCCAGCGGATGTCAAGCGGAAGCCTAGCGGATGCCTAGCAGATGCCTAGCGTTCAATGCGCACATGGGGAGGATGCAATGCATCAGCCCCGTGGATATAAAGGGAAGCAGCTCAGAAGCAGGTCACCATTCAGAGGAAAGACCTGCTTCCAGATACAGCTTGCCAGCCAGCCAGCCAGCAACCCAACAACCATGGGGAAGAAACGGAAGCCTTTGCCATCTGCTGCCAGCCCTGGCAAGAGGGACAGGGCCACCCTCCCACCCCCTGGCCCTGACTCTGCTTCTGCTGGGGCTTCTGCTGCCCAGGCTTGATCTTCTGGTGCTGGGGCTTCTGCTGATGCTGCTTCTGGAGGTGGTGCTTCTGCTGGTGCTTACTCTGCTGATGCTGCTTCTGGTGGTGGTGCTTCTGCTGATGCTTCTTCTGGTGGTGGTGCTTCTGCTGATGCTTACTCTGCTGGCGCTGCTCCTGGTGCTGGTGCTTCTACTGGTGCTTACTCTGCTGGCACTGCTCCTGGTGCTGGTGCTTCTGCTGGTGCTTACTCTGCTGGCGCTGCTCCTCATCCTGCTGGTCCTGCTGGTGCTTACTCTGCTGCTCCTGGTCCTGGTCCTGCTGGTGCTGCAGGTGCTGCTGGTGCTGCTGGTGCTGCTGGTCCTGCTGGTCCTGCTTTTGCTGCTACTGTTGTTGCTGCTGCTGCTGGTGGTGGTGGTGTGGAGGAGCAGCCCCTATAACCTCGAAGCCCCTCTGATGAGGGCCCATATGGCCCTGCCAAAGGGAGGAAGAGGCAGACGCGTGAACGGGAGAGGATGCAATACAACATAGAAGAGGAACATGAGGAGGAGGTGCTGGAGTGGCTGAGGGAGAACGAGTATCTATGGCGGAAGGGACACAGGCTCTACAGGGACACCAAAAGGAAGCAGGCTGCTTGGAGAGAGAAGGCAGTGAGCCTGGGCTACACTTAGGAGGTGCTCCTCGGCTGGTGGAAGCACATGCACACCTGGTACGGGAAGCTGCACCTCAAGAAATCTGGCCAGGCCGCAGTCAAGCTGATGGACAGAGAGACCTACGTGATGGCCAAGTGCAGCTTCTTGGAGGGTGAGATCTGCCACCAAGGAGCAGCCCCTCTCACAACCCTCTCTCTCAGGCAGCCTGCTGAGAGCCAGTCCTCTTCCGGCAGAGAGACAGCTCCTGTCTCCAGGCAGGTATCTGTGGAGTGTGCCACGATGGAGACCCCCCCGACAGCTGTACTACCCGTAGTGGAGCGCGTGGAGGACCCCCTGACGCAGTGGGAGAAAGGAGATGGCACTTCCACCACAGCCCAACCTGCATCCACCCCCAGCTCCACCTCCACAGAAAAGCAGAGAGGCAGACCGGAGGGGCAGAGCCACACTGTCCTGCTGGAGATAAGAGACACCATCAGGAGCAGCGTAGATCTCTCTCAGCTGGTACACACCGATGCCCCAACCTCCAACTGCAAGCCCTTCCTCATCTATGTCAACCAGACCCTCATGAACATGTCGGAACCCCAGTACCAGGTGGTGAAGGAGAGGATATCCGATCTTCTTCACAACCCTCCAGACCAAGATGAACCTGCTCCAACCCAGTACAGGCCTGCTCCTCCACCCCAGGTGATGTCACTGCCCTTCCAAGGCTTTCCACAGGCCCTACCCTACCAAGGCTACGGCTACTAGGAGGTCCAGCAGCACAGGCAGCCCTTCCCAGTCCAGGCATAGGTACATCGGACGCCACCGGTGCCACCCACGCCACAGATGCCAGCCATGCCACAGATGCCACCAACACCAGTCCTCACCCAGCTGCAGACCAGACAGCCCCACTACACTGCTCCTTCCTCCACCCCACAGCCAAGCCCGGCCTCAGTACATCTGTCACCCCATGTCATGGAGGAAGGAGCTCTCAACATCATGGGTCTGAGCCAGCTGTCTGAGAGCTTCCTCAACACACCGTCCCCTGTTGTCCTCTTGGGGCCAGGCACCCCAGTGGCACTCCAGCAGCAGCCACCTCCACAGCACCTGGACCCTTCACCCCTGAGACTGGGCACGCCATCGAGTGATCAAGAAGAGTGCCAGAGACTGGGTGGTTACTGTTGACTTTATTTTTGCTTTGGACACTTGACTTGGGTCATTTTTCTGTTACAGCTTGTTATTAATAAAGATTATCTTTGCTTCACACACTTGCTTCATTTATTTTTTTCAATAAAGTCTTGGTGGAAACTTTTAGAAATGGTTTAAGCCTTTGCATGCTTGTGGGATGGGTAAGGATAGCAGTGGGATGGGCAGGGATACCTTTAGGATGGGTAATAGCTGTGGGATAGATAAACCTCCAATGCAAGCATTGTGGGACTCTATGGTCCACCCTCCCAGGTGCCACACCTATGGCCCTTTATTATCAAAAATAATGTAATCATTCATCCACACATGTCAACATAAACACAACTCTTTATTAAATGCCCTGTTCATTGTAGGGCCACTCAACATAAATGGCCTAATCTAATCAGTGTGATGAGACAGGCTGAAGGAAGCATCCATTAATCATCTATCATCCTGTCTTGCCACTCCACTGCTCCAGCTGGGGAGTTGCACCAGTGTCTCAGGAGGTTGCGCTGCTTCTTCCCTTCATGTGAAGCTCTGTTGGGGCCTTGCACATCCTTAGTGTCTATTAGGTTTCGCCCTTGCCTCCATTCACGAGGCTCCATGTCCCCATTGCCTTGTTGGAGGTCCATGAGCCTGTTCTGCAACACTGGGTAGCGGGTGCGCATGAGATTGTGCAGGATGCAGCAAGCTTCCACGATCCTCCTCGTGGTCTCTGGGCAATGCTGCATGGTGGTGAGAAGTACCTGGAACCTATTGGCCAGGATGCCAAAGGCGTTCTCCACCACCCGCCTTGCCCTGGACAGCCTGTAGTTGAAGATCCTCTCTTTACGGGTGAGGCATCTGGAAGTGTAAGGCTTCATGAGGTAGGTTGTGAGGGAGAAGGCGTCATCCCCCACGATGAAGTAGGGCACATTTTGCGTGTCATTGGGCAGGGGGTCTGGATCTGGGAAGCCCATGATGAGGTTGCGTTCTAGCCCCTCCTTGAGGTGACTGGCATTGTATACCTGGGCATCTGAAGCTGACCCATTGCCTGAAGCATCGATGTACATGAACTTGTAGTCAGCATTGACCTTGGTGAAGAGGATGATGCTGAAGAAGCCCTTGTAGTTGTGGTAAGAGGACCCCGACTTGGCTGGAGCTTTGCAGGCTCCAAAGGTGCGTAGGAAGTTCCACCTCTGATACCACTGCTCTGCAACTTTCTTCCAGGCTTCTTCAGTGGAGGGGCACTGGAGAAGCTCCTCCAGGTATTCTTCGATGATGGCCTGCACCACTTCTCTGACCACAATGCTGATGGTGTTGTGTGGCACCCTCCAGCCGTACTGCATGCTCCTGTAGGTGGTCCCTGAGGCCAGGTGGCACAGAGTGAGTGCCACCTTGAGCCCAGGGTCCAGGCTGGGCCAGAAGTTGGTGTTTGCCTTGGTCAGCCTGGGTCTCAGCCGCTCCACAACTTCGTCAAACATGGCTGGAGGCATCCTCATGAAGTTCTGGAATGCACGAGGGTCTTCATTCCTCAGCTTCACCATCAGCTTGTTGTACAGTCCATACTCTGCTCTTCTCCCGATCCATCTTCGGACCCAGACACTTCTTGGACGCCTCCTTTTTTTCCCGTAGAATAGTTGAAAGAACCTGTAGATGGCTTTCCACTGTTGCAGAACGATGGTGGCTACCAAAAGGAGTGTGTTACGATCCATGGTGGAGATGACTGGATGCTTTGGAAGAGCAAGAGCCAGATGAAGGCTGCAGACATCTGCACAGCAGGGCTGCTGGACTGAAAGTGAGATCCAGGTGAGTTCCTCCCCCTTTTTATAGGCAATATAGGTTTTCCACTAGGTGTCCTTTTGCATCCTCTAGACATCCTTAATATCCGAGATAGGTTCCCTCTGCGAACGTTTTTTCCATTTTAAATGCTTTGTATATGAGCTGCATCCGCTTTCATCCTTTCTCCATCCGTGCTACTAACGCTTTGTGTCCGTTCCGTGTCAGTTTTGCTTCCTCCCTGTGTCCGTTTTCTGCTGGAGCAGATTTGAGTTTCGTGGATGCACAGCGGATGCACAGCGGATGCGCAGCGGATGCACAGCGGATGCACAGCGGATGCCTAGCGGATGCCTAGCAGATATAGCGGATGCGTAACAGATGACAACGGATGTAGAATGGATGTTCCCTGTATGCGTTGCGGATGCAGAATGGATGCGTTGGATACATTTTCCGCTCAAAAAGTTTTGAGCAGCTCAAAACTTTTTGAGCGGATGGAACCTCAGTCAACGGATGATGGATGGATAGAGAGGATGAAAAACGGAGGCAGTGAGTACAGAATGGATGAATCACATTAACCAATGGATGACAAGTGTTTCTCTCCGTTTTACATCCTCTTTCCATCCGTTGGTGCAGTGTGACATGGGCTTTAGCAGTTGACTCATATTTATGATGGCTGAAGTGTCCCAGGTCATGTGATCACGTTTTGCAACCTTGCAAGAAGCAAATTAAATGGGGAAACAGAGTATTTCAATGGATTGAAACAGTCTTAAAACAGGGCAAAATTCACTTAACAGGTATCTCACTTAACAATGTAAATTTTGGGCTCAGTTGTGGTCATAAGTTGAGGACTACATGTACAAACAATATATGAAATTCAGTGTATTTGAACATAGAGGGTATTTAGGAAAGGGATGTGTGGAGCTTCTTCTTATCTTTGGAAATTTTAAGTGGAGTCCAGACAATGTTGCCTTCTATTGTAAATCAATAAGAACTCTATTTTATTACTATTTCAGTCTTTTTTTTCCTCATCAGAAAAAAGCAATTGCATTTTGCCTTGACTGGGAACATTACGAATTAAATATGTAACAGCACCCATGATGCACTGTTAAAGTCAAAAAGCGTTTTCGTTTAATGATTTTTTTTATCAAAAGAACTTATATCTTATAGATATAATGGACTTATATCTTAGCCTTTAGAAGTGGTTCTTTATCAGAGGATTAAAAGAAGTACATATAACTGCAGCTACTCATGCAATATTATAGGACAAGTGCAAACTATTTACAGTAAAAATTATGACAAAAGTGCTTTTTCTTACATTTTCTGCTCTTGACTTAGACATTTGAGGAGTTACGAGTCCTAGAACTTATGGCATAATTTCTCTTGTAACTCTAAGCATGTCATAATACATTTTCTGTTGGTTCTACTCCTGGGGTTTTCTTTCTGCTGTGGAACAGATGTCTGTACTATTGAGACAGCTATTTTCTCCTCTCCGTGTATGAGACTTTCTCTGAAAATGAAGCAGAAGTGATTGGTAGCACTAGCACTTAGACTTATATACTGCTTCACAGTGCTTTACAGCCCTCTCTAAGTGATTTACAGAGTCAGCTTATTGCCCCCAACAATCTGGGTCCTCATTTTATCCCCAACCTCAGAAGAATGGAAGGCTGAGTTAACATTGAACCTGGTGAGATTTGAAGTGACGAACTACAACCAGCCAGCCAGCAGTCAGCAAAAGTAGCCTGCAGTATTGCATTCTAACTGTGCTACCACAGCTACCACACCTCTTGATTGATAGGAATTTAAAAATGAAATCATTCAAACTTTACTATTAACAATAGAGAAAACAGAAAGTTTTCTCTGCAAAAGTTTTATATGTAACTTATCGATTGATTATATGCCTTCAGGTTGATATCAACTCTAAGTGACCCTATAGGTAGACCTTCTCCAAGTTGATCTATCACTAATGTGACACTTCAGGTCTTCCAAATGCTGCTGTAATCATGTTCAATCCACTTGTAGGTGATCATTCTTCTTTTTCCTTCCCCCCTTTCCCAACTTTACAAATTTCTTAAGTTGATGATTCAACTGAACTTGAGTCAACTTAACTTGATGATTCAACTTCAAAAGCCCATTTGATATAAAACAAAGTAAAATTTGTTCTGAAGCAGCTTTGTATGTTCACTATCATGAACTGATAGAGAATGCCTGCAGACTTCAATTGCTCCATCCTTTGGCAGCATGAAATGCAAATAGCAAGAACAATATATATATTTTACAGGAAATTTACCTTGATAAAGTTCAGCTAAATATCTTCAAAGACTTCAATAAATTTTGAAACAACTTCTACTTGGAATGGTCGTTCTTTTCCACCAAGTTCTCAGTTTCAAAACAGATATACTTTGAGAAGTGAAGAAAAGGATACCCATCTAGCCAACTAGATCAGCTGAATCTACCAAGATGATCAATGGGGTGACAGATGTCTGAGCCAGTTCATCCTTACCTCAATTCTCATTAGTTAATGCCAGATTTGCCCACAATCTAACCATAGCATTGCAGTAGACAAGTATATACACAGGCCTCCCTGCATTGTGGAA
The DNA here is from genome assembly GCA_015471245.1 of Laticauda colubrina. Classification (NCBI taxonomy): domain Eukaryota; kingdom Metazoa; phylum Chordata; class Lepidosauria; order Squamata; family Elapidae; genus Laticauda; species Laticauda colubrina. Next base: position 39,213,834 of record BLBF01000005.1, on the reverse strand, counting down.
CACTTGCTGAATTACAGTGAAGTTGGGATCCTGTATGGATTTGACCATCAGATTTCTAGGAACTGCAACTATTGCAACTCTGAGGAAGACCCTCATGGTGATCAAAGACCAGAGATGCTGACTGGGTATAAATACTTCCATCTGCAGTTAGGACAGAGGACAAGTTATAGTTGTTGCTTCCTTACTGTGTACCATCCTCCTGGAAGCCATCCCCAAGCTTCTGGATCCCATAACATACCTCGGCATTTAGTGCGTAATCCTTAGTACTTCAATCTCCTTGTTTCAGGTATGCAGGACAATATAAAATTGCCTCTCAAATTTAGCTGCTGTAGAGCTTAGGTGGCAGGAAATGGTACTGAGTAACTTTTGAGGTCTCTTGCAACTTTATGATTTGATGTATATCCATCAATAAGTACAATTTATCCATCAGTCAACAAGCTTCTTGACTGGTTGATGTAGTTGATGTTTGCAGATTGGCTGGCTTTTTTGTAAGAACATGTGTGGCTGAGGTATTGGCTGTGTGTCTATCAGCCTCCTGTATTGTAACGACCTGGGTAATGGGCTGTGTGATGACCTTCTGAGTTCTATTGTTTTGACATCCTGGGTCTTGTGCTGTAATCTCCTGGGTCATTGGCTGTGCTGCAACATCCTGAGGTTTTGTGGTGTAACTTCCTGAGGTCCATGATGTGATATCCTGAGTGGGTGGCTGTGATGTGATGTTTCGGGTTTTGGTTTGGCTCTGATTTTGAGGCCTGGCTATGTGTTCATGGTGTGTGTTCATTTGCTTGGTTTGGGGTAGGGGTGTGTGGCAGCTGGTGATGCAGCTGTGGTCTGGTTTCTGGATGGTGGTTGTCTTTCGTCTATGGGATGGGTTTGAATCTGGTGAGGGAGAATGATGGTGGTGTCATGTGTTGTTTTGGGTTCAATGTTAGTTTTCATAGCTGGGACTCATTTGTTGATAAGGGCTAGTTTCCAGATGTCTGGTAGGTAAGGGGCATCATCCCATTATATTCATGTTATGGGGGTATTTCTCTATTTCGATGCTTCCCTGGTTATTCTCTCATTGAAGCGTTCAGTATTGGAGATTAATTTGGTTCCTTCAAAATTGATTTCATGTCCTGTGGCTTTAAGGTGCTGGAAAAGGGAGGAAGTATTTTCTTCTTTTCTGACTGGGTTCTTGTGTTCTGCAATGCGTGCATTTATTATCCTGTTGGTTTGTCCAATGTATGTGGCTGGGCAATTGTTGCATGGTATTTCATAAACTCCTTGGTTTTCTAGTTGGATCTTGTCTTTGAGGTTTCTTAGGATGTTGGCTATTTTTTGGTCAGCGCCGAAGGCTGTCTTGATGTTGTGTTTGTGGAGAATTTTGCTGATTTGATCTGAGGTGCCTTTGATCTCGGGCAGGAAGGCAATGTCTTGTTCTGTGTCTTGGTTTCTGGGGGGTGTCTCCCTTAGGATTAGGTTGGTAATTGTGCTTCTTTGTAATCCGTTGGAAATTGAGGGTGTGTAATTCTGTTCTATATATATACATACATACATACATACATACATACATACATACATACATACATATATATATATATATATATATATATATATATA